>OU015492.1:227342287-227379787 GCA_907164885.2 Dolomedes plantarius | reverse complement strand
CTTTCAAGGGACTGAGGAAGAAAATAAGCCTTAAGTGATGTGCACAAAATGTAAATCTCAGATTTGATAGATTCAAGGTTAATGAAAGCTGAGAAATACATTAAGAAAAATATTGTGTGAAGTGTTTAAAATTGCATAACCTTACAGAAAATTAAAGAATTTCGGTTTCGTTTGTTACTTCCTAATATTATTAAACCTATGGCTTTATTTGGAAAATTAATCCATAACTTCCTAATATATTTCGAAACCCTTTGCAGAAACTTGACACTATGCTTTCATATCAGCCTGACATAAAAATTCAGCAAAGTTCAAAGGAAATTTTGTAGGTTGTACAACGACATTTATATAATAAAAATATTCGTATTACAGAGATGCCAGCACCTTCAGAGGTCGAGCTATCCAGTTTCTAGAGCTTTAAAGATTCCTAACAGAAGGGAACATTTTCTCCCTCATATGTTACATATTAAAACACTAAATTTTTATTTATAGTTCTCCTACATTCCAGGAACGGGTTTCAACCACAGCCCAAAACGACAGCATCCTTTTATATAGAAAAAAAAGGTAAACACGCGAAATTCTTGATAGAGCAATACGTGTTATGTTTGACCAAACGTAACTAAACTTTCACTTTCAGTTTTTTAAAAAGGATCAAGAATTTTTTCTCTATGATCGGATGTTGACCTAAATCTTAATGCAGTGGTGAAACTGCAGGTATGTGCATGCATAAAGTATATGAAATTATATTATGTACTAGGCTTGCTACTCACACTCCTCTGCTAGGGCTAATAGTGAGATACATAGGGGTGATTCTCGGGCAGTGCAACAGCATCCATTCATTTACTGTTGTCACCCTTATGCGAAGGAGAATCACTGTTGAATCATCACTGTTTCAGCTTTAAAATTCAATTGAAAATCGAAATTTTAAGACAGAGACTTGAAACGAGGTTTATATGAATAAGAAAGTTTTCAGCTTCGAGATGATGCAAATATTTTTTTTGTAAGGTAAAAAAATCGAGGAGCTTCGATATTACATCCGCATACGGGACGATATTTCTTGAAAAACTGCGTTTCATTTTTTGATGAAAATATTAGTCTGTTTTAAAATATTTTTTAACAAATGAGGTCTAGTTTGAAAGATAAATGTCTGTAGTCTTAGATTGTAAAAAAGATGAAAAATTCTACGATCATTTTTTGGCGAGTTATCGTAATCTGAAGATGAAAAAGTCAATATTTTCCCACAAAACATAAAATAAAAAAAGACTTAAAGTCCGACGAAGATGAGACGTGTCTTACTTTGTTCCCCATATTTTTCTGCATCTATTGGTATCTGTCTCGACCCCATACCCCCAGCGGTTTCGGAGGAGATAGTGTGAGAAGCTTTTGACAGCTGCGGCAGCGGGAGTTACTTTCTTTTAGAATAGAGAGATATATATGTATATGCAAATGTTCCTATAATTTCAAGCGCAGACATTACGGCTTTCGAAAGTTAATGGATTCATTTTGATGGATGTGAAATCACGAAGCAACATTTCCTTACATTTAGAAACAGATTCTTTTTTTTAAAGGGTAAAAAAAACCAAAAAAAACACAATAATCGTTACCTTCAAAACAGTCTTTTATATCCGGTAGATAATCGTATTTAAAGTTATTATTCTCGAGGGTAGAAACGGGTCATGGCTACGTCCAGTCAAAAAAATAATAATAATTTAAATTTACTGACTATAGAATGTTAGTTTCAGGTATGTTAATCAGCGCGATTTTTTCGAACTGTTTTTAACGGGTTTTCCCACGAGCGCACAAATAAACTTGCAGAGTAGACGGAATTTCAGTATGGCACTCACGAAATTTGCCTGTCCGTAGCTGTGATTTATTTAGTTCATTAACCATAGTTAATTTTAGTTCATTCTTTTATTTAGTTTTTAGTATTTATTTGTTTGGCATTAATTGCATACATTGACCGTTGTATTTAATTGGAACGTACTCATTTCTTATGATTTATCTTCACAAAGTCTGAGGCCCCAATCCCACCCACTTTTATTGGGTAATTAATTATATAGGTACTGGACAGTTTAATTAATAGAAAAAACACTGATATATATATATATGAGTGTATATATATATATATATATATATATATATATATATATATATATATATATATATATATATATATATACATATATATATATATGTATGTATATATGCATAAATATATATATAGAAACTCTTGCCGTAAACGTCAAATAACCAATGCCGAAAAAGTGTAACATTTTCCCGGCAGATTCTATTAGAAATGTCCGTATATCAGGAGGTCATTTTTATGACTTTTAATCCCACCCACCCTTATTGGGTAATTAATTATATAGGTATTGGACAGTTTAATTAATAGAAAAAACACTGATATATATATATGAGTATATATATATATATGAGTAAATATATATATATATATATATATATATATATATATATATATATATATATATATATATATATATATATATACATATATATATATATGTATGTATATATATGCATAAATATATATATAGAAACTCTTGCCGTAAACGTCAAATAACCAATGCCGAAAAAGTGTAACATTTTCCCGGCAGATTCTATTAGAAATGTCCGTATATCAGGAGGTCATTTTTTATGACTTTTAATCCCACCCACCCTTATTGGGTAATTAATTATATAGGTATTGGACAGTTTAATTAATAGAAAAAACACTGATATATATATATGAGTATATATATATATGAGTAAATATATATATATATATATATATATATATATATATATGTATATGTATAGATATATGCATGAATATATATATAGAAACTCTTGCCGTAAACGTCAAATAACCAATGCCGAAAAAGTGTAACATTTTCCCGGCAGATTCTATTAGAAATGTCTGTACATCAGGAGGTCATTTCTTAAGACTTTTAATTCCACCCACCCTTATTGGGTAATTAATTATATAGGTACTGACAATTTAATTAATAGAAAAAACACTGATATATATATATATATATATGAGTATGTATATATATATATATATATATATATATATATATATATATATATATATATATATATATATATATATATATATATATATATATATATATATATATGTATATATGTATATATATATCAACGCTCACGTTTACATTTTTAGCTGTCATCCTTTGCTATCACTTTTTTTTTCCTTTCCTATCAATTTTTTATTTACATATGGAGAATAAAAATAAAACCCCCCAAGTCTTTTCCGTGAGGGTGGGGACGCCTGCTAGCTGTACATTTCTGTTGAATGAAAAAAGTGAAAAGTGGAAAAATTGCTGGGCACGAGGTTGACATAACCGACAAGATTCGTCGGCTTATAACAGGGGTTTTATGAAGCTCATGATGACACTGCAGAGTAGAATAATTTGAATTAGAATTATTTTATGCATCAATTTTTACAGTCATGCAGAGAAACTCAGACAAATTACATAAAATTCTAAAATTTTATCTCTGTGAAAGCAGCAGAAGATAAATTATTTTTTTTTTATCTACGTGGTGGCCAAACCTGGAGATTAAGGTGGAAGGCATATGCCGTTTATAATTACACGTTCTAACCCTGCGCAAGTTGTTTTTTTCCCTGCATTCCTGACCATCCCACTTATAAGCACTCTCCCAAATTACTTTTTTTAGTCGCTTTTTAGAGAAATGAAAATTCACGGCCATTAAGGGGACAGTGGACTTTCAAAATTGTGAAATTTGTCCAAAAATTCGATTTTTTTTTATTTTATTGAATTATGAAACTACGGACGAGTAGGAATGTGTTGTAAAAATAATTTTTAATTTCTGCGATTACTTTCCTAGTTATAGGCATTTGTATTTAATTTAGATATTATGTGGTTACTAATAGCAATAACTTTAAATGTGTTTTTCTCAAAATAAAAATTTTCATGGCATACGAATATTCAAACTGTTCCGGGCGCATTTCTAATGATCGTACTGCTTTGAAATTTAAGTTTTATATACTTAACTGTATATCAAATAAATCTTATTGAAAATGATTATGCTTTGTAGCTCATAATTTCTAAATTTTGTACTCGAAAAGACGATTTATAGGTATTTTGCGTCATAAAAAGTGTGTTTTCACTATTATTATTGTTTTCTCTTTATATTTTTAATGAATGCTTAAAATAAGCAATAAGTTTCATTGTTAGTTCTATAAGATATCCCGTAAATAAAAATTACCATATTATATGCAAAAGAAATGCGCATGGAACATTTTTAATGAGTCCAATTTTTGATATAATTAATAATTCATAATTCATAAATTATTAATATTTTGTCATTAAATTTTAACCACTTTTACATATCTATGGTACTAATCACATATTCAAATTTCAAGCAAATCCATTCAAAACAAAAAAAGTTAGGTTGGAAGGTCCACTGTCCCCTTAAAATCTGAAAACTTATCCCTTTTAAATTAAACACTTTCGCCGCAGATCTTTCACAATGAATGTTATCAGGCGATTCATAGTTACACAAAGCACAGTGACCTGGGGTTAACGCAGTTAAATCACTGGGGTCTGTTGACATTGGACTGATTGGTCGGCTATTTAAAATCCCTTCGACTTGTGTAACGACTGTTAGTAGTTCCTCAAATGTTAATTTAGATGAACCAGTTACTCTTCGAAAGTGGAATTTAAATGATTTAACCCCCGATTCCCATAATCCACCAAAGTTTGGAGATCTGGGGGGGGGGGATAAATTTCCATGTAATACATTCAGATGTTAAATAATTCACTAATATTCCTCTGGATTGCTCATAAGTTTGTGCAACCTCTTTAACTCTGAACTTGCCCCAATAAAATTCTTGGCATTGTCAGAGAATATACATGAACATTTTCCTCTTCTTGCGAAGAAACGTTTTAATGCTGCTATAAGAGCCTTTGATGTTAAATCTGTCACAAGCTCTAAATGGATTGCCTTAGTGGCAAAAATATAAATATTGCTACATGTACCTTTTGAGATGTTCCTTTACGTTGACCTTTATAATTTATAAGGAAAGGACCACAGAAGTCAATTCCGCAGTTGGAAAATGTTGGGCTTGGAATGACTCGCTCGGCTGGTAAATTTCCCAACAACTGATTTGAATTAATTGGTTTATTTCTGAAACAAATTACACAGTCATTAACAATTTTTCTTGCCAGATTTCTGCCTCCTATGGGCCAAAATTCTTGTCTGACGCAATGCAAGAGTGATTGCGGACCTACGTGCAAGCTTTTCTTGTGGAAATATTCCATAATGATTTTAGTGAATTTATGCCTAGCGGGTAAAAGCTTTGGATGTTTTGAATCGTTGTTCAGTTGAGAATTTTGTAATCGACCCCCAACTCGAAGAAGCTCATCTTGATCTAAAAAAGGATATAAATTCCTTACCTGACTCCGCTTCAAGTCCTTGTTATGTTTTAAACAATTAATTTCGTAGGTAAAAGTTGCGTGTTGAACTAATTTAACTAAATGATTTGCAGCACTTATGACTTCTTCAGTTGTCAACTCACCTATCTTTCGATTCTTAGGAAATTTCACATTATTTATGAATCTGCAAATATAACTAAAAGTATGTATAAGTTTAGTAAAACTGTTACTAATTTTTAAAAAATCATCAATGAAGCTGTTTGTAGTGTTAGAAACTAAGACAGGATTATATGCAGTTTTTAGTTCTTTAGAATAATCATTATCAGTCATGTTAGTAGGTTCCTTAGAAGATGGAATGTCCGAATTTAAAAATGAAGGACCAGTCCACCACATAGAGTTCTGTAGAAGCTTAGTTGCACTAGTTCCTCTGGATAGGACATCAGCAGGATTGGTTTCAGAAGAAACGTGTCTCCAATCATAGTCAGGACACAGTTCGTTAATTTGTTTAACTCTGTTGGACACAAAGGGTTTAAGTCTTTCATAAGGAGTTTTTATCCAAGCCAGAGTTATCGTAGAGTCCGACAACAGGTACACATGATGGAATTCAACTTGAATGACAGAGATGATCTTTGCGACTAGACGAGCTAGTAGGAATGCCGCACATAGTTACAACCTGGGTATTGTTAAGGTTTTTATCGGAGATACTCTGGATTTAGAACACAACAGTGTTGTTTGCTGCTGTCCTTGGCTGTTTTTTGAGCTTACATAGATTGCTGCTCCATATGCCCGTTCAGAATCTGAAGAAAAGTTATATTCAGCACCTTTACTGTCATTTAACAAATTTGGGTGGTTGGATACCCATTTATGTAATTGCATTCCACCTTTGTTCAACACATCTATTAATTCAAATTGTAAAGAAATTGTGTCTTCTAAATAGTCTGAACCTGACAAAATGTCATCTACGTAGACGTCGGTAAGTAAAACTGCGGACGCACGAGGAAAATACTTCTGCTCATCCTCAGCTAAAGCCTTTAAAGTTCTCGTCGCCAAATACGGGGCGCATGCTGTCCCGTACGTAACTGTACGCAATCTATAAATTTCAACAGGGGAGCACTGACTTGATTTCCATAAAATTCTTTGAAAATCTCTATCAGATTCTTCGACAAGAATTTGCCGATACATTTTAGTAATGTCTGTACTAAATACATATTTATGTGTTCGGAAACGAGCCACTATTGAAAATAGATCCTGCTGAACAAGTCCACCATTCAGTAATATGGAGTTGAGACTTATTCCATTCTCGCACTTGGCTGATGCATCAAACACGACGCGAAGAGGGGTAGAAGTGCTCTCTGGGCGGAAAACTGCGTGATGCGGGATGTAATAAATTTCACTACAGTTCTCACAGTCCGAAACCTTTTCCATGTGATTTAACGCAAGGTATTCATCTATAAATGCCTTATATAAAGTGGACATAGTTGGATCTTTGTCCAATTTCTTCCAAAGGGAATTTAGACGTCTTTCCGCCATTGATTTAGACTCTCCTAAACTAGAACGTGTACCTTCCTTAATGGGCAATCGTACAATAAATCTTCCGCTATCATCTCTTCTGTGAGTGGTAACAAAATGTCGCTCACAATACTCCTTTTCACATGTTTGAGATTCATTTGTATCATTCCCGGGAAAGGATTCCATCTCAAAGAATTTTTTGACAGAAAGTTCTAAAGAATCTCTTTCTGAAATATGAGCAAGACCAGTAAAATGGTGAGAAGCTGCATTTTCCACAGTCCCGGTAACCAAATAGCCGAAAACACTGTTCTGAAGCATCAAATTATTATCATATGATTTGAATTTTTCAGCCTTAAGCAATTCAAAAAATACCTGACAACCAATGAGTAGACTGATTCTACTTGGAAGATTAAATGTATCGTCAGCAAGCTTAATTTCGCGAGGGAAATTTACGCGAGAAATATCAATCCTCCTTACTGGCGTTAATTCTGTGATTTTAGGTAGCACAAGAAATGATAATGCTTTTGAAAAGTTGCCCTGATTGTTTGAAATTTTCGCTGTTACTTTATTTTTAACAAAATATTCTCCTCCGGTTATGCCTGAAATGGATGAATTACATTTTTCTTTCTTTAATCCCAAAACATCTGCTATTTCCTGTGTACAAATTGATACTGAACTTCCACTATCAAGAATTGCTTTTACTTTTATTTTTTCGCCAAATGAGTTGTCAATATATAACATTGTAGTGCATAAAAGGCTGCTCGTAGCTAAACAACACTCTTTGACATCTGCTGATAAAGTGGCGCCTATGGTTTTGTCTGATGCGAGCAATGACTCATTTTGATCTGGAGAGATATTTATCGTGTCAGAATATGGAATGTTTTCACAGTTTTGATTTGAATGTATTGCGGTTTTTGGCGAGGCTAGATATCTATGAAGGAGCGTATGGTGGTTTGTCTGTTTACAAACGAAACAAGAACCTTTAGAATTGCAATTCGATAACATGTGAAAGCCGCTTAAACAGTTAAAACAAAGTCTATGTTTTTTAACAAGATTGACTCTATCTTCCATTTTCATTTCTTTAAATTTATCACAATGAAATAATGCATGGGCTTTAGTTTTACAAACTACACACATCTGAGGTGATTTATTAGATTTAACGAAAAAAGATTTGAATCGTTCGGAATTTGGCTTGGTTGAAATGTTAACATGAATACTGTTCAGAATTTGACACCGTCTTTCTAAAAATTCCAAAAATGCATCGAAATCTGGTACATTGTTATCATTCAGAGTTAATTCATAATTTTTTCGCGTTTCGCGGTCTAATTTTTCAAGAACAATATTCAATAGTAAAGATTTAGAAAATTTATCTCTTTCGAAATTCAAAATTTTCAGTGATCTAAGATTTTTGTTTATATTATCCAACAAGTTTCGAAGGTCTTTGGCTGACTCATGTTTGATAGATTGAAGATTTAGAATGTTTCTTAGGTGTGAGTCGACAATGATCCTTTCATTTTCGTATCTAAGCTTAAGTGCTTTAAATAGGGAAACATAACTGTCATCTGAGGTTTCTATAATTTTTGCTTCTCCCTTTAGTGACCCACGTAGATAGTGAAGCTTTTCGTTTTCAGAAAGTTCTGAAGTCAATCAGACTAATAAACTGGCTTTTAAACAAATTCCATTCCTCAAATTTTCCGTTAAAAAATAGGAAGAGGAATTTTTGGAAGTTTTATTGACATTCTTTTCAGCTGATCATTGTTAATCGAATTCGAATCATGAGTCGAACAATCAGAATTTTGATTTAGATAAGCAGAATTGTTCTTACTGATTTTAAGTTTATTAATCAAGGTTTTCAGACTCACTTCTGAATTTTGAAACTCCTCATCTAGCTGTGACAACACTTCCTCAGTTTCTTCGAAATGCTTTTCACTGACTACACTATAATATTCGTCTTTTAGAGCTTCAAATTTTTCTTGAAGTTTCGAAAGTATATCCAACTTAGCCTGTAGTTCGGCGATATCCTCACTAACTTCATGTATATTAATTTTCTTCAACTGTCCTTTTATATTACCGCGTTTGCGATTCAGCGTTGTAATGACCGATTCTGTCATTGTTATTAAGTTAAAAACAAAGCAAATTTTAATGCACTGGTAAACCCTCCGGGTCGCTAGGACCAAAATGTACGGAGGTGTACTATGTTGAGCAATAATCAAAATGGACTGTAAATAAAATAAAAAAGTTTAATAGCGTGGCATTGTTTGCCAAAGGAAACTCCGCTCGTTCCCGGAGCTCCTTCTAGTACGGATACAGAGTTCGAACTGAGTTATTCATGCCGCTAGAGGGCGAATTGGGAGGAGGCGTTACGTCACACATTATTACGTAACAACAATTAAAAACACACTCCTAATAAAACCATATCAACGTGTAAATCAAAATAAAACCTCTTATCAAATCAAAATATAAACAAAAAAATCCTGTAAAAGAAACAAAAAGGTTATCACCAGCTCAGGAGACTAGAATTTGTAGCAAATTACTCAAAAAAATATTCTCAATTCCACATAAATTTTGTCGAAATCATTGAAAGCTCTTAAGTTAACAATTAATGAAATCAAATTTTCAAATTCTTTTACAACTACTCATAACTGAATACATTATACTTTGCTTTCTCCCTGTTATGGAATAATTATATGTTACGGGATGTTATTTAATATGTTACCGAACAAACTGGGATACGGAACATTAATTGTGGATTTAACAATGTGGAGGATAAAAAGGTTAAGAATTAATAATGGGAAACTAATTGATATTGTGAATTAATAATTAGATTGGGTGACTTACACTTCACTTACATAACTATTGAGGGGAGTAGATAAACTGATGCCTGTAAATTAAATTAGATGCAACAGGATTACAAAGTAACCTGAAGCATGCGGCCATGTGCCAAAATTAGACAAATGTTAACGTGCATAACAAGAATAACTATGAAAATAATGAACCATGAAATTGCACAAGATGGCAAACCGTATAGTGGAAAACTTTATGCATTGTGTATATTAGAGTAAGTGATAGATCTACATACCTAGAATAAAATACATAGCCTGCACAGTTTACAAAGAAAAGAATGGCCTGACTCACATAATAGTTAAAAGAAATAGATTTATTAAAATTAGCATTTAAAAAAAACACACAAGGTAATAACGGTATGGTCAAATGGTACTGATAAAAAAATACTCACATATTACACTTATTCAAGGTCTTGTCCCTTCCCCACATGGGGAATTCTTAGGCCTAGCCTAGGAACACCTTGAGATACATCACGACAGAGAAAAAAACAGTCACTGACTCTCTCTGCTGGAACCTGTCCTAGCGACTACCGTAGCGCCCACTTGGCGCGATGGTTAGCTTGGGCCAACGCCAAAGGCTGCCATATTACTGGGTTGATCGCCACTCAGACTATTTTACAATAATCACCCTATTTATAGTTACAAAAAAAGGGGGCCTGCATTAATAAGAAACTAATTAATAAAGTTACGAATAACTATTCGTGACATCCTCCCCATTAACGAGAGAAAAAAAAATACTTCCTACAGACCTGTAGTTAGGTTGCGCAGGCCTAACCACAAGTTGGCAAGAACAAGTTTAAATTAATCTGTTATAAAACAAAAGCTAGTACTTTTGGTTGTTTGGCCCAGTACAGTCAAGATACAGAAATCAGCTTAGGTATACTGCATAAAAAATGGGTGTGTGAGTATTCAACAAAAACTTTTGCTCGACATATGAGCATATTACAAATATTGATCAAAATTTTGACAATGGTCAAAATACATTATACATAAGCCTTACTCAATTAAAATTTGAACACACCATGCAGTGACAGTAAAATGTTTGCATGATATTAAAAGTTAGGGAGTTGCTGCAGAAACCTAGTGTGACAATAGTCAACACAACAAGGTCAGTCAATTACATGACATGTTAACCATAAAGCAGAACAGTGATACAGTGAACACTCCATAAATGAACAGGTGAAGTGTGTACCCGTGCACTGGCACACACTAATGGAGCAAACAAATTGGTTAACTTAAGGTATTCTTAATTACCAGAATGCATTTAACCATTTACAGCATTTCTCTATGTATCTCCCATAATAAAGATAGGTGGCCAGCCTACTTATTAAATTATTGTGAATCAAGGTCACAAAAATGTGCAATATTGGCACAGAGTATTGGTTCATAGGTAAGGCAAAAAGACAAATTGATTTAAAAGAATGTTTCATACAAAATTGTCCATCAAGGGATTAAAAATTAAACATATGTACTTAAAAAAAACAATTGACCATACACATAAATAATAATAGAAATGACCATACACATAAATAATGAGAGCAATTGTGCCTGTACAAAATTATGTAAAGCAAACAAGACAAACAGAAAGGCACATAATGAGTGTGTAGATATCCAGTTGCACATAATAATAATTATAACCTGAGTGATTATCATCTGGTGAGTAACAGGAACTATTAAGTAGCTTAACAATAAAAAGGACTTGTGAGGATTATGAGGAGACAATCTTCCCACGGGGACGCAAGTTGTATCTCTGGGGTGGCGAGGCAACAGGTACCACAGGAACATCATCACTTATATCTGCTACATGTTGACTTTGGTCAGCTGGAAGCGTTTCACGCTGTTCGACCACAGGAGAGACATCAGGATCCTGTTCTTGGATAGTAGATTCTGGAAGAGGTGAGACCAAAGGACTCGAACAATAATTATCGCACAAGTTAACATTAGTTTGTCTGGGTGGAGCCCAGAAAAGAAGGTTTATGTGTCTCCTTAGTAGAGGTGCATTAGGATTTTCACATTCTTGAATAAGCATAACAATTTTAGAAATAACCTTTTTTACAACATATGGACCCTTATATTTTGAATTGAATTTATTTGGCGACTTAAGGTATACTGTGTCACCAACAGAAAACTTACGTAGTTGTCTTTTGGCATTAACTTTAGTATTTTGGCTATTTTGGGCAGATTTTAAGTTTTCAAAGGTTTGCTGCATCAATGTTGCAGTGGTATCACACAAGTTCTGGACATAATGAGATACATCAAGATGAGGCATATTACAATCAAAGTTAAATGTATCAGTTATTAAAGGAAGTGCCCTTCCAAAATGCACAAGATTAGGTGATGCCTTAGTGGCAGGGTGAATTGAAGAATTATATATTGCACAATGTAAGGCGAGAGCATGTCTTAGTGACACTCCAGATTTTTGTAAGGCATAAATGGTGTTTTTAATGGATCTGTTTACCCTTTCTGAAATTGCATTTGCTTCAGGGTGGTAAACAGTTGAATGCTTTAACTGAATGCCAAACTTTTCAGTGAAGGTATTAAATACAGCAGAGGTAAATTGAGTACCATTATCAGTTAACAATGTCTCAGGACGACCAAAAATATTGATGTAATTAAATAAAGCTTCTACCACATCATTTGCCTTGATCCTGCTTAGGGGATACAGTTGAAGATGGCGAGAAAAATGATCCACAATATTAAGCACAAACACATTATTTTCAAATGGGCCTAGGATATCCATGGATACTATCTGCAAAGGCCTTTCAGGAATGGGACTAGCCTGAAGTGGAGCTTTATGTATGTTTAAATTCTTGGTGGTAGCACAAGTTGAACAATTTCTGATAAATTGCTTGACCTTCTGAAACAGACCAGGAAAGAAATATCTTTTGGCAATAAGCTGGAATGTTTTTGCAACACCTAAATGAATAGTGTGAGCAATTACAATGGCCTTATTAAGTAAGGACTCAGGTAGACAAATCCTCTCCCCATGGTGACCATCCTTTGTAGTCATGAGGACCATAGAGTCTTTGTCGATTACAAGCTGTCTGTCATCAGAACTTCCATGATTTATAATCTTATTATAAATGGGACCAAGCTTTTTATCTTTAATTTGTGCAGACAATACCTCCCCTGGTGTTATTTCATTTAATAGACTATTTTGCACAGTTGTCAACCTTAAGACCTTTTCAAAAACTATTTGCTTATTCAGTGTGCCCTGGTTATCATTTACACTATTATCAATATAAAACACATTATTAGATTTACATTAAAAAGATGGTAAAAACTTGTGAGTTTCTTCTTTACCATGACCATACCTATTAACAGGCTCAACCAAGGAATTATTTACAGACTTATGATTACCAGATTGCACCACATTACAATTAGAGCTATTATTCACAGTATGAGTATTAATGGATTCTTGATTTATACAAGGCAAAATTTCATTTGATTGTAAGATCTCAGGATGAGATTCAAGTGTTTGAGTGACAACATTAGGTTCTCTGGATAAATAATCAGGCATAAAATTTTGTTTACCAGGTATATGGGAAAAAGTGAAAGTGTACTCACTTAAAGTCATTAACCACCTAGTTATGAGGTTGGCAGGAAAACTAGTCTTCCTGGAATGCTTAAGAGGTTTGGAGTCAGACAAAATATGGAAATGACGGTTATAAAGGTAGTGTCGAAAGGCTTCACAAGCTTTCACAATTGCCATTAACTCCAGTTTAATTGCTGGATAATTAGATTCGGCTTTATTCAAAGTCTTGCTGAAGTATGAGATTGGGTGGAACTGGTTATTTACTTTCTGAAGCAAAACAGCAGAAATTGCTTGCTTAGAAGCATCAGTATTGATATAAAAACTGGCACTCCAGTCTGGCTGGATAACAAAAGGTGCCTTGAAAAAAATGGCTTGGAGCTGTTGAATAGCCTGTAGTTCTTCAGGATCCCATTTGAGGGGAACAGATGGTGAAGTCATCAAATTTAATGGGTACATGAGCTGAGCATATTTAGGTATTAAATGTCGATAATATCCACATAACCCAATAAAGCGTTTAAGATGTTTCTTGGTTTTAGGAGGTTCAAAAGCAGTGATTTTTTGGATATTGGCAGACACTGGAAAAATTTTACCATGAGCTATTTTGAAACCTAGATAATTAATTTCTTCTGTGTGAAAAGTACATTTCTGAGGACAAGCAGTTAAGTTATATTTAATGAACAGATTGAATAAGGTTTTAAGCTTAAGAGAAGTTTCCTCAAAAGAATTACTACAAATGACAATATCATCTTGGTATGCAAACACACCAGACAATTTGGATTCTTCTATTACAGAATCAATTAGTGCCTGGAAAATTGAAGCTGCAGTCTTCAACCCAAACACCAATCTTTTGTAACGAAAGGATCCCCACATTGTAGTGAAGGTTAACTTATCATGATATTCCTGAGGTAAATTAATTTGATGATAAGCATTCTTAAGATCAACAGAAGAAAAATATTTAAACTGAGCCATGGCTGAGATTATATCCTGGATTTTAGGTAGAGGGTAAGACGAGTTCTGGATGATTTGGTTAATTAGTCTCAGATCCAAAGCTAATCTGAAAGCAACATGACCAGAAGAGTCAGGCTTCTTCTTGACCAGAAGCATGGGACAAGCCCACTCAGATACACACCTCTCTATGATTCCAGCTGCCTGAAGTTCCTCTAATTGCCTCTTTGCTTCAGTTTGCAAAGATTGGGGAATTGGGAAAGGGAGAGTTTTGACAGGGAAATCATGAGAAAAGTTCAATTTAGGAATTATTTTATCGGTGTGACCAAGAGTGCTGAGAGATGCAGAAAAAGCTGCAAAATTATCACTTAACATGGTGGACAGAGATTGTCTTTGACACTGTGATAAATGATTTAAGTCAAAATTAGTAACAGAAAATTCTTTACGTCTAGCCTCTAACATTTCACCAGGTGGTTGAATTACATTAACTGATTCATAAGTATCATTAGTATTATACATGAGATTACATTGTTCAGAAGTATTTGAATTTGTGCATAACAACGAACACTCATGTTTGTTTAAATTAGATACATGATCATTTTCAATCAGTGCATCCTGCAGTCTGCCAACTGCCATATTTTTATTGAGATGTACTGAGGCATTAGACACATTAGTTATACATATAAAAAAATTGAAATCTTTGCCTTGATTAATATACTCATGAACTGATGGATATACAATAATATTATTATGGGTTGAAGGTTCAAACATAAAGTAGTTGTTGACATTATCATTACTATGTATCTTAGCACCCACCTGTACATATTTACTTTCATTAGGTGGTACAATGATTTTTTGAATTAATTTTACAGTATTATCAGGTAATGTATTAGGTGAGCTGGTCACAATACAGTTTTTTACACAATGTACAGAATTACTACATTTATTTCCACAGTTAGCATTGTTATAATTAATTTCAGACACCACATTTTGTTGATTTTCGGGTAATAAAGGTACAGTAATATCATTAATTTTTACAGATTTATCAAGGGTATCTAAGATAACCCTATTAGCATTGATGAAGTCATAGCCAAGCAAGAATGAAAATTGTTTGTCCTGAATATCAGTGACAAAGAAAGACTGTTTGAAAAATTTGTTTTGAATTTTAAATGTTAAGATTATACAAGCAGAGAAATGGATTTTAGAGTTAAGTGTTGATATGACAACACTTCTAGAAATATTTTTATACTGTAAACTGTCCTTGTTTTTGTAAAAGAACTCACTATCGATCAAAGAGATGGAAGATCCCGTGTCAATTAATGCATTACAGTTAAAATTGTTAATTTTTAATTCAATTAATGGAAGTACAGGATTTCTGGTTGACACATTAAAATTAAGATGCAAGGTATTATCATTATTAGAAGCTTCACTAAACTCAGTCTGTGTATTAGCATGACTCTGCATTCTAATTACACAGTTGGTTTGAGTAGCAACAGTTTTAGCTATTATAGGTTCACTCTGAGGATTTACATTATAGTCAACGGAGGCATTAACTGATGGATGAGGCAAAAGTTGAGAACTGACACCATCAGGTACATCAGCTCTCATTGAGTTTACAGAATTACCATTGTAGGAAGCAGCATTTGGATTAAGATCAGACATATAATTACTGCGATTATGGCTTCTATATGAATTAGGTCTGCCATTATTATTTACATTATTTCTTCGTGGGTGCTTATTTGACTGATTTTGCAAGGCATGCTTTAGTTTAAAACAATTCTTGGCAGTATGCCCTGCCTTCTCACAAAATTGACAGACCATTCTCTGCTTAGGCTTGAACTTACTATTATTAGCATTATTATGACGTACCCTGTTATTATATTTATAGCTCACATTTTTTACATAATTACATTTTTGTGGGCTTACACTAGAAACTATCTGCGAGTCATTTTTCGTACACTGGGAACTTGATCCCTGGTCTAAAACCTTAAGTTTTTGTTTCAGAGCTGACATTTCCTGCTTTAACAAAAACACTTCAGCACTACTATCCACTGCTTCAGAATTTGAAGCACCAGTTATATGAGAGTCAATGGATTGAAGTGTTTGAGCTCTCCTTACAGCAATAGAAAACTCCTTTACATCCTCTTTTAAAAGCTGAGTTTTAATTGAAGAGGATAAAGCAGCCATCAATTGTACAAATTTCAAAGAATCAATGGTATTCCTATCTTTGATTTGTGGATAGAGTTTTGTTATGTGCTGAGACAGTCTATACGAAAAGTTTTTTACTGATTCACCTGGTAGCAAATTTAACGCCACACATGCATAATTAGTGCACTCCTCTTTATTCAGAAAAAAATCACTGAGTTCATTAAGCACTACGTTTGTGTCATCAGACTGCAACAGGTCTTGGGATGAGCTCACAAACTTTTATGCAGCACCGATCAGTTTGGATTTTATAAATGCAGCGGTGTGCGTTGCCGACCATTTATTTAAGTCAGAGACTTGAGTTACTTGATGTTTAAACAAATTAAATGTTTCATGGTCGCCATCCCATGGAGCAATATTAATTTGAAAAGGATGTGAATTAGCCATCATACTATTATTTGATCTAGGCATAAGGCTAAACAAGTTATAACTAACACAGGCGAGGGAATAAAAATAAGTCAGCAGTGAAAGAAACAAAAAAAAACGGTAGGTTTAGCTTTCTTCAAGTAATATTTTAAATATTAAAATAACACATAATACGACAAATAAAAATGATAGGTGACATGTGCATATACTTATGAAAAATACGACACTTACTGGTTACAAGCAAAATAGATTCGAAATGCATACATAATTACACACACTATAATAAATATGAATTCAATAAATAGGTAAAATGACTCACAGATACTAAAACACTGGTTGAGCGTGTTAACAAAATTTAAGAAACATTTCCAATTTAGTATAGATACAAATTTACACAAAACAAAAAAAAAATAAACTATTCTTGAGTCAGGGAACCACACCAAACATAAATTACTATTTGCAATTAACTCAGAGCTGGTAACACGGCTCCATATGTTATGGAATAATTATATGTTACGGGATGTTATTTAATATGTTACCGAACAAACTGGGATACGGAACATTAATTGTGGATTTAACAATGTGGAGGATAAAAAGGTTAAGAATTAATAATGGGAAACTAATTGATATTGTGAATTAATAATTAGGTTGGGTGACTTACACTTCACTTACATAACTATTGAGGGGAGTAGATAAACTGATGCCTGTAAATTAAATTAGATGCAACAGGATTACAAAGTAACCTGAAGCATGCGGCTATGTGCCAAAATTAGACAAATGTTAACGTGCATAACAAGAATAACTATGAAAATAATGAACCATGAAATTGCACAAGATGGCAAACCGTATAGTGGAAAACTTTATGCATTGTGTATATTAGAGTAAGTGATAGATCTACATACCTAGACTAAAATACATAGCCTGCACAGTTTACAAAGAAAAGAATGGCCTGACTCACAGAATAGTTAAAAGAAATAGATTTATTAAAATTAGCATTTAAAAAAACACACAAGGTAATAACGGTATGGTCAAATGGTACTGATAAAAAAATACTCACATATTACACTTATTCAAGGTATTGTCCCTTCCCCACATGGGGAATTCTTAGGCCTAGCCTAGGAACACCTTGAGATACATCACGACAGAGAAAAAAACAGTCACTGACTCTCTCTGCTGGAACCTGTCCTAGATACTACCGTAGCGCCCACTTGGCGCGATGGTTAGCTTGGGCCAACGCCAAAGGCTGCCATATTACTGGGTTGATCGCCACTCAGGCTATTTTACAATAATCACCCTATTTATAGTTACAAAAAAGGGGGCCTGCATTAATAAGAAACTAATTAATAAAGTTACGAATAACTATTCGTGACACCCCCCAACAACAAAAAGATGGATAAGCATTTTAATTTCGTAGCATACCAATATTAAATTTTTTTTTTCAATGTCAAAGTATTAATTAATTATTCTGGAAAATATAAAATAAGTCTATCAAACTCAAAATTCTAATCAAAATCCAAGCAAAATCCCTCACATGAACAGCAAATTTTAATTTAGCAGTCTAAAACTCCACTGAAATTTAAAATGTTCAACAAACCAATTGGGAAGGGACGTCAGAAAAATTAAGTGCCCAAATCCTCCTAGTTGTACTAAAGTTTACAAACTCTTCGGTGAACCTGGGGTGGGAATGAACTTACGAAATGGCTTCGTCAGTGTACAGAAAAGTTCCCAAAGCGATTCATGATAATTGCAGGATTTTGTTACAACGGCAACTTAAAAAACAGAAAAGTCTCAAGAAATGCCAAAATTAATTCCCTATACTATCAGCAGAATATTTTAGAACCAATTTTAGAAGAAGAAATTCCAGCCTTATACGGAAAGGACATTGATAAAGTCGAGCCTCATGTAGACAAAGCCTCTAGTCCCACGTCTAAATCATCTGCCGCTTATTTAGCAAAGAAAGATTCAGAAACAGGAATAAAGTGTATCCCAATTAATGCAATACCTGTAAGACTACCTGCCGCTCCTCCAATAGACGTTTTATTAAAGCGAGCCTTAGGAAAACGGCATCCGAGAACACTGAACAAACTTTGGAAAACGGTCCAAGAGGAATGGGACAACATTCACTTGACAGTTACTAAGAAAAAGTTTACTTTCATGGAAAATTCGAGCTAGAGCTATTGTCAAGAACCATGGCTATCAGATAAAAAAAATAGATGCAAAATATATCGCATTTATACATAAAAATTAACTATCAAAATCGTTTCCATAAAGTACGAACGACCTTCTGTATACATTCAATAACATATATATATATATATATATATATATATATACTTGTATGTATAATTTTTATGGATACCAATCCGATCATTCACTAAAGCCACTGCGTAACCTCTAAATAAATAAGCTAGCAATATCTAAATTCGTATACACTCGTCGTACTTTGGAGGTCAGTGGGTTTTTTTCTCTGCAATTTATTTTTCTCGGGGAAAAATCTTTTCTTCTTTTTAGACATGCAGGTGGAAACTATTAATGGATAAGCCACGATAACAGCCGAAGAAAAGAAGTTGCTTTGTTCGGTTGCCTTGCCTTTTTCAGTCGAGCGGGAAGACTGCATTCGCATTAAGGAACGAACACTTGGAATATTTGTCTGAGCAGGAGAAACACATTATAACGTTATCTATTCTCAAGCAGAGGTAAGACTGTTAGCTGAATTCCTAGATAGTATTATTTTTGAAATTGTTATATCTATCAAATATCAATTTATATTTTACTCGAAATTTAATCAAGAGATTAACACTTTTTTCGCTCTGTGAATTGTTAAATTCCTGTCAATTTCGAATAAATATTGGTAGAGTAATTTCTTTTATTAAACCCGTAAAGATTTCATTTTAAATTTACATCGATGTTTATGCTCTAGTCTCCGGTCTTGCAATAAATTTACGCTAAAGTAAAATGTTTTTAATTAAAGCTGTATACTTTTTGCTCAAATTATACGTATAATCTTACGGTTTACATCATATGCATATTTAAATACCTCTCAAATTCGATAAAATGTCCGTAATGCACAGTAAATTTAAGGAAAAGTGAGCATGCGACGCCGAAAATTGAGAGGAGATTTTTTTTATACTGTTCGATACCTAACACTTTTCATAATAATTTTTTTTCTAAAGTGGTTTATTTGATTTTCATTTCGAAAGGAGTTTAACAATTTTTATCGTGTACTTGTCGCTCCCTGTTAAATGTATAGACTATGTTTTTGTCTGGAAAGCACTGTCCAAAACGGGTATATATTGATAAAAATTCACTGTTTTTTAATTTAAACATTGGACATTTTACTGGGCATTATTAAATAATGACCTGTTTTGATGAAATTTCAGTGTAGTAATTTCCTTTTTAAGTGGTGAACACTTCGCTAAAAACTTACTGTAGAAATCATCATTTTAGTTTCATATACGCCGTTACATATATGCCAAATTTAATAAAAATTTTAGCAATGTAACAATACCGTAAGTTGGGGATACTTGGACCCTAGGGTGTTACTTGAACCCAAACCGAAAATTGTTTTAAATCACACCTAGGTCTCTTATCAACAAAATATAGATATAATTCACAATCTCTCCAATAGATAGGAGCATTAGCTAGGTCCTGATGCACTTTACCACGTTCCCGCTGTTCCCACCTTTGTTTAGTTCAGGTTATGTTGCTTTGTGATAAAAACATGAATTTTTGTGACCTTATAACTTCCACTTTCACTTTTTTACACACTACAGTCCCACATTAGGTAAAGATAAATTTACATTTCAAATACAGTCATCTCATGGCATTAACATAAGAATATAACAATAGTTTTAGATGGATAGAGAATCAATTTACCCAGTGAAATTTATAAGTATTACCTAGTGTGCTGATAAACTAAATATGGGGTTCCTTGGACCCAAGCAAGGAAGTAGGTCCAATTAACCCCTAGTCACATGTTTGAATAGACATTCTCAAATTTCACTGCAAAAATAATTAATATCATTACTTCACGTCGGGTTCCTTTTATCAAATAGTTAAACCGGTTCATGTGCATTCATTCGCAGATCTGATACAAAAATGCTCCAAAATTACAAGAGCTCTCCTGGGACCAGAAAGTATGCGGAATTTGCAGCTGAAAAATTAGAGAAAGTTTAAATGCTGTGAGGTCAGGAGAGATGCCTTACCCACTTTAAAATTAGTAGCTCCACTATAAACAGGAGATTGAAGAATGGTTTATTGAACAAACCTGGACATCCAATCATATTTACTAGTAAAGGCGCGTTGGCCTGTGCCAGTCATTTAGACAAAATTTGTGATTTTGGATTTCCCGTAGACGAACTGGAGTTTCGATTTATTGTCAAGTCTTACCTTGCAATGCATGGAATATCAGTGAAATGTTTCAAAAAAAAAAAACAATCCTGGGCGTGACAGGGTAAAATCATATCGCATCCTATTTTCTTCATTAATTGATTAAATGTGAAACAAAAAATTAATCGTATTTTGATTTTTGGGATCTGAAGAAAAATACTTTTTGCGAGGCGCTTAAAGAAGGTATTTCATTAAACTAGTTTATCTGGGCTAATTTTTTTCAAATTTTCACTCTCCCCCAAAGTATAAAAACATGTTTCTGAAATATGCATTAAGAATTATGCGCCCAAATTGATTTTAAAATCTTATAATAGAGCCTGAAATATTTACGTTTGAATTTATTCACACATACGTTGGGAAATTACGGTTAAAATTGAAACTTTCCACAATCAGAGTTGATCACAAAATGTTAAACCCTTACTGAAATGTGTGATCTTCATTCATGTAATTATACCATGATTTATCCTGAGAAAATGATGATACGTTATTTCAAAAGTTATGGTATAAATCTAAAAGTTGATTTGAAATCTATATATATAAAACAGTTCCGTAACTGACTCACTGACTGACATACAACGCACAGACCAAACCGCTGGACCTAAAGGGCTGAAATTTTGCATGGCGATTCTTCTTATAGTGTAGGGGTGCACTAAGAGAGGTTTTTGAAAAATTCTTCTTAGATTTTTTAAAATTAAATTTTTATCTGTTTTTGTAACATTTTTTAAGTTTGCATTTAAAATAATAATTTGAGGGTTATAAAATTTATATCACGAGAAAGATCATAAAAATTCCTTTCAAATGAAATCTTTTTCGAATCTTTACCTCCATTTCCTGATTTTTGGTGAATTTTTAAAATCAATTTTTAGAATTTAATTTATTAAATGCTGATCATTTATCGTCACGCGCATAAAAACTAAATAGACGAAAAAAAATATTTTTTTTCTTGATAATGCGGCAGACGATTGGACATTATCAAAAATAAATATTAAAATACAGTAAACGAAATGTTCTACAAACTGTACTATATTAACTATACTATATTCTTTAGTATTCTGTATATTAGATTTAATTTGAATATTTTCATTTATATTATTTTGTCTATAAAATTATCCTTTACGATTTTCTTGTAAATAAATATATATATATATATATATATATATATATATATATATATATATATATATATATATATATATTACATCAATTGTATACATTGATCGTCGTATTTATCATATAATCTATATATATAAAACAGTTCCGTAACTGACTCACTGACAGACATGCAACGCACAGATCAAACCGCTGGACCTAAAGGGCTGAAATTTTGCATGGCGATTCTTCTTATAGTGTAGGGGTGCACTAAGAGAGATTTTTGAAAAATTCTTCTTAGATTTTTTTAAATTAAATTTTTAATCGGTGTTAGTAACTTTTTTAAGTTTGCATTTAAAATAATAATTTGAGGGTTATAAAATTTATATCAGAGAAAGATCATACAATTTCCTTTAAAATGAAATGTTTTTTGAATCTTATTTTTGGTGAATTTTAAAAGATTAATTTTTAGAATTTAATTTATTAAATGCCGATCACGGGATTTCTTTTTCTGGTACTTTAAATAAATTTATCGTCACTTGCATAACAACTAAATAGACCAAAAAAATATTTTTTTTCTTGATAATGCGGCAGACGATTATACACTATCCAAAAAAATATTAAAATACAGTAAAAGAAATGTTCTACAAACTGTACTATATTAACTGTACTCTATTCTTTAGTATTTTTTATATTAGATTTAATTTGAATATTTTCTTTTACATTATTTTGTCTATAAAATTATCCTTTACGATTTTCTTATAAATATATATATATATATATATATATATATATATATATATATTTATTTATTTACATCAATTGTATACATTGATCGTCGTATTTATCATATAATTTTTATATATATATATATATATATATATATATATATATATATATATATATATATATATATATATATATATATATATATATGTAACAAGAAAAACGTATTCTGAATTCTCTTTTTAATAAAGCACGACCCCTTTTCCAAAAATTGCGACCTAAAAGTAAAGTAAGTATAATTTATCGCAGCCCTGCAGATCATTAAGCAGGCATGTGAAGTATCGGAACTCAATAATATCCCCAGATATGAGTGTTCGAAGTTTATGAGATTCCAAATGTCAGTATAGTGTCAAAATTCTTGAAGAGCCCTCGAATCACTCTGAAATTATGTCTTTTTTAACGTCAAAAATCCACTTTGCAAGAAATTTATGGCCACTTATCCTATGCCCAGTTCAACATTTCACGGATTTAACAAGCGCGGTATCTAGCAGTAAAGTCCCCGATAAACTTAAGTGGACACGTGAACTTCACGAATCTGAAGTCGCCCAATTAAAAATTAAGTAGTTTAGGCCCTCTGGCGAAAATATCGCAAAACACCCATTTAATATTGCATGAACGCAAGACTTTTCTTTCTCTTCGTGTCTAACTTTTGTTGCTGTCGGACCTACGGTCCGCTCCTGTATGTAATCCGCGTCCCGTCCTGGCAAAGGCTCCGGACAAGTCGTGTGGCCACTGCAGCTAATACCTTCGCGATGCTTCATAAGTAAATAAAGGTGATTTCCTGGATATCGTGCAATCTGTGATTCTCTTCCATGGCTCCATGTGTTTATCTACAAAATTTAGTAAGTGCTTTCCTGGATCAACACTACGCCCGACTGCATCTCTCCAATTTGTGCGCAGCGATTTACTGTATGATTCACTCCTCGTGACCGACTGCATCTAAATTTCCCAAATGTGATTATTATCACACATATATATATATATTTGGCATGAATTGCATACATTGACCTTTGTATTTAATTTGAAAGTACTCCGTAGCGAAGTACGGGTTTTCAGCTAGTATATACATATATATAAAAAAAATGATGGATAGCAAATTTTCCCTCTAAATCCCCTGAGATATTCGATATACATTATTCAAGGTGACTTAGGTATAGAAATGCATTCCTGACCATAACCTATTATCTATTTTTGTTATTTATCAAAGCATCGAAGTGAATTACAATACCAAGTTAAGAAATAAAACTTCGCATGCTATATCGTACGGGACTGAAGGTGAAAATGAGTCCGTTGTTTGAGAAGGAAAGATTTTAATTTTATCTACTCAAGTAAACTCCACGGTTGCGCAAAGTTCGGTTAAAAAATAACGATGTCTATTTGCAAACGGTGATATAAACGTTGCTTTCTCCATGGGTTCATGAATAATATTTGGACAAATGGAGCCACATACGCGTAATTAAAGGTCAATATACATTGAATAACTGGGATAGGCGATCCCATTCGAAATACGTAGTATTAAACACATTCTCATTAACGGTTTTGACAGCAAGTAGCATATACAGCAATTTTCTACAATTTGTTTTCCTTTTAGCAATATACTTTGGCAAAAGCAGATGAACTTTAGGTTTTAACATCTTTTTTAACTTCAAATTTTTATGAATGATTTTACTTACAGTGCCAGAAGACATTCCTAGTTTCGATGCAATGGATCTTTGAGTCGGTGTATTTTCTTTTAGGATCAGACACTTCACTTTCTTGATATTTACCTGCGTTCGAACAGTCTTAGGATGAGGTTTAGTGGTCATGTTTTCATTTTTACTGTCAATTAGACGTTTTTTCCCCTTTAAATTTATTATATTATAAATGCCTATTGTTGAAATACCATAACCGCAATTTTTACACCGCTTTATAATTTGTCGATACGAATATTTCTCCTCGGAAAGTTCAGTTGCGTAACCTTCGAGCCATCTATCCATTTTAGGAGCCATTTTCAAAAAAAATCTTTTATTTTACATTCCAATCAAAGCAAAACTATATCAGACGATTATTCTGAAGTTGCCAAATTTTTATCTCAAAATGCAAACGCCAAAAACAAATTACAAAATCATTTCCATAAAGTGCGAACGACCTTCTGTAGACGTGCTAGAATCCAAAACGAACACACACACACACACACACACACATACATGTGTGTGTGTGTCTAAATTACAAATATATAAACAAGGACTATATACAAATAAACCCTGCTCTGTTTAGGGACTGCAGGAAAGCTTTCGATTTCACAACATCCCCATTCCGGGAAAGATGTTGAAACTTGTTTCTGTCAGTAAGTGTCGTGTTCGTTTATGATAACAGAAGAATTCTTCGCCCTTTGAGCATTGATCGTGATTTCCAAGTAAAGGGTATGAAATTAACTACACTGAAGTGCCAAAAATACTGGGATACATGTCCAATACATGGTAGGTCTCCTCTAGATCTTAGAACTTCAGAAAAGTGACGGCGCTTAGACTCCACGAGCTCTCTGAGGAAGTCCGTAGGCAATTTCAATTATGCCTTCTGAAAAGGGGTCCGCAATTCAGTTATATTCCCGGATGGTGGATGTCTGCTTTCAATGGAACATTGCACGACAGAAGAAATGCTAGAGGGTATGAAATTAGTATGAAATCAGGACCCTCAGGTATGAGGGTATGAAATCAGGACATCTAAAATGTGTTGAATAACGTATAGTTCTGGGGGACAAGGGAAACACAGAATTTTTGACTCTCCTGCAATCATTCCCTGTTACTCATGCAGTTAAGATAGCCAATGTTGGCAGTATGGTGTAGTGTTGCCCGGTAGCTCAGTGGGACTGACAAAATAATTAAATGAAAACAAAGCATTGTGTACCAGGTTCTAAATCGGAATCAAGTCACCACTTATGAATGCTAACCCTCAACAAATATTATAAATAATATAAAATACACTCACATTCCCCATAATGTTCCAAGAAAACTTTGGTCATGCTTGCATCTTGATTATGTGAAATAATTTCACAGATGCATTTGTTTAAATGGGCCCATCAATATTTATTTATAATAAAATTTGCACACAACATTTACAACATTTAGGAAATTGCTATCAGATTCCACAGCTCTGAAGAGAGCAAGTTCCCAAAGCAACACGATCAAAAATAACAAAACAAATAATAAAAAAAAAGAAGTCAATAATGATAATATAATTTTAACCTTATATAATTAGTCATGCTAACGAAAAACATCTCCTAGGGAATCCGATTTCCTGTTGCCTCATTTGAGAGTTATTAAAGTAATAATGAAGTATGAAAAGAATTGAAAAGTGGTGGCTTAACTGTTTCCAAACGACTTCTCGACGGTGGGGGCTTAGAGGGAACAGCGCAGTAGATCTTCTGTGTGGGCGTGAAAGGGATCCCGCGGTTCGTTGACCTCAACGGCATCTTCGAGGGGAGAGAGATTTCATTTCTACTTGTTGCCGGGAAAACCCTGGCCTGATGTTTCCTTTTACTTTATATTTTCTTCTGAAGTGGAACAGAAGGGGTCTGTTAGATTCGGCTTGGATCAACCCTTTCTTCAGCACACTCCGCTTTCTTCGGCAGGACCTTTCATCAGGCTAGCTGGAGACCGCAGCAATAGGGTACGCCTGCAGCAATCGGTCGATCTGCATCCGCCAGATTATGGTTCGGGCGTGTGGATTCAAAATCTTAGCTCTCGGTCCTTGGGGACAGCGTGCACCCCGTTTTTATGCCTCTAGTTTCCGCTATCGCCCACAGAGGGAGCTGCATACAAATTTTCAGTTTCGGCGTTCTGGATTTGCCAGAATGATAATCCCTTAATCCCCGACTAAGCGATTTTTGAAAACAAGGGGTAGTGAGCAGCTATTAAAGGGGCAATGAACCCCTCAGACACCCCAAAAGTTCTTGGAAACGCAAAAATTCCTGGAAGACGCTAACCAGAACTCAAAACGACGCCATCTTGAAGGCATAGAAATATAAAGTAAAGTCTATATAATACCTAGCCCTTTACCCTCAAATCAGGATGAAATCAGATTCCTTTACATAAAAAGAATTCAGGTTCTTAACACAAAGAAATATCAAAGAATAATGAAATAAACTAGCGAAGAAATATAAATATATAAAAACATTAAAGAACATTGTTACACATTGTTACACTAGCACATATATATCTGCAGTTAATACAGTGCTTTTAAGCCGGTCATGATGTAATCATGTTCTTAAAGATGAATCTACGTAGAATTCCACTACTGTATTCTACAATGGTACGTGTTGCATCGACGCACCTCACAGGGATAACGGCCCACCTATTCACGAATGTAGGAGAAAGGGAAATGAAGACGGGACTGAGTATTTCATGGTACATAGATGCTCTGAAAATGCGGACATTGATTCCACTTGGAAAAGCAAGTGTGAAGAGGAATGGAATGGGGTATACGATATTTCAGAGCCTTCCCCGGTAACTAGCCTAGATACTTATAAGAGATATAAGAATTACTACTGCTTTAGATGTCACGAAGCCACTGATAACGTCAAGTTATGGCATCCCTCTTTAAGGAGAAACTTTGAGAGCTCCTGCAACACTGATACCGGTTACAGACTCAGAGTGACTTACAGCGAAGTTATCCGGACCTCGGTGGCTGCCGTGGATGAAAAACCTTTTTCAAGTCAGTTTTTTTTTAAACTTTTACACCCCAAAAGGAAATAGGGTCATTGGGTATTGAATGTAATGGTGATATCGTGTCAGATCGTCCCAAGAATTGGACAAAAAAATATGTTATTGATAAATGTAGGGCATATACAGCTATCGTAGAAACAGAATCAGGAACTTTATATTAGAATGCTCATTGTGCTTTATGCAACTATGTATCTCTTGATGAAATTACTTGTGATGAATAAGAACCTTTTCGTTAATTCATATAAGAACACTCACTGTGCGTTATGCAACTATGTATCTGTTGATGAAACTTTTTGTTAACATAAAAAGCCAGTATATAGTTACGAATTCCAGACATTTGATATACAGGTTAATGTCAATACAAAAGATACACCAACAACAGCAAAAACAAAAGATAACTGTAAACGAGATATGCTCAAATAGAACTACTTATGAAGATGTAATTAAAAATGGTGGTAGCATCACGTAATTTTCCGGCTAGGTCAACTAGTTTAGAAAAGAACGATCTATCTCTAAGTGATTTCTCAGGCATAAAAGTTTTGAATTTATGCGATTTATCGGTATTATTGCAAAATAACTCTTCACAGTTCCATTCTCTAATAAACGTGTATCGTGAGTTCAGATATCAGTCGTCGACGAGTTCTCCATCTGCACGGCCTTTTCTACAGTGAAGACAACTGAGAATAAAAATCCTAACTTTGGAATATTCTACATTTATTTCAGATTATTCAATAATTTCCTCTATTTCTCAATTTGGTAGGAAAACATTCTTTGTGCACATTGAAAACACACTCTGTGAGCAGTGAACACAGTTGGGAATAAAAATTCTCATTTGGGATTATTCTACATTTATTTCATATTTTTCAACAATTTCCTCTATTTCTCACTTTTGTATCTAAACATTCTTTGTGCACATTGAAAACACACTCTGTGAACAGTGAACACAGTTGTGATTAAAAATTTTCATTCCATTTAATGAAATACATGTTAAATTACCTGACACTTCTCCAATGGACTTTTGCGATTTCGGTTTTTTATAGGAGCCTTAGGAAAACGGCATCCAAGATCACTGAACGGACATTGGAAAACAGTCTAAGACGAATGAGGTAAAACTGACATAACAGCACTAAGCAAAAGTTTGCTTTCATGGAAAATTCAAGCTAGAGCTATTGTCAAGAACCATGGCTATCGGATAGAAGCAAATCAACGCATAAAATACGGAATTTATACATAAAACTTAACTATCCAAATCGTTTCCATAAAGTGTGAAAGACCTTCTGTATAAAGCGATGGATATCTGGGGTAGCATAAAGAACAGATTTTGCAGTCAGCAGGGCAACCGATCCTCATTTAGAGAATACCAGAAATGTTCGATAGAAGGTGCTCCTGAGATGGGTCGCAGCGATACAAGCGAAGTTTAGATTTTTGCGATTCACCATTTAGAGTGTGTACTTTGAATTGGAGAATTCCGATAAAATATCGAACTTACGCCATTAATGTAGCCGTAGAAAGGATCGCGATCGGCGCCATCTGTCGGGAATCATTTCAAGCGAAACCTGTGCAACATTGCCGAAAATGACGTCCCATTTAAATGCTAGGGCCTCAGGTAACATCAGTGTGAGAACTGCACAAAGTTGACTGCAGTATATGTACTGTAATAGCCGCTGACCCCCGTGATCTCCAATGCTATCTTCGTGATACAGGACTCTGCACCCTGGTTGGCCTCGGGAAACCCCCCCCCCTCCCCCCCGTCTCCGGAAGCCTGAAATCGATTACTCTGGTCTGAGAAGATTCTTCTGCAACTGACTCGGATAGATGAAAGTGTTTGAGTGTGAAGAACACGCCTTAAATCAATGAATCCAGCATGTTAACAAGAGACTGTACCCTAATTAAAGGTATGGGGTGTGTTCAGCTGGCACAAATTAGCACCCTTCATTTGTCTAAAACTTCTCTGGCAAGTGAACGTTACGTTAACATCCTTTCAGATGTGTTACAGTCATTCGTGTCATGCATTCACTCTGATGGATTTTTGGGTATTCCAACAATACAATGCGCCTACACACATGCAAAATCGGCAAATGATGGTTTTTGGAACTCTCATCTTAGTTTTGGAACATGAAATAGCCCCCTTGGCCCCCAAATCTCTACGTTATTCAACACATTTTAGATGTCCTGCAATGTTCCGTTCAAAGCAGACATCCACTATCTAGGAAAATAACTGAATTGTGGACCCCTTTTCAGGTGATTTAATGCAAATTGTCTATAGACTTCGCCAGAGTTCTCGTGGAGTCCAAGCGCCGTCATTTTTCTGCAGTACTACGATCTATAGGGGGACCTACCATGTATTGGAGAGCTATCCCAGTTTTTTTGGCACTTCAGTGTAGTTAATTTCTTACCCTTTATTTGGAAATCACAATCAATGCTCAAAGGGCGAGAAATTCTTCTGTTAGCATAAGCGAACACGACACTTACTGACAGAAACAAGTTGCAACATCTTTCCCGGAGTGGGGGTGTTTTGAAATCGAAAGCTTTGCTGCAGTCCCTAAACAGAGCAAGGTTTATTTGTATATACTCCTTGTTTATATATTTGTAATTTAGACACACACACACACATATGTATGTCTGTGTGTGCGCTAGTCTTCTGGATTATAGCACGTCTACAGTATATTATAACACATTTTGCGAATATTTTTGAGTGAAATGGTTGTCGAGGTGCTACGAAAATTTGTCCTCTTTTGAGGTCCTCAACATCCTGAAGTGTTTAAAAAAATCGTCAAATGGCATTTATTCTTTTTCCCAACTCTGACAATATAAAAGGGAGTAAAAAATTCTACATAAGGAATTAAGTGAGAAAGAAAAATTACAGACTATGGTGTAGTTACTATGGTATACTTTTTCATATTATCTGATAGAAGCATCTTAAGATATGTATCGGCGGTACAATTTTGTCGTGCGAATTAGATGCTTCATTTTCCGTCGATCTAAAGGACTCAGACGTCATGTATTTGAATTTGCGTGCAGTGCTAATTCGGAATTTGGCTCCGAATTTAAACGCGATTTTTAATTTCGGAATATTCACCTGTGTGTGATGTGATTTTTCTTTTTACCGTACATTTTAAGTTTCCTGAAATAAGGAACGTTCATTTAAATCTTAGTAATGACCATTTCTAGACGGTAACTTAAACTGTGTGAGACAAATATTATATGGTCCCGCATTAATTTATATTTCTTACGAAATACATTTTGAATTATTTTTTTAAGGAAATAAGGTATTTTGAGGCTGATTTGTTAATTGATATTGGTGTTTGATAAATATTTTTAATAAATTGTAATATTTTATTGTAGAAATCCTACATTATTTTTGGACCGCATAGTTTTTTCATTCATTTCTTTTGCAGGTCTTAGGAATATTTATTGCGATGAAGTTCTTCGTACCTATCATCTACTTATTTGCTTTTCTTGGAAGTGTTCTTGGAAATCGGAAAATTTTTGGGGACGAAATGTCCAATCATGACCTTGAAAATATGACCGTTTCTTGTCCTTCGTGGGATTTGTGCGTTGAAAAGACAAATCCTGAAATCATTCCCCCTTACGGATGCAGTTGCGATAGCCAATGTTGGCAGTATGGTAGGTGTTGCATCGACGCACCTCACAGGGATAACGGCCCACCTTTTCACGAATGTAGGGAAAAGGACAATGGTTACGGGTTTGGGTATATCATGGTACATAGATGCCCTGAAAACACGGACATTGATTCCACTTGGAAAAGCAAGTGTGAAGAGGAATGGAATGGGGTATACGATATCTCAGTTATTTCCCCGGTAACTAGCCTAGATACTAAAAAGACCTATAAGAATTACTACTGCTTTAGATGTCACGAAACAACTGATAACGTCGTGTTATGGAATCCCTCTTTACGCAGGAACTTTGAGAGCTCCATCAACTTTGACAGAGTTTACAATGTGACTTACAGCGAAGTTATCCGGACCTCGGCTGTCATGGATGAAAAACATTTTTCCAATCAGTTTTTTCTGACTATTTCACTCCCATTTGAAATACGGTCATTAGCGATTGAATGTGAAGGAAATATCGTGACAGATTGTCCCAAAAATTGGACGGATAAAGATGTTCTTGAAAAATGCAGGGCATATATAGCTAACGTAAAATCTAAGCACTCAAACAGGTTATATATTAACGCACACTGTGCTTTATGCAACTATGTATCTCGTGATCAAATTATTTGTCCAAATGAAAAGCCAGTACAAGATTACGAATACGAGACATTTGATCAAAAGCTAGGACATGATTACAAATTCGAGACATTTGATCAAAAGCCAGTGCATGATTACGAAAACGAGACATTTGATCAAAAGCCAGTGCATGATTCCGAATACGAGACATTTGATCAAAAGCCAGTGCATGATTACGAATACGAGTCATTTGATCAAAAGCCAGTGCATGATTACGAATGCGAGACATTTGATCAAAAGCTAGGATATGATTACAAATTCGAGACATTTGATCAAAAGCCAGTGCATGATTACGAATACGAGACATTTGATCAAAAGCCAGTTCTTGGAAACTGGACAATTTTGGAGGACGAATTGTCTTATCTTAACCTCAAAAAGATGAACGTTTCTTGTCCTCCGTCGGATTCGTGCGTGGAAAAGAGAACAGATGACTCTCCTGGAATCATTTACCCTTACTCATGCAGTTGCGATAGCCAATGTTGGCAGTATGGTACGTGTTGCATCGACGCACCTCACAGGGATAACGGCCCAAATATTCACGAATGTAGGAAAAAGGAATCTGGTTACGTGACTGGGTATTTCATGGTACATAGATGCTCTGAAAACACGGACATTGATTCCACTTGGAAAAGCAAGTGTGAAGAGGAATGGAATGGGGTATACGATATTTCAGTGCTTTCCCCGGTAACTAGCCTAGATACTAATAAGACCTATAAGAATTACTACTGCTTTAGATGTCACGAAGCCACTGATAACATCGTGTTATGGAATCCCTCTTTAATTGGAACCTTTGAGAGCTCCGGCGAGGCTGATACCGGTAAGAGACTCAGGTACAGAGTGACTTACAGCGAAGTTATCAGGACCTCGGTCGTTCCCAAGAATGAAAAACCTTTTTCCAATGAGTTTTTATTGATTTTTACACCCCCATTGGAAATAGGGTTATTACTGATTGAATGTAAACTACATATCCTGTCTGATTGCCCCAAGAATTGGACGTATAAAGACGTTCTTGATAAATGTAGGGCGTTTACAGCTATCGTAGCAACTAAGCACCCATACCGGTTATATAAGAACGTTTACTGTGCATTATGCAACCATGTACCTCTTGAAGAAATTCTTTGCCGACACCTAGTTACTTTCCCTTCTTCCGTATTATCTGGAGGTGGTTACAGACCCCCTAATGCGGGCAATTTGTTAAACAGCAATAGAGAAAATTCACCACCACTACCACCACCAGTTAACTGTACCGAGAATAAGGTGGAATTCAGCGGGAGATGCTTAAATACAACTACTTATAAACAATTAAGTAAAAATGATGGTTCAATCTAGTAATTTTACGGCTAGGTCAACTAGTATAGAAAGTTTTGAATTTATGATATAAAAGTTTTGAATTTATGCAATTTATCGGTATTATTGCAAAATAACTATTCACAGTTCCATTCTCTAATAAACGTGTATCGTGAGTTCAGATATCAGTCGTCGACGAGTTCTACATCTGCACGGACCTTTATACAGTGAAGACAACTGAGGATAAAAATCCTTACTTTGGAATATTCTACATTTATTTCAGATTATTCAACAATGTCCTCTATTTCTCACTTTGGTAGGAAAACATTCTTTGTGCACATTGAAAACACACTTTGTGAGCAGTGAACACAGTTGTGAATAAAAATTCTCAATTGGGATTATTCTACATTTATTTCAAATTATTCAAAAACTTTATCTCTTTCTCATTTTGATAGGAAAACATTCTTTGTGATATTAAAAATACTTCAAAGAAACGAAATCTCAGAAACAGATAGCTCTATATCTGCTTTAGTTGGATGGGGGGGGGGTCTTTAATTTGTTAGTATTAAAATTATGAGCTAAAAATAATCGAAATAATTATGATTCTTTTGCCTTTTTTCACGTCTGAAATTCAAATGGATTTACATTTGCTATTGAATAAAAGTTAGACTAAACGATTTAATAATACCTTCCATACAAATAGAAATTTTTACTCTTTGTGGAAAAATCTCTTGGAATGTTAATCGTTTTAAGTTTAAAATTACATTCCCGATAAAGTTAATCCATAGCCGTAAAGATTCCAAAACGATACTTAAAGTTTGAAAAGAAACTTTTATTGATATTCCATTTAGCATTAGTTGTAAAATATTTTAAGATAATATCTAATCTTTTTTATATATCTCTACATTTATTGAGTTTTATATTTGCATAATTATTTTCCCTCCCGGGAAGTCATGGAATGTCAAGTTCTTCAGTTAAATCAGCACTAATCGAGAATACCGACCAATTTTGGCGAAAATTCAGTGCAACATTTTGTTTTCTTAAAATGGTGAACATTTCGATAAAAATTTATTGCAAAAATGGACCTTTTGTTTTTAAATACCTCGTTATAAGTACATCAATTTTCATAAAAGTACAGTAATGTGGCATTACTTTAAATAAACCTGTGTACACAGTTTGTTCAAAATTGAATGGAAATCTTATTCTTCAATTTCATATGCACCGCTAAATACCTTTAAACCTTGATAAAATCTTTAAAACTGTTTTTAAAAATATTTTAAAAATATTTTTAAATAAATCAGTGTACGTATTCTCTGGGAAGTAATGAAGGTCCTTACGATCTATCTATGCTTCAAATTCGTTAAAAAATCCTATGAATTGGTGAATTTTTTTATTTCAAATAAGGCAACCTGTTAGTCCAGATTTCGGACCATATTATATAAAATTTATCATTATGGAGCAAAAAGTTTATTTACATTAAGCGATAATTTTGAATATTAAAAAATTAGTCAAAGTTTATATTTTCTGAAACTTACGTAATCTTAGTAATTATATATATAATAGCCGTTGTCTCTGTATAACACTTCAGGGCTGTACTCATCTTTCAATTGAAGCCCTCAGTAAACAAACAGCCGGTTAGGCTTAATTTCAATTTCAGATGTGGATCAGAATTTTTTCTTACCTAAAGACTAATATCTTCTCCATCAAATCACGTTTGTTTAGCCTATTTTTCTATAAAACATACAGAACTAAAAAAAATTGGATGCTTTTAGCTGCATATTTAACAGTTTTTAAAAATCTGTTTACTTTCGCGATGAATTCTGAAAGTAAACAAACTTGAATGTGAATGAATCAAGTAGCTCAAGTATTCATATCGCTTAGTGAGCTGTAAAAAACTGGATGGCAGTCTACTACTCCAATCGCACGAAAAACTAACTAAATAAAAAATAATGAAAGGGTTTGCTTTTACAAGGTGTGGATTAAATGCAATATTGTTAGATAATTCGAAATATTTTCTAACTTTCACATACTTTTTCCATTATGACGTCATTATTAGTATTATGACGTCAAAATGACGGGTTACCTTCTTGTATCTTTATGTTCATGTTACGATACATTGTGATCGTGCTACTACCTTTGAAAATCAATCGTTGGTGAATGTTTCACGCATAGAAAACTGAGGAATTTGGCATCGGGTAAAAAAAAAAGCTTATTTCCATGAAAATTGAGTTGATGCGATACCTTACCTCCTCGAGGTAACACATGAAAATAATTTTCTCATCAAGACATATCAGTATGTGTGCGGTTTGAGACCTGGGTATTGTTGAAGACGCCCTGTGATTGGAAAGTCTACAAGACCTTAATGTAGACAAGTTACAAGTAATCACTATGGTGAAAAAAATGCCATTATCTAATGGTCAGATAAATAATAAGTAAATATTTGTCATTGTTTTATAAAATGAGGAATGAGAAATAAAATTTCCTTTTCAGACTTTAGTAACGCAGCATAAATTTATAACATACCAATATACCCCAGTCAAAATAGACCCGATTTTGACGAATGGCTAAAAATAATATGAAAGTTTTTGAAAATTGGTGGAGATGTTTGTTTGGGCATACTGTTGAACATACTAAAATTCCCCACCGATCAGACTTGAGCTTTCGCCGCCATCTTGGAAAATGTGTAGACTTTTTTCATGTTTTGCAAGTAACTTCAGAAATATTAATTTTATGTAAAATAATTGAATACAAAAAATGAAGATCATTAAATTATGAACAAAAACATCATTTACATTTTTTTATAAGTATAATACGAACAAAGATAATTGACTTTGAAAATAGCGAACAATCACGCGTAGGACGCGGATGCGCGGGTTAAATGTTTTGAAAGACGGACGATTTCGGCACCCGCTTGGCGGTTTGGAGAAAAGTATAAGGGTTGCCCCAGTTTTATCTCCAATCGTTGTTTGATGCGGGTTAGGTTTTCTTAGACAATCTTTTCAAAATATCCCTGACAATGTCCGAGAATGCAATTATAAATTTTAAAAGTGCAATATTGCCTAAATTGAAAGATTATTTTCCTTCAGCCGTATTAAATGAGAAAGAGTCATGCCCAAAAGAAATTATTTTGCGGGCTGATATGATCTCGAAAGATGGAGCAGAAAAGTTTAAAAAGGTGTTCTCAGAAATTACCAGCACAGCGTGGATTAAAAACAGAAACCCTTCTAACTTTCAGAGGTAAATATTTTGTTTATTGTTGAAATTTTTTTCGATAATTGAATTATAATACAAGGAGTGCGGTAACGAAGAAGTGAAAACATCCTTTAAAAAATTATATATCTGATGCATTATAGTAGCTGTTTTAAATTACTTCTATTACAAATTGGTATTTCTCTTTACCTCTTGGTATATTAGAATTGATATATTAGAAGCAATATTTTGAATCTCTTAAATAAATTCTAAATTCACACTAAACATTAACGCACAACAATTAAAAACAAATTTTATTGACTCTATCTACTGGAAAAATAAACAAATAACATAGGTTTATACTTGAATCATCTTTCCTTTTTTTCGTTGGCTTTGCAAAATATGAAGTATCAAATTTAGCATTTTCAAATTATTGATTAATAAATAAATAAAACTTAGTTTAAATTTTGAGAAATTATAACTATATTTTTCAAAGTGATGCTAAATGTATCCACTAAATTTGAAAAATAGTTTACCGAACTTCTTGAATTCAGTGTGAGTGGAGTATGTATTATTAATGCTGTATTTATCTCATTTTAGATTTAGTTTTTGAAAGAAATGGATTTACCAACATTCTAAGGTCAACAAAAGGAATTTAGAATCAAAATGGAACGCTGAGTGCAAAGCAAAGCTCCAAATAGTAATAAAAAATGTTACAAAAGATAATGTTAAGAAATACATTTATCTCCTCGAAAAACCTCCACTAAGAGTCGTAATTAAAATACAAATGGATCGTACACACAGCGCAACTTCTGCTGAAGCCTTAAGAATGTTACGAGTAAATGATGAGGTAATATTATATTTCAAATTATTTTTCTAAAATTTAATTTTTTTTTGTATATATTACTAATAGGAATTATCCATTATATTATAATTTTTTTTCTCCCGCAGGTTAAAGAGCGTTTTTTTTTTACTATTTTTCCAATG
>OU015492.1:227264787-227334787 GCA_907164885.2 Dolomedes plantarius | reverse complement strand
TTTATAAGAGCTGCAGAAAAAATACATCAGTAAAAAAATATTTTTCTTTTATTTTTGTATCATAAACTATCAAATAAAATCAATGAAGAATCTAATATTCATCTGATGAAATATCCGAATCACTGTCCGTGTCTGAAATATCTATTTGCAGAGGATCAACCAAATCTTCAATCACACCATCCCTTTTTCAATACATATTTCCTAATGAAACAACATGAGAACTATTGTTGATACTATTGAGCTGTTGGTACTATTTTATGGACAGCATAAAATTCATGAATTGTTCTTCGAATTACACCACAATCAAAATTATCTAAAGCTACGTTTTCGGTGGGTTTTTTTTTTCTGACGTTTCCTCGGAGATTCAAATTTTGGAGTTTCTTCACCCTTTGCTTCTCTGCGTATTCTTTTTACACTGGACATCGATATCCCGGTCATTTCACTAGCTCTCTTTAGGGATGCGAAAGTGGAACAATAACATTTCCTTCTAGTGCTTCTTTATCGCACAATTTAATTACATTGTGCATTATACGTTTACAATCACTACGGAACGGCTTATTCCGAGCAGTCGTGTTGGGTAAAGGATCCATTAATTTTAATATAATAATCAAAATAACAGACGAGGAAAAAGTAAGCAAGCGCAGTTAGTAACCGATTCTAAAGAATGTCGAGAACATACGAGACTTTTCCCCCTCCTTCCTCAGCAGCCTTACCTACAGCGTGAATAGAATCGTCTTGGCACTATGCCAACCGTGGTTCTTCGTACTGTGGTCGGACAGTATATATATATATATATATATATATATATATATATATATATATATATATATATATATGTATATATATATATATATATATGTATATATATATATATGTATGTATATATATAAATAAATGTATGTATATATATATATATGTATATATATATATATATATGTATATATATATATATATATATATGTATATATATATATATATATATATATATACATATATATATATATGTATATATATGTGTATATATATATATATATGTATATATATATATATATGTATGTATATATATATATATATATATATATGTATATATATATATATATATATATATATATATATATATATATATATATATATATATATATATATATAATTTAAAGAAGGTGATATTTGGTGACAATACCTTGTTCTCCTTTCACACGTAACGAAAAACGATCCATGAGGATCCATTTTAAAGATTGCCGTGCTCTAAAGCTGTGTGAGTGGTTCATTGAAAGAAACATGAACTTCTGCAGCATTCACGGCAAAGGTCGGCTACCCAGGCTGAAATATCCGCGTCCAGCTGATCCCGGAAACGAACTTAAATGTCAATGGCCGAAACTGGATGAAAAGTGAGGGACGCATTCAACTTCTGCATGAACCTAAATTCCGTGGAATACCTTATGCTTACCTATGCTTCCCTCTGTGGCAAACTAGTCTTGTGCCGAGGCCCCCCTCTCACGTCATTTTATCCGTGGACCCCCTTGGGATGCGTTAGTTCTCTTATCTACGCTCCTAGAGGAATGCGCTAAACCAGAGCTCAACAATCCGAAAGTGTTACGTCATGTCTTTTGCCACATTCAGGGCAAGAGAATTGAGATTTGCAATATTTTACAGAGTGGTTAGGCAACTGAGAAAAATGATGGGATTTTTCACACTATCGACTCTTTCATTAACAGATTTATCGTTAAAATTAGTACATTTACATACAAAGAATGACTTTCAGAATGACACAAAACGCATTTCGAATTCTTCTCATTCGATACAAACACGCTCGGTGAATTTTTAGAGCACTTGGAATGAAAGTACTTTCTCTTTGGTTTGGATAGCTACGGTCATTTTTTGCTACACGAGGGCTAATTAGACCGGGACCTACTGCTTAAAGCCAATTCCGAACAGCTACAAACGTCCGTGCCAACAGTGGGATTCGAACCCACAGACTCTGGTACCGAAAGCGAGCGCCCCAGCCATTCTGCTATCGTCCGGATTTATTTCTCTTTGGAAAATTCCTTGTAGTATCTTCGACGAGAGATTTCCCTCGGGAAGTTTTCCTAGCTCGAAATGTTCAAACTAGTTCTCGGGTTGTCTCACACTTATGCGGGCAGCAGTCTCCCTGTCGAAACTTTGAAATAATTTGTCCGACACGATTAAGGGCCTGATCGTGCGTAGCGTTAAGGAAAAGATGACGTTGAGACGAAAATAAACCAATCATCTAATATATAAAAATGAATGTTTGTATCTCTGTAATTGTATAGAAATCCACAGTTTAGGAGCAACGATCGTGAAATTTTACATACAGGCGTCTTTAAAAACAGCCGAGGGTCTGAAGAACTTCAAAAATCGAAATTAATTACCGTTGATTTTTAATTAATAAAAAACCAAGAATTTTGAAACTAAATGTAAGCTGTTACACTTTGTGGAATCACCCCTCTGAATATGGCGTCCGCGTTAGGGTTAGCTGGCAAACAGCGAGCGAAAAGATAAAAATAAATAAAATCAAAAAGTTTCAAGTTATATATTAAACCAGAATAATAAATGAAAATAATAATCTTTCAAGTCAGATTTTATACTCTAAAATAAATCGGATCCAACGGCATATTGACACTACCACACGCGATGGAAAATTCGAATCAACCACGCTAAGTGTCACGAGATCTTTTTTAATCGCTACTACAAGCCCCCTCGCTTATGTCTTTGTGTCTATTGAAGAGTTGAAGACTAAGCTTCTATCCTGCTAACTTATTTCTGACTTAAAACTCCTCTCACTCCATAAATACATGTATATTCACCAACCCATAGCAACTTTCCAGTAAACTTAGTCAAATATTTTCCTCTTTACGCAACAAAGTAGCATGTCATTGTGGCGCATTCAGTAAAAGCGTTCATTTACCACGCTACACGCCGCGGGTTCAAATACGGATCGTTCACATTTTGCTAAACCTGTATTTTCAGCTTTTTTATAGAGGCTTTTTTATTTCAGCTTTTATTTTATTATTTTTTAAATTATTATTATTATTATTATTATTTATTTATTATTTTTTAAATTATTTTTATTTTATTTTATTATTTTTAAAAATTATTATTTCTATTTTATTTTATTTTTCATATTATTAATGTGTATAACATTTCGTATACTATTTTTCTATGTTATTTATACTGTGTTTAGTTTTTTAATGGATTTTGGTAGGTTTATTATAAATTTATATATTTTATGTTTTACTTTTCAGGATTTTTTGTCCAATGATAAAGGCTAAATCTTTTCTATGTTATTTATACTGTATTTAGTTTTTAAATTGATTTTGGTTAACAAACATTCGACAATTTGACATTTTTACTTTTCAGCTTTACTTTTCAAAATTCTTTACTTTCCTAAAGACAATTTGACATTTTTCCTTTTCAGCTTTTAGTGGTTTATTATAAATGTATATATTTTATGCTTTACTTTTCAGGGTTTTTTTGCTCCAATGATGAAACGCTAAATCTAGCTGAATTATGAAGAAATTATTGTAAATTTATGGTTTTTTATGTTGGGTTTTCTTTTTATTCATGCGTATAACATTTGACATGCTTTTTATTCTATGTTATTTATACTGTACTTAGTTTTTAAATTGATTTTGGTTAACAAACATTCTTAAAATCCCGGGCAACGCCGGATAAATTATCACCTGTGTAGGTTGATAATTTATAAATTTTAAAACTGTTACCACATGTATATTTACAGATCCACAAGAACTTTCCAATATTTTTAATTAATAAATAACCAACAACTTTTTCTCGATTCACAGGTGTTTAGTAGATGGCGCCACTATTTTAAACTTTTAGTATTCTAACCATAAGACAAAAAAATATATTTTTTTAAAAATCGTAAGGGATATTTTTATAGACAAAATAATGTAGAAGAAAATATTGAAATTAAATCTCATAGAACATACTAAAGAATATAGTACAGTTTGAGGAACATATCTTTTACTTTATTTTAATATTTTTTGGATAATGTCCAATCGTTTGCCGCATTAGCAAGAAAAAAAAAAAATTTTTTTGTCTATTTCGTTGTTACGTGACGATAAATTTATTTAAAGTACCAGATAAAGATCACATGATCAGCGTTTAATAAATTAAATTGTAAAGATTAATCTTTAAAAATTCACCAAAAATTAGAAAATGGAGGTAAAGATTCGAAAAGAATTTCATTTTAAAGGAATTTTTATGATCTTTTTCGTGATATAAATTTTACAACCGTCAAATTATTATTTTAAATGCAAATTTGAAAAAAGTTACAAAAACAGATTAAAAATTTAATTTAAAAAAATCTCTTTTTCAAAAATCTTTATTAGTGCACCCCTACATTATAAGAAGAATCGCCATGCAAAATTTCAGTCCTTTAGGTTCAGCGGTTTGGTCTGTACTTTGTATGTCAGTCAGTCAATCAGTCAGTTAGTCAGTTACGGAACTGTTTTATATATATAGATTTTTATTACTATTTTTATATCGTAACGTTTATTTCATGCGCACACATTATTTTCCTATGCTTATTTTTATTATCTTTATAATAAGCGTAATTTTTATGATTTTAAACAACAATCGTTTTTAACTGGCATTCAATTGGCTGTTAAAACTTTATATTTACACCCTATTTAAAAGAAGTAGGGTGTAAATTGTAGGGTGGAAAGTTGGTAAAATCAAAATTTTGTGCAATGTATTTAATTTCTCGATTAAAAGTAGTTTTTTTCTAAAAATTAATTTATTTCGCTTGAAAAGCTAAATATTTTATGCACGCGGTTTATATTATTATTACTATCTTTATATCGTAACGTTAACTTCATGCGCGAGCATTATTTTTTTATGCTTTTTTTATTATTATCATCTTTATAATAGCTTTATTTTCATATGGTTTTAAGCAACTATCGTTTTTATTCATATTATGTTGGTTTTTTATTAATTAAAAATTAAGGGTAATTAATTTCGATTCCGGAAGTTCTTATCTTTATTTTAATATGCTTTTTCATTTACGAATTATTCAAATGTTGGTTAAAAAACTTTTGCGTAATTTATATATTTGTGTGTGTTTAATTATTGAAATTAATAAATTTATATTTCTGGAGAGGATGTTTCAGTTTTTAGTGGTACTATGATGAAAGGCTGAATATACCAAAATTCTGAGGAGTTTATTATGGAGAGAAAAGGAATTTAATATGTAGAGGATGTTTATAGGAGTTAAATGTGGAGAGGAGTTGAACGGTTTGCAGCCCTCAATCAAACACTTCATTTTTTAAGAGGCAACGCTGCAGTCATATCATTGTTCTATTGGAAATTTCTGCTGAACCTGTAATTGCAGCTTCTTTTTTTTACCCCAATGATGAAAGGCTGATTCTAGCTGAATTCTGAGGAGTTTATTATAAATTTATATATTTATAGATTTCACAAGGATTTTTTCTGTTATTTATACTGTGCTTAGTTTTAAATTAATTTTGGTTAACAAACATTAGAGAATTTGACATTTTTACTTTTCAGATTTTAGTATTACAATGATGAAAGGCTGAAAATCTGAGACGTGTATAACATTTCACATATATTTTTTATGTTATTTATACTGTGTTAATTTTTAAATTGATTTTGGTTAACAACAAACATTCTTAAAATCCCGGGCATCGCCGGGTACTTCAGCTAGTAGGTGTTAAAAATTTCATTGCTAATCGTTTGGAGGCCTATGATGGGTTTATTTTCGTCTCAACGTCATCTTTTCCTTAACGCAACGCAACGGACTCCTATGTGAACAGGCCCTAACTCTTTTAAGGTATCCGACTACGTTCGGAGCCCTTTTTTTGAAAAACTGAACTTGCGAAAATTTCTATCTTATCTTTCGATTGAATATAACACCAAAACTCGAAAATGATGAAAAAATAGTCATTAACTATGCAAATTTTAACAAAATTGATGATTTTGGGTCGAAATTTAGCAAATTCTTACAAAAACGACTAGCTCTAAAAAAAAAAATAAATAAAAAAAAAAAAAAATAAATAAATAAATAAATAAATAATTATGCGTATAACATTAACTTTTTTTTGTCATATGTTCGTAAGTACCTTCTAAGTGTAATAACCCAAAATCTAATCGATATCTTAAAATCTAAAAAAAAAAAAATACAGGTCGTTATATGCAATTACATGTAAAAGTTTGTCATTTTCCGTGAGAATTTTTATACATGCAGCTATAAATCAACCAATAATATACTTAGAACCCAATCTGTAGTCCATTACGTTCTTAGTATTATGAAAAACATACGTGAAAAATTTCATCGACATATCATGATTAGATTATGAGTTATCGCAAGAGTCGTTTGCATTTTTGGTGAAAAATAAGTTCTTCAGAAAACACGAATAAAGTTTTCAACTTGCATCGAAATTCATAGCTACTGCTCATCTTTAAATCGCTCTAGTTTCAAATCTAATGATCGCATCGAAAAAATAAAAACAGATTTAGAAACATAAATTTACAAAAATAAAGGAATAAAAACAATTTCGGAATTTTTGTCAAAATCGATGTTTTAAACGTAGTCGGATACCTTAAAATCAGACCCATTTCTCAATTTTACAAACTCGTCATTAAATGCGATGCGAACTGCACACGAGATTCACTTTGGCGTCGAGCTGTACGAAAATTTTCTAAACAAACTCGAGGTGTGGGTTCGAACTCTCCTAGCACAATCGATTTTACTTTATCGTCATCACTGAGTTCACTGTCATAGTAGAATGTTTAATTTCTTCTCGATGTTCAACGTTTTTTGGAAGCGCAACTCATTCCGTTCTGAACGCGTCCATTCCGAGCATTTGAAAGGCTTGTCCGAATGCCACAGCGAACGGCGGCGAAAAGCGCTCTAATAGCGCATACAGATTGGTACAGAGTTCTCTGCATCTGCCAGTGATTAATGTTCTTTCTGTACTCTGTATATGCGCTGATCTTCTCCTCTGGCGGTCCGTATGCATAGCATCAAAGAGAACCCGAGGTTCCGGGGGTCAAATGGTGACAGTGGGGGCGGGGGACACTAGATCAAGAAACACGAAGACTTTGGCGGCTTGAATGGGGGGAATATCTGGAAGACACGTGTTCATTGGAATGGGGGTGGTTCTAAATACCGTGTCTAATGTTACCGTGACTAATGTTACCGTGACTAATGTGGTGACAGGAGTCGGGGATCTGCAGGCAGAGAACTCTGTACCAATCTGTATGCACCATCAGACGTAGTCCAGGGTCGAGCGATAAACGCGCCAAACCTCGAGACTCTCGCCGGTTTGGCTCCGTTGCAGGAGAAGCGATGCGAAAAATCACACTTCTCGAAGCGAACGAGTCGATCGCGCACTTGTGTTCTCCGTGTCGGGGATTTCCCTTCTGTTACAAGGAACGACGCCCGTACATCGTGGCAGAGTTAGGCTTAGACCGCCACTAGCGTCTAAGAGGAATTTTTCAGCCAAAAGTAACTGCGCTACAGGCGCCATCTATTAACGTAATAGTGAACCAAGCATATTACATTTTCATTACAATCGGATAATTTTTATTTATGTCCACGTGCTATTTGCGATATTTTCTCTGCATAAATCATTGATTTTTTTCCTTGAAATTATAGATTAAAATTTTAAATTCCTAATTAACTATGGAAGATGTGAATTCGTTTGCAGCTCACGAAGAAGCTGCATCTTCTTTTCATGATGAAAAAATATATGTTTTAAAAATTAAAATTATTGTAAGTTTAAAAAAATTATATTTTAAACTTATTTCTCCTTTGCAGTTAACATAGTGAAGTATTCATGGTAGTTTGTACGGCAGTAAACTCATCATATCGTTGTATTTCTCTCTTGTAATAGGTCTTTTAGTTTTATACAGTGGCAGCATAGTAATTTTGCTAAGGTGTTTAGGTCTTCCTTTTTTTCGAAATAAAAAAATTTTTTTTAATAGAGCATTTTCTTCCATACTAGTTATGTAAAAAATGTTGGTCCGGTCATCCCTTTTAAACCTCATCCAGCATATTTTAAGCCAGTTTATAATTTCTCCACCCGTATTTTTTTTCCTATTTAATATTGCCTCTTCTAGAGATTTGGTTGAGGCAAAATCTTCTCTTTTCAATTCATACAAAATGAAGCTTTTTTTTTTTTTGGCAAGTCTTTATTGCATTTTAACAGTCTTGAGGAGTATATAATTGATCCTTTTTCTTTAATGCTATTTCTACAACTTCAAAATCTCTGTCGTTTGGAAGAAATGAATGAGTCGACAATAGAAATTTGGGGTCAATAACATTTATGACCCCGATATATCAGCTGATATATTGGGGGACCAATATATCAGCTGACCAATATATCAGTTATATATCGGGTGACAATATATCAATATGACCAATATATCAATATATCAGTTTATGATCGGGTGACAATATATCAATATATCAATATGACCAATATATCAGTTATATATCGGGATCAGTGATATATCGGGGGACCAATATATCAGCTGATTGAAAAATCCTTAATCACATCAGTACAAGCTTGATACTTTGATTTTGTCCGGTACACATGTCACTGTATGCTATAATATGGTCTTCTGAATATGTTTCAGGCAGCAAGATGCCATTTCTTCCGCATGTCTAGATGCTACACTTTCCTCCCATGCATACATATAAATTCTGTTGCCATGAAAATTATGAAAAACCTTCATTAAGAAGAAAGTTGTTTTAATTATAATTATTAGAAATGGACTTATTCCACTTTCAAAAGAGAGAAAAAAAAAATTCGATAACATTTTATGTCAAAAATTCTTTTGTTTACTTTATGGAAAAATCGTACTCCATTGAATGTATGATTGTAAATATGAAGAGAAGGTGTCTATATCTTACTAAAATTACTATTAACTTTTTTTTTTTTTTTTTTAAGTGGACTTGTACCACTTTCAAAAATAACTGCTCATATATCGTAAATTTATAAATATTCAAAATTAAAGTGATTTATGTGTTTAGTAGCAAAAGAATGATTTTAAATATAATAAAAATATAAAATAAAAGAATAATGTATTATATTAAAGATACAGTGGAATCTCGATCGATCGTTTTCGGATCCATCGTTTTTCCGTATGTCTCGTTCATTCTATCCAGTCCCAACTATCATATTGCATTGTTATGTTTCCGCAATCGGTCGCTTGAAAAACGATAGATCGAGATTCCACTGTACTTGTATCATTGATTTTGTGTCCGAGTTGGCTAGAAGTGTTTCTTATTGATGGTACTTATTAAAAACTTATTTTTTCTTAAAAATTTAACAAAAAATTATTCAAACACTTTGTACTAAGAAAAATATTTTATCTGTATAGTGCTGTATTAAAATATTTATTATGTTTGGTTCGTTATTACGTCAATAGATGGCGCCTGTAGCACCATAATAATGCCTTTTGAAGTGTCAGAAGAGGTATTCTATCCCATTCCTCCTGAACAGCTTTCCAGAGTCCTGTAAGGGTTTTGGGACGACGTTTGGATAATGCAAATTTTAAAAGTCCGAAAGCACAAAAATCCATATGTGATACATCGGGAGATTTAGTAGGGAAATCAGTGAAGGGTATGACCTTGATACCAGTTTTTTGTTCCATTTCTTTTAGGAAAATTACAGTGGATTTTGATGTGTGACTGCTAGCTTTGTCCTGATGGAGTCTCACAGATTGATGGCACTGTGGGTAAAGCGATGGTTTTTCATTCAGAAAAATTGGCGATAAAATATGTTCCTGATAGTATTTGGAGTTAATCTTGACATTTTTTTCCTCTCTCTTTATTTTTAACTTGCCATTATAAGAAAAACCAGCAACAATCATGAATCCCTTAGAAAAACTTTCTTTCGATTCTTTGAACCATGTACTTAAATTTTTTTTCTCCCCTTTTATGATAACAAATGTCTCTTTTTTTTGTTGCAATCATTTAAATACACCCATGATTCATCTATTGTGACAATTGTTTTCCATTTTTCTTTGGATAAGTGTTTCTCATATAGAATTCTGCAGCGTGTCCTGCGTTCAGCGATATGATTTGGAAGAAGACGATGCACATTGCGTTTTTTCGCTTTCTTAAGATTTAAATCAACGTTTATCATTTTGTTTACAGAGGACACCGAGCATTTTAATGATTTTGCAACTGTCCTTTGACTAGGGGGATTTTCTTTTAACATTAAACAACGTACCTTTGCAATAGTCGAAGATGTCCATTTTTTCCTTGGATACTTGTTTGGAATCTTTGTCCCACTTGAGGCTCCAATTTGACGTCTTTTTCCTTTCTTGTTGACGATATTACCTATCGACGCTTTAGATATCACAAAACCATGACTCTCACATCGTTTTTGGATAACGGAGTATGCATATTTCTCTTCGGTAAGAGCATAAATGTAGCCTTCGAACCACTGCTTTGTTAAAAACGCCATTTTGAATAAAAACAAAACTTTCAAGCCGCAGACGATAATTTTGACTTTTAAAAACATAGTACAATTGCAATTATTTCTTTTGCAGCAAACTATTTTTTATTACCGCTTACCAAAATTGTCTAAAAAATGTGCGAACAGCCTCTGTATATATATGTACATATATATATATATATATATATATATATATATATATATATATATATATATATACACATACAAATATATTTACAAATATACACCTATATATGACGCCCGGTGACGTATTGGTAAAAGCTTCAAGCTTCCACAATACAGGTCCAGGGTTCGATCCTGCTATTGGACAAGATCGACTCAGCCTTTTATCCCTTGAGTGAGTCTATAAAATGAGGACCAAGCACACTCTGGAACTAACTCTGGCGGTCCATTGTGCCGTTGACGACCTGACCGAGACAGGCTGTATGGGACCCCAAGTCCACGATCTTGAAAGCGGGGACGGGTACCGCAAGCTTTGGTCCACATTCGGACTCTTGTGTCATGAGTTAGTTATACCTGTATACACACACACACACACACACACACACACACATATATATATATATATATATATATATGTGTGTGTGTGTGTGTGTGTATGCGTGTGTGTGCAGGTCCGTCGACAATTGGGCAACCCGGGGCCCTGGGTATTTGTAAAAGACGAAATTTATTCATCAAAAGTGGACAGTGTTGAAGAACTCAGAGGACGCATAATTACTGCAATTTCATGTGTTACGGAATCTCGCATATATATATATATATATATATATATATACGGCTCAATTCAGCTTCGATTATGAGTTCCGATTCTTTTCATTTCGACTGGAGGTTAAGGCACGTTCCAAATTCACCAGGTACTCCATAAACCTATTACCTTACCTTACCTTACCTGACGTCCATCGAGGGCGTATCTGGTCACGACGCAACAGCGTAGAAGTTTGGGTGCAGGTCTGTCCCGGTTTAACTGTACCTCAGCAAGCGACCGTTGCATGTATGATGACTTGATAGTATTCAAACTGTCCGGCTGTAACGTGTCGATCATTTTTCTCGGCCTTCGACTCTTTTTGAATGCCATAGAGTGGCATGACTCTGAGGTTCAGTGACTGTACTGTCGTGTTACTTACGTCAGTTATATTTAAGTTGCGTTAAATTTTGAACAAAGTGTCATTCTTTTAAACAAGTTGAGTTAATAATTTTACATCGCCACCCTACGTCTTTACTGGCAATAACTAAGTATTCACGTTTTTCATTTTGCAGCTATCTCCAGTGAGTCAGAACATTTCGGGAAGTTGCTGCTCTCCGGGACTGGCCACGACGTCCTCATCAGAGTCGGATACAAAAAGTTCAAAGCCCACAAACATATTCTGGAAGCTCGCTTGGCGGCGATGTTCGGCAGCGACATGGCGGAGAGTGAAGGGGGCTCCATCAAGATCGAGGACTGCGACCCGGACTCGTGTGGCCAGTTTCTCCAGTTTGTGTAGTGTGGAAGGGCAGACATTGCTTCGGTCAGCAGCGCTCTGGGTCTGTACCACGCCGGCGACAAATACGACTTCCCGAGCCTGAAGAAAACGTGCGTCCAATTCCTGAAGTGTTCTTTCACGACGACTACCGTGTTCGACGTCGTCAGTATGGCTGCTCGTCACGAGGAGAAGGAACTGCTGCAGCGAGCCATCGTCTATATGTCGACTCATTTAAAGGAAGTGATGCGCACCGGGGAATGGCAGCGACCCCTATCGACCAACCCTATCGAAGCCAATGACATGTGTTTAAAAGCCATGGATTGCGAGAAACGCTAATGACTGCAATTTTCATTATAAGGACTGAATTCTGCGCAGAGTGCGGGATGGGGTTATATCTGGCGATCTTTGCATTGCCTGTTTTGTGCCCTGTTGAAACTTGTTGCTCAACCTTGGATCGGCATTTTCGAAGCAAAAGATTGTCCAGTTAATGGGAGTTCACACAAGGATGTGGACTTCTCCGTCTATTTCTGTTGTCAATGGCTTAAATGTTTCGTCATTTGTGCCAAGTATTTTCTAAAATGTTTCATGCGCACCAATCGTTTGGAGAGTTCCTAATGGCCTAAAGAAGTTCTGTTATCGTATAACGTACCTTAAGTGAAATCTTTTTAAAACCTGAAATTCGGGGTGAAAACTGCTGTATTTATCCAGGTGACTCCTTTTGATTTGTAAATCATAAAATGTCTCCGCATTATTTTGAATTTGAACTCCCAGTTCAAATTCAAAATAATGCGGAGACACACAGAAAAAAAGACCTTTGTTTTCTGTGAAGGTCTTTTAGCTCTTTATACAATTTTTTTTTGCTGTACATCATTCGTAAAACTAATTTAGTTGTGTAGTCGGAAGAAATGAATTGATTTGAATATCAATAAATCGAATTTATTTTCCTAGTATTTTCTACTGTGTTTACAAAAAGCAATCACACTTTTATTTTTAAACAGTAATAGCTAAATAGATTGACGCGTGGATAAAAAAAAATCTAAAGTATTTTTACCTATGACGGGTTACGGGGACCGCCTGAGGCCAGTTTTCCCGCCGTCACCAAATCAGTCGTTGGCGATGACTGCCGTAGACGGGAAGGGAGAGAAAACCAAACTTGCATAACGTGTTTATCAGAGTTTCATGATGCTTGCGTAGGACTCTTAATCAAAGTAAAATAAAATACAATATTTTCATTTCCGTCTGTAAGCCATTTTAAGCTCTATTCTATTTAAATGTTCAGAAATGACATGAGACCACCCTTCGACAGTTCTGAAAGGATAGCAATGAATGCGTCGTTGTGACCGTTGATGGTTCGTGACATGTATTTCATCGAGTACGGAACAAAATGGTGTCTCGAAGTTTGATCCGCCGAGCCCCAAAGCATTTCGATGTTTTGTGTATGCGTTTCTGTTTTTGGATCTTCAAAATTATAATTTTAATGTACTTCAGAACGTTCGAATCCAGCTTGTTCATAAATGAAATCGGGGACGCAGGTTTGAAATTACTCGTGAAAGCGACGACGTCATCAAAACATCCGTACCAGTTCATCGTTTTTTCGCCACTCTATTTCGCTAAAAGTAGAAGAGACGCCTTTAATTCATCGTAATGCTCTGTTACTCTCGACAAGCATTCGAACAAACAGGGAGCTGTTGGGAAGAACTCACGTGCCCCTCACGCGTTGGTTGGCGCAGTTCCGCAAGGATACTGGAATTTGATTTTTTAAAGCAGGAGGAGAACGGGGCGATACGGTCTCCGCCACCCCTCCGAAGGCAGCGATCTCGCCGTATGACGTCATACCGCTTAAGACTTCATGGAAGTCCTTCCTGAAGCTTTTTTTTTATTCCTATAAAAGTATCATCTGCCAAATGCACTCGAGTAATGAAATCGGGGACGAAGGATTCGAATTACTCGTGAAAGCGAGGACGACGGGGCGAAACCTTCGTAAAAATTTGACTCCAAATGGAACTCGAGAGATTTGAAAAATTGGGTACAGGAGGGAAGATACTCTATGGTTTAGGGTCATTTCGGCCCCACAACGATGGAGAAGTGTTGAAATTTAGACAAGAGTGAAATGTCAGCGAGACGCCCGAAACCGCTCAATTCTCATAGGGTCCAACGTGCGAAAATGGGCCTAAATTTGAATTATTTTTATTTATTGGCCCTAATTTGTTATTTATTTCCTCCAAAATTACAAGTAATTCCCTTTAAAATAGACACGGGATAATGAAGCAGAAGTAGTAGAATGCAAGTGAATACATCACTTTTTTTTTGTATAAGTTTGTCATTTCCACACTTTTGAATTCGACATCCCATCATAACGTACCTAAATATAGAGTGTTCAATGCAATATTTTGGGTTGCGAAATGGTTAACATAATTATTTATTAACTAAATTTTAGAGAGGTTTATTTCTATAAAGTTCACGTGCGTGTGAGATGCTCTTTTTAGTTTGCAACAGTAAAATACAAAAAAAAAAAAAAATTTAAGAAATAAAAAGCTTCACGGATATTTCCTCTAACGGTCCTGAAAGACTAAGAAACTGAGAATTGGGTACTTTTTTTTTAAATTTTATGTAATGTATCAATTAATAGGAACTGCATGCGAGTTTTGGGTTCAATGAATTAGCTAAAATTATCCGTAAATTACGCGATAGCATTACACAGTGAATTTGTCGAGGGAGATTTTTAAAGTTTGTGGTTTAGGAACTTTAATCCTTCTGAGGTAACATCCGTCTCTCAGACAGCTAGGGTTTCTTTATTCCACGCTGGGGGCTCCACCCTTTGACTGTGAGTCTACAAGTGCTTCAGTCAACATCTTGTCTTCAGTGTGGAACGGGCGATTCGTTTCGCCAACCTCCTGTGCATCGGGTAGGTGCCATTCTTCCAGAACATTGTGTGTGTACTAGACAGATATTTCCGCTAGAGCATGTTTAAATATCTGACTGTCTGGCAGGTATTCTTCATACATCTATATATATATAAATGAATGTTTGTTTGTTTGTTCGTATTTTATGCGCTGCCGTACCGTTCATCCGATTGCGATGAAACTTGGACAACTTATTGATTGAACTTGCACGAAAGTTGTAGACTATTTTCATCCCACTACGACGTTCCATTCCCGAATTGCCGAAGCCATTGTAACATTTCATTGTTGCCGATTAAATTATAACATTTCCGTGAAAATAAATAGACTTCCGTAAAAATAGAATTCCGTAAAAATAAATAGATAAAATAAATGTATATTATAATTAAGAAAGTCTGAATGTGGCATTGAAACGTAGAAGACGATTTAGTTTTGAGAAAGAATTCCGAGCATGAAATACGTGTATATACTTTTTCTATAACAATTATCAGATTTGATGTGTTTTAATATTGAATGTGATCTCAATCCATTCAAACATTATTCATTCTTTTTCTATAATAATAAATCCATTCAAACGTTATTGACTAGCTGTACATTAATGCTTTAAAATGCCCAAAAAGAGGAGAGCAACTTTTAATCCTGCAGAAGTAAGGGCAAAATGTCGAAGATTGTTGAGATATGAGCAATGTGATGAAAAAAAACAGAAGAGCGCGAAGCCAACAGAATTCGAAATGCAGTAAGACGAACACAAGAATCGGAAGAAAAACATTCCCAAGAGCTCGAAGGCAACAGAAATTGAATTGTTGCGATCCGAAGCAGTGAGACTGATGAAGAAACTTTTAACGCGTGGAACATACGATCGTCTTCGAGCTTCAATATCGAAAAGAGAGGAACGCGATGAACAACGACAGCACCGACAACAAACTAATGCTATTTGCTACCGCAAAAGAATTTTAGCGAAAACTTTAGAACATCATAACATGAGGCTAATCATTGAAAAAAAAATAATAACAGAAACTGAATCTCGAGCGAAGCCGGGTAATACAGAGGCTGTTCACACATTTTTTAGACGATGTATATTGTATTCACAAAACTAAATTACATAAAATTCTTGCGTTTTAAATGTTCTATTTGACATCCCTTATTCTGAACTATCTTTCGACACCGCAATTTCCAGGATAATAATTCCTTTTGAAGTGTCAGAAGAGGTATTCTATCCCATTCCTCCTGAACAGCTTTCCGGAGTCCTGTAAGGGTTTTGGGACGACGTTTGGATAATGCAGATTTTTAAAGTCCGAAAGCACAAAAATCCATAGGTGATACATCGGGAGATTTAGTAGGGATATCGGTAAAGGGTATGGCCTTGATACCAGTTTTTTGTTCCATTTGTTTTAGGAAATTTACAGTGGATTTTGATGTGTGACTGCTAGCTTTGTCCTGATGGAGTCTCACAGATTGATGGCACTGTGGGTAAAGCGATGGTATTTCATTCAGAAAAATTGGCGATAAAATATGTTCCTCTTAGTAGCGATCTAGGCCTAACTCTGCCACGATGTACGGGCGTCATTCCTTGTAACAGAAGGGAAATCCCTGAAACGGAGAACACAAGTGCGCGATCGACTCATTCGCTTCGAGAAGTGTGAATTTTCTCCTGCAACGGCCCCAGACCGGTGAGAGTCTCGAGGTTTGGCGCGTTTATTGCTCGACCCTGGACTACGTCTGAGAGCGCTTTTCGCCGCCGTTCGCTGTGGCATTCGGACAAGCCTTTCAAATGCTCGGAATGGACGCGTTCAGAACGGAATGAGTTGGGTTTCCAAAAACGTTGAACATCGAGAAGAAATTAAATATTCTACTATGACACTGAACTCAATGATGATGATAAAGTAAAATCGATTGTGCTAGGAGAGTTTGAACCCACAACTCGAGTTTGTTTAGAAAACTTTCGTACAGCTCGACGCCAAAGTGAATCTCGTGTGCAGTTCGCATCGCATTTAATGACGAGTTTGTAAAATTGAGAAATGGGTCTGATTTTAAGGTATCCGACTACGTTTAAAACATCGATTTTGACAAAAATACCGAAATTGTTTTTATTACTTTATTTTTCTAAAGATTGTAAATTTATGGAAGGTATTATTATATCGTTTAGTCTAACTTTTATTCAATAACAAATGTAAATCCATTTGAATTTCAGATGTGAAAAAAGGCAAAAGAAGCATAATTATTTTGATTATTTTTAGCTCATAATTTTAATACTAACAAAATAAAGCCGCCCCCCCCATCCAACTAAAGCAGATATAGAGCTATCTGTTTCTGAGATTTCGTTTATTTGAAGTATTTTTAATATCACAAAGAATGTTTTCCTCTCAAAGTGAGAAAGAGATAAAGATTTTGAATAATTTGAAATAAATGTAGAATAATCCCAATTGAGAATTTTTATTCACAACTGTGTTCACTGCTCACAGAGTGTGTTTTCAATGTGCACAAAGAATGTTTTCCTACCAAAGTGAGAAATAGAGGACATTGTTGAATAAACTGAAATAAATGTAGAATATTCCAAAGTAAGGATTTTTATCCTCAGTTGTCTTCACTGTAGAAAAGGCCGTGCAGATGTAGAACTCGTCGACGACTGATATCTGAAGTCACGATACACGTATATTAGAGAATGGAACTGTGAATAGTTATTTTGCAATAATACCGATAAATTGCATAAATTCAAAACTTTTATATCATAAATTCAAAACATTCTATACTAGTTGACCTAGCCGTAAAATTACTAGATTCAACCATCATTTTTACTTAATTGTTTATAAGTAGTTGTATTTAAGCATCTCCCGCTGAATTCCACCTGATTATCGGTGCAGTAAACTGGTGGTGTATTTTCTCTATTGCTGTTTAACAAATTGCCCGCATTAGGGGGACTGTAACCACCTCCGGAACCACCTCCGTAACCTCCGGAACCACCTCTGGAACCACCTCCGGAAGCTCCAAAACCTCCGGCACCACCTCCTCGCTGTTGGCAAAGAATTTCTTCAAGAGGTACATGGTTGCATAATGCACAGTAAACGTTCTTATATAACCGGTATGGGTGCTCAGATACTACGATAGCTGTAAACGCCCTACATTTATCAATAACGTCTATATATGTCCAATTCTTGGGGCAATCTGACAGGATATCTAGTTTACATTCAGTCACTAATAACCCTATTCCCATTGGGGGTGTAAAAATCAATAAAAACTCATCGGAAAAAGGTTTTTCATTCTTGGCAACGACCGAGGTCTTGATAACTTCGCTGTAAGTCACTCTGTAACTGAGTCTGTTACCGGTATCAGCCTCGCCGGAGCTCTCAAAGATTCCAATTAAAGAGGGATCCCATAACGCGACGTTATCAGTGGCTTCGTGACATCTAAAGCAGTAGAAATTCTTATAGGTCTTATTAGTATCTAGGCTAGTTACCGGGGAAAGCACTGAAATATCGTATACCCCATTCCATTCCTCTTCACACTTGCTTTTCCAAGTGGAATCAATGTCCGTGTTTTCAGAGCATCTATGTACCATGAAATACCCAATCCCGTAACCATATTCCTTTTTCCTACATTCGTGAATAGGTGGGCCGTTATCCCTGTGAGGTGCATCGATGCAACACGTACCATACTGCCAACATTGGCTATCGCAACTGCATGAGTAACTGGAAATGATTCCAGGAGAGTCAAAAATTCTGTTTTCCACGCACGAATCCCACGGAGGACAAGAAACGTTCATCTTTTTGAGGTTAAGATAAGACATTTCGTCCTCCAAAATTGTCCAGTTTCCAAGAACTGGCTTTTGATCAAATGTTTCTAATTTGTAGTCATGTACTGGCTTTTGATGAAATGTCTCGCATTCGTAATCATTGCCTGACTTTGGATCAAATGTCTCGAATTTGTAATCATGTACTGGATTTTGATCAAATGTATCGTATTCGTAATCATGTACTGGCTTTTTATCAAATGTCTCGAATTCGTAATCATGGCCTGGATTTTGATCAAATGTCTCGAATTTGTAATTATGTACTGGCTTTTGATCAAATGTCTCGAATTTGTAATCATGTACTGGATTTTGATCAAATGTCTCGAAGTTGTTATCATGGCCTGGATTTTGATCAAATGTCTTGAAGTTGTAATCATGTCCTGGCTTTTGATCAAATGTCTCGAATTTGTAATCATGTACTGGATTTTGATCAAATGTCTCGAAGTTGTTATCATGGCCTGGATTTTGATCAAATGTCTTGAAGTTGTAATCATGTCCTGGCTTTTGATCAAATGTCTCGAATTTGTAATCATGTACTGGATTTTGATGAAATGTCTCGAAGTTGTAATCATGTTCTGGCTTTTTATCAAATGTCTCAAATTTGTAATCATGTCCTAGATTTTGATCAAATGTCTCGAAGTTGTAATCATGTACTGGCTTTTGATCAAATGTCTCGTATTCGTAATCATGCACTGGCTTTTGATCAAATGTCTCGAATTCGTAATCATGGCCTAGATTTTGATCAAATGGCGTTAATTCGTAATCATGTCCTGTGTTTTCATATTGACAAAGAATTTGATCACGAGATACATAGTTGCATAAAGCACAGTGAGCATTCTTATATAACCGGTTTGAGTGCTTAGATTTTACGACAGCTATATATGCCCTGCATTTATCAAGAACATCTTTATCCGTCCAATTTTTAGGACAATCTGACACGATATTTCCTGCACATTTAATCCCTAATGACAGTATTTTAACTGGGAGTGAAAAAGTCAGAAAAAACTGATTGGAAAAATGTTTTTCATCCATGTCAGCCGAGGTCCGGATAACTTCGCTGTAAGTCACATTGTAAACTCTATCAAAGTTGCTGGAGCTCTCAAAGTTCCTGCGTAAAGAGGGATTCCATAACGCGACGTTATCAGTTGTTTCGTGACATCTAAAGCAGTAGTAATTCTTATAGGTCTTATTAGTATCTAGGCTAGTTACCGGGGAAAGCACTGAGATATCGTATATTCCATTCCACTCCTCTTCACACTTGCTTTTCCAAGTGGAATCAATGTCCGTGTTTTCAGAGCATCTATGTACCATGAGATATCCAAACCCGTAATTAATTTCTTTTTCCCTACATTCGTGAATATTTGGGCCGTTATCCCTGTCAGATGAGTCGATGCAACACCTACCATACTGCCAACATTGGCTATCGCAACTGCATCTGTAACGGGAAATGATTTCAGGAGAGTCATCAGTTCTCTTTTCAACGCACGAATCCCACGAAGGACAAGAAACGATCATATTTTCAAGGTCATGATTGGACATTTCGTCCCCAAAAATTATCCGATTTCCAAGAACACTTCCAAGGAAAGCAAATAAGTAGATGATAGGTCCGAAGAACTTCATGGCAATAAATATTCTTCAGACCTGCAAAAGAAATGAATGAAAAAACTACACGCTCCAAAAATAATGTAGGATTTCTACAATAAAATATTACAATTTATTAAAAATATTTATCAAACACCAATATCAATTAACAAATCAGCCTCAAAATACTTAAAAAAATAATTCAAAATTTATTTCGTAAGAAATATAAATTAATGCGGGACCGTATAATATTTGTCTCACTACAGTTTAATTTACCGTCTAGGAATGGTCATTACTAAGATTTAAATCAATCGGAGACGGGGGGGGGTGTTCCCGAGGCCAACCAGGGTGCAGAGTTCTGTATCACGAAGAAAGCACTGGAGATCTCGGGGGTCAGCGGCTATTACAGTGCATATAATGCAGTCAACTTTGTGCAGTTCTCACACTGATGTTACCTGAGGACCTAGCATTTAAATGGGACGTCATTTTCGGCAATGTTGCACAGGTTTCGCTTCAAATGATTCCCGACAGATGGCGCCGATCGCGATCCTTTCTACGGCTACATTAATGGCGTAAGTTCGATATTTTATCGGAATTTTCCTATTCAAAGTGCACACTCTAAATGGTGAATCGCAAAAATCCAAACTTCGCTTGTATCGCCGCGACCCATCTCACGAGCACCTTCTATCGAACATTTCTGGTATTCTCTAAGTGAGGATCGGTTGCCCTGCTGACTGCAAAATCTGTTCTTTATGCTACCCCAGATATCCATCGCTTTATACAGAAGGTCTTTCACACTTCATGGAATCGATTTTGATAGTTAAATTTTATGTATGAATGCCGTATTTTATGCGTTGATTTGCTTCTATCCGATAGCCATGGTTCTTGACAATAGCTCTAGCTCGAATTTTCTATGAAAGTAAACTTTTGCTTAGTACTGTTATGTCAGTTTTACCTCATTCGTCTTAGACAGTTTTCCAAAGTCCGTTGAGTGATCTTGGATGCCGTTTTCCTAAGGCTCGTATAAAAAACCGAAATCGAAAAAGTCCATTGGAGAAGAGTCAGGTAATTTAACATGTATTTCATTAAATGGAATGAGAATTTTTAATCACAACTGTGTTCACTGTTCACAGAGTGTGTTTTCAATGTGCACAAAGAATGTTTTCCTACCAAAGTGAGAAATAGAGGAAATTATTGAATAATCTGAAATAAATGTAGAATATTCCCCAGTAAGGATTTTTATTCTCACTGTATTCTTGTCTTGTTCACTTGTATTCTTGTCTTCACTGTACAAAGGGCCGTGCAGATGTAAAACTCGTCGACGACTGATATCTGAACTCACGATACACGTTTATTAGAGAATGGAACTGTGAAGAGTTATTTTGCAATAATACCGATAAATCGCATAAAATCAAAACTTTTATGTCTGAGAAATCATTTAGAGATATATCGTTCTTTTCTAAACTAGTTCACCTAGCCGGAAAATTCCGGGATGCTACCAACATTTTTATTTACATCTTCTTAAGTAGTTCTATTTGAGCATATCTTGTTTAATTTCACCTGATTCTCGTTACAGTTATCTTTTGTTGTTGCTGTATCTTTTGTATTGACATTAACCTGTATATCAAATGTCTGGAATTCGTAACTGTATACTGGCTTTTTATGTTAACAAAAAGATTCATCAACAGATACATAGTTGCATAAAGCACAGTGAGTGTTCTTATATGAAGTAACGAAAAGGTTCTTATTCATCACAAGTAATTTCATCAAGATGAACATAGTTGCATAAAGCACAATGAGCGTTCTTATATAAAGTTCCTGATTCTGCTTCTCCGATAGCTGTATATGCCGTACAATTATCAATAACATCTTTATTCGTCCAATTCTTGGGACGATATCCCCGTTACTTTCAATCCCCAATGACCCTATTTCCTTTGGGGGTGTAAAAGTGTTTAAAAAAAAACTGACTTGAAAAAGGTTTTGCATCCACAGCAGCCACCAAGGTCCGGATAACTTCGCTGTAAGTCACGCTGAGTCTGTAACCGGTATCAGTGTTGCCGGAGCTCTCAAACTTTCTCCTTAAAGAGGGATGCCATAACTTGACGTTATTAGTTGCTTCGTGACATCTAAATCAGTAGTAATTCTTATATCTCTTATAAATATATAGGCAAGTTACCGGGGAAGGCTCTGACATATCGCATACCCCATTCCATTCCTCTTCACACTTGCTTTTCCAAGTGGAATCAATGTCCGCATTTTCAGAGCATCTCTGTACCATGAAATACTCAGTCCCGTCTTCATTTCCCTTTTCCCACATTCGTAAATAGGTGGGCCATAATCCCTGTGAGGTTCGTCGATGCAACACGTACCATGCTGCCAACATTGGCTATCGCAACTGCATGAGTAACCGGGAATGATTGCAGGAGAGTCAAAAATTATGTTTCTCCCTTGTCCCCCAGATCTATACGTTATTCAACACATTTTCGATGTCCTGATTTCATACCCTCATACCTGAGGGTCCTGATTTCATACTAATTTCATACCCTCTAGCAATTCTTCTGTCGTGCAATGTGCCATTGAAAGCAGACATCCACCATCCGGGAATATAACTGAATTGGGGAACCCTTTTCAGAAGGCATAATTGAAATTGTCTACGGACTTCCTCAGAGAGCTCGTGGAGTCTAAACGCCGTCACTTTTCTGAAGTTCTAAGATCTAGAGGAGACCTACCATGTATTGGACATGTATCCCAGTATTTTTGGCACTTCAGTGTAGTTAATTTCATACCCTTTACTTGGAAATCACGATCAATGCTCAAAGGGCGAAGAATTCTTCTGTTATCATAAACGAACACGACACTTACTGACAGAAACAAGTTGCAACATCTTTCCCGGAATGGGGATGTTGTGAAATCGAAAGCTTTCCTGCAGTCCCTAAACAGAGCAGGGTATATTTGTATATACTCCTTGTTTATATATTTGTAATTTAGACACACACACACACACATGTATGTGTGTGTGTGTGTGTGTGTGTGTGTGTGTTCGTTCTGGATTTTAGCACGTCTACAGAAGGTCGTTCGCACTTTATGGAAATGATTTTGTAATTTGTTTTTGGGGTTTGCATTTTGAGATAAAAATTTGGCAACTTCAGAATAATCGTCTGCTATAGTTTTGCTTTGATTGGAATGTAAAATAAAAGATTTTTTTTGAAAATGGCTCCTAAAATGGATAGATGGCTCGAAGGTTACCTAACTGAACTTTCCGAGGAGAAATATTCGTATCAACAAATTATAAAGTGGTGTAAAAATTGCGGTTATGGCATTTCAAAAATAGGTATTTATAATATATTAAATTTAAAAGGGAAAAAAAGTCTAACTGAAAGTAAAAATGAAAACATGACCACTAAACCTCATCCTAAGACAGTTCGAACGCAGGTAAATATGAAGAAAGTGAAGTCTCTGATCCTAAAAGAATATACACCGACTCAAAGATCCATTGCATCGAAACTAGGAATGTCTTCTGGCACTGTAAGTAAAATCGTTCATAAAAATTTGAAGTTAAAAAAGATGTTAAAACCTAAAGTTCATCTGCTTTCGACAAAGCATATTGCTGAAAGGAAAACAAATTGTAGAAAATTGCTGTATATGCTACTTGCTGTCAAAAACGTCAAGGAGAATGTGTTTAATTCTACGTATTTCGAATGGGATCGCCTATCCCACTTATTCAGTGTATATTGATCTTTAATTACGCGTATGTGGCTTCATTTGTCCAAATATTATTCATGAACCCATGGAGAAAGCAATGTTTATATCACCGTTTACAAATAGACATCGTTATTTTTTGACCGAACTTTGCGCAACCGTGGAGTTTACTTGAGTAGATAAAATTAAAATCTTTCCTTCTCAAACAACGGACTCATTTTCACCTTCAGTCCCGTACGATATAGCATGCGAAGTTTTATTTCTTAACTTGGTATTGTAATTCACTTCGATGCTTTGATAAATAACAAAAATAGATAATAGGTTATGGTCAGGAATGCATTTCTGTACCTAAGTCACCTTGAATAATGTATATCGAATATCTCAGGGGATTTAGAGGGAAAATTTGCTATCCATCATTTTTTTTATATATATGTATATACTAGCTGAAAACCCGTACTTCGCTACGGAGTACATTCAAATTAAATACAACGGTCAATGTATGCAATTCATGCCAAATATATATACATTGGCTCCCAAAAGTGTTCGTACACTTACGAATTTCAATGAAATAGAGGTCTATCCATTAATTAAAATGAATATTTCAGAATGGGTATTTAATAATAAGATCTATAATCTATTCTTAACAAAACTACATGAAATATTTTGAAAACATAGTAAAACTTTATTTTTAAGAAACCAGTAATCAAAAAGTAACAAAACCTTTATCTCACAAAAGTCATCGTACACTGAAATATTTTCGAATAAATTCATACTTAAAATTATCACCTGGCGCTTTATTTTTATTTTTGAATTGTGGTGGCATTTAAAATATCGTTTGGCTTTAATTTTTGCTTGCCTACTCCGTAATATTCTATTTATTATTTAAAAATGACTCGTAGTCGTAGAGAAACAACAAATAGCATTCGAAAATTGATTATTTTTCATCGTAGTAGTGATAAATCAGTTCTGAATATTGTTAAAATACTTAATTTATCCCATTCTACTGTGCAGTATGTGAATAAACGCTTTAAAGAGGAGAATTGGATCGAAAACAAGGTAAGAAAAGGCCGTCCGGCAAAGTTAACAAAACGTGATCAGAGATTTATAATTAGAAAATTTGTGAAAAATTCACGTTTGAGTGCTGTAAAAGTTTCTGCAGAATTCAATGAAACATTTTCTACTTCAATTTCACCTGAAATTTTTTGACGAGTTCTCAGAACAGCTGGATTACATGGGAGTTCTGCCCATAGAAAATTTTTTGTGAGTGAGAAAAACAGAAAGTTTAGGCGTCCCTTCGCACTATCAATGATAAATAAGCCCCAAACCTATTGGAATAATGTCTTATTTGCCGGTGAACATTTTTGGTGCTGATGGATGTATAACTGTATGGAGAAGAAAAAAATGAGAAACTTAATCCCAAGAACTTAGTAGGAACAGTTAAGCATGCCGATGGAGGTATCCTCGTGTGGGGGTGCATGTCAGCATCAGGACTAGGAAATTTGGTATTTATTGATGGCATAATGAATCATGCTGTTTTTATAAATATTTTAAGAGACAAATTAAAATTATCAGCTCAAAATTTGGGTATTGGAAACAACTTTGTTTTTTATCAAGATAACGATCCTAAGCACATGGCTCTCAACGTTCGCATCTGGTGTCTCTATAATTGTTCACAAGTTTTGAAAACACCACCTCAATCGCCAGATTTAAACCCAATAGAACATATTTGGAGAGAACTGGAGGTTCGAGTACGAAAACATGACATTCACACGAAAAGCGAACTAATAACAATTATGATGGAAGAATGGATGAACATTGATGCAAAAATTACAAAATAACTAAAGCAATCTATTCCCAGACGTTTAAAAGCTGTTGTGGATGCTAAAGGATATCCTACTAAATATTAATTTAATGAAAAATTAGAATATTTACTAATATGTAGAGATTTTTTACAAGTGTACGATGACTTTTGTGATATTAAGTTTTTGTTACTTTTGGACTATTGGTTTCTTAAAAATAAAGTTTTACTATGTTTTCAAAATATTTCATGTAGTTTTGTTAAGAATAGATTATAGATCTTATTATTAAATACCCATTCTGAAATATTCATTTTAATCAATGGATAGACCCTTATTTCATTGAAAATCGTAAGTGTACGAACACTTTTAGGAGCCACTGTACATATATTTATATATATTATATGATAAATACGACGATACAATTGATGGAATATATATATATATATATATATATTTATAAGAAAATCGTAAAGGATAATTTTATACACAAAATAATGTAAAAGAAAATATTCAAATTAAATCTAATATAAATAATACTAAAGAATATAGTACAGTTAATATCGTACAGTTTGTAGAACATTTCTTTTACTGTATTTTAATATTTTTTTGGATAATGTCCAATCGTCTGCGACATTATCAAGAAAAAAATATTTTTTTTGTCTATTTAGTTTTTATGCACGTGACGATAAATTTATTTAAAGTACCAGAAAAAGAAATCACGTGATCGGTATTTAATAAATTAAATTCTAAAAATTAATCTTTAAAAATTCACCAAAAATCAGAAAATGGAGGTAAAGATTCGAAAAAGGTTTCATTTAAAAGGAATTTTTATGACCTTTCTCGTGATATAAATTTTATAACCCTCAAATTATTATTTTAAATGTAAACTTAAAAAATGTTACAAAAACAGCTTAAAAATTTAATTTTAAAAAATCTAAGAAGAATTTTTCAAAAACCTCTCTTAGTGCACCCCTACACTATAAGAAGAATCGCCATGCAAAATTTCAGCCCTTTAGGTCTAGCGGTTTGGTCTGTGCGTTGTATGTCAGTCAGTGAGTCAGTTACGGAACTGTTTTATGTATATAGATTTCAAATCAACTTTTAGATTTATACAATAACTTTTGATATAACGCATCATTTTCTCAGGATAAATCATGGTATAATTACATGAATGAAGATCACACATTTTAGAGAGGTTTTAACATTTTGTGATCAACTCTGAGTGTGGAAAGTTTCAATTTTAACCGTAATTTCCCAAAGTATGTGTGAATAAATGCAAACGTAAATATTTCAGGCTCTATTATTAGATTTTAAAATCAATTTAGGCGCATAATTCTTAATTCATATTTCAGAAGCATGTTTTTATACTTTGGGGGAGAGTGAACCTTTGAAAAAAATTAGCCCAGATAATCTAGTTTAATGAAATACGTTCTTTAAGCGCCTCGCAAAAAGTATTTTTCTTCAGATCCCAAAAATCAAAAGACGATTAATTTTTTGTTTTACATTTAATCAATTAATGAAGAAAATAGGATAAAATTAAATTTTTTTTATCATGCTTAAAAAAACAATTTGAAAGTTTACAGTACAAGTGTTACATATAGAAAAAATATATAAAATTCCATTTTCTAACTACGCAAAAATGAATGAAAATACGGTTTAAACATTTATTAGTCTAATTTTTATCAACAGCATCACATAAGTTTTATACTCTAAATGTATGTTGCTCAAACATGTCAATTTCGAAGCATCACCTATCAACCACTGTTGGAAGTCCAAAGTTCTCCGCTCAGGATATCAGTCAGTTAAACATTTATGCACCTTTATTACATTAAATAAATGTGATTTTAAATGTCATGCCTTATGTTTTAAAACAACCGCAAGAATTTTTTTAAAATTTTTTTATCTGTTTATGAAAATAATCAAAAATGAGAAAAATATTTTTTTTCTTCTAACTTTAAATAATTTAGAAAATATTATATGACTGCAAAATTGTTATTCAAACTGAAACATGAAATTATCCCAAAAAGCCTTTTTATTTTCATTAAACAAGTGCAGCTGTGAAGGTGAAGACTTGCATCACAAACAAGATATACGCAGAATACTTGTATGAAGAAAATAATTAGTACACTATCTATTTACTAGCACATTAAAAGCTACTAAAATACTCTCAACATTTACATACGTACAAACACACACTTTCGAATTAAATCTCTGATGACATGGGTTTTTTTTATGAAGCGTTTTTGGAAAATATGAATACGGTTCATATCAATGGGTGTTAGAACTTTACATCTACGTTGGTCAGCTATGTGAAATTTATTTGCAGTCAACAATATTTTTATTTTATTTCTTCGAATCATTCTATATCGTTCTATACATCACTAGGTATAAAGTATGCGAATAAATACTGTTAAAATGACGAATGTAATTCAATGTAAATCCATATTTTAATAACAATATTTTGACTGTATAGAGCAGGGGTGGCCAAAGCGGCTACCGCGGTCGACTGGTAGACCGCGTAACTATTCCCAGTCACCCACCTGTCTGACATGTAATTGGTTGGGAATCAAAATGGATTTATTACTCTTTGTAAAAGTGATGATGATATTCCAAGTCTAACAAACTACCATTGCATTATCCAACAGCAGGCATTGTGCTCAAAAATATTGAATGCAAATGTGATGAATTTCGCATTTAAAATAGTAAATTCTATTCGTGGAAGAAGTTTGCAAAGACGCAGATTCAGAGCATTGCTAGAGGAACGTGAATCTGATTTCGGGGAACTACTTTTACACACTGACGTACGGTGGCTAAGCCGTGCTAAGTTTTAAAAAGATTCTCGGATCTTTTTCCTGACATAAAATAATTATGGCAACTGTTAATACATCATATCCTCAATTAGAAGATAAGTGGGTGCGTGATCTTGCTTTTCTCTCTACATTACAGGAAAGCTAAATGAATTAAATTTGCAACTTCAAGGAAAGAACAAAACATTAACTGAAATGGTTAGCGATGTTAATGCATTCAAGGGGAAACTTACATTCCTAGAAGCACAATTGAGGAGAGGAGATTTAAAACAATTTGAAAATATGGCAGCAAATTATTAATGTATGCTCAAATGAATACGATCAATATGCTGATAAGATATCTCTGTTACGAAATGAGTTTCTAGAAGATTTAAAGATATTTATAAAACAGAGGATATAATATTATTCATGTCATTCCCATTCAATGATGAAATAAAAAATAGAAGAAATATCAATAAAATTAAAAGAATTTTTGGATGTGGATCAAATGCTAGTTGAGAATGAAATCCTTAACCTAAAATGCGATATATTTTTGAAATCAAGAGCTTCGTCTCAAAATAGTTATTGGAATTTACTTTGTGGAGAAAAATATTCATGTTTATGGAGCTGTGCAGCATATTTAACAACCTTTCTCGGTTCTACTTACCTCTGCGAAACATTTTCTACCATGAATGCAATCAAAACAAAACATCGCTCCCGTTTAACAGATTACCATTTGGTAGTATGTTTACGAATAGCTATAAGTACATAGGAACCACAGTATGAAAAGCTTGCCGAAAATATGCAATGTCATGTTTCCAGCGCGACCTCTAATATGAAATAAAAATAATAGTTAAGATTAATTTACAATAATATTGTTCGCATTAATAAGAAAATAAAAGAACATATTGTTTTATTTATAAAATAATTACTTTTTAAGAAGAAAACCTTTTATCTCTTATTAAAATAACTTGATATTGAATATAATTAGTAATATCTATGATTATTTTAAATTTAAACTAGTTTTTGGCTTTAAATTACTAATTTTCTTATGATCACTCAACACATACGATGTTGGTAGACCGCAGCCTATAATTTAAATTAAAGGTCGCCCGTAGTGATCAAAAGTTTGGCCACCACTGGTATAGAGGTATAAAAAGGTATGATATGTTTTTAGTGTTTAATCTGTTAAACACTTATTAAAATGCATTCGGACTCAATTTCGTTTAAAAGAGAACTGTCACTCGAAGCTCGAAGTATTTTACTTTATGCTATGGATATATCTATATTCTAATAAAGAAAAACGGTAGTGTTATTCATTGAAAAATCAGTACTCTTACCCCCCCCCCTAAAAAAAAAAAACGCTGAAAATAAACGAAAATGGTCATTTTTATGTAAAAAAAATTAGCTCCAAGTCCAGCGCCACGAAATATTTAAATCATGAAATAATTATCAACACCATCACCGAAAAATAAGTGTAGTCCAAATAAGTGTAACCCAGTGGTCTACCGAAAAAGGAAATGAAGCGCCTAACGAAATTGATTTTGGCGATAAGCATCTGCTGGTAGGGTTGCCAGGTAAATCGAAGAGAACCAGGGTTTGAAATGAAGCCCCGATAGATACCCGCTTTGGCATCCAAGAGAGTCTGCCGAAAAGTCCGTCTTAATCAAAATGAAAAACAAATTTAGGCAGGTACTACTTTTTCCTCTCTTGTGCATAAACAGAGGCGAAAAAATTATTCATTTGTAAGTGGATGTTTATTTCATTTCTATAGGAGTTGATGAAAATTGTACAAGGGAATTTTGTGTTTTTTTCAGCTTCACCGGAGCTTGGAACGCAGACTCCCCCCCCCCTCTACACACACACATACACAAACAACAACAACAACAACATACACAAACGCACACACTTGTGTAATAATACCACTGCGCTCCCCTGTTTGAAAAGCATTGTGTGCGCGTTTGTAATAGGAAGTCTCATGTTTTGAACAGATTTTGAAGCTTAAAGAATTGGAAATCCGAAGGATACACGTTTCATAAATTCCCTCAAACATCAATTTCTAAGATAATACGGAATACAAACATACATATCTTAAATCAGAAAATAAGTTGAGCTCAAATATTCAGGTAATAAATGCAGCCCTATACAGAAAGTCGTTCGCACTTTATGAAAACGATTTTAATAGTTAAGTTTTAAGTATAAATGATTATTTTTTTGCTGCGATTTGCTTCTATTTGATATCCATGGTTCTTGACAATAGCTCGAACTCGAATTTTCCATGAAAGTAAACTTTTTCTTAGTACTGTCATGTCAATTTTACCCATTCCTCTTCGACCGTTTTCCAAAGTCCGTTCAGTATTCTTGGATGCCGTTTCCCTAAGGATGACAAAAATAAATTACGATATCGATTCCATAAAGTGTGAACGACCTTCTATATTTCTGACATAATATAATCTAACATGATATATATCACGCATATATACACTAGCTTTATATACCCGGCACTGCACGGGTGTACCCTTAATAAGGCTTACTTGTATATTATGTAAACTTGTAATTTTATGCCAATCGATACCTCTCCCCACTTCTCAGCGACCCATCACCATATTATAATCCCCCCCCTCCCATGCTGTCGTTCGGCATGTATTCGCCTTACTTTCATTTTAAAGCAAGAATCTTATGGATATCCGTTTCCTACTTTCAGATATGAAGGTATATGTGAAAAAAAAGTTTAGCACCCTCCCCCCCCCCCCTGGGGCCGAATTTTGAAAAATCCTGAATTTGATTTTAGGTAATCAAGTTCCTTGCATTTTAAAGTAAGAATCTTATGGATATCTGTTTTCCTCTTCGAGATATGAAGGAATATGTGATAAAACACGTAAAAACACGTTTAGTCCCCCTCCTCCCCCCCCCCTCGGGGGCCGAATTTTAAAAAATCCTGAAAATAATGTTTAGGTATTCATGTTCCTCACATTTTAAAGCAAGAATCTTATGGATATCAATTTTCTTCTATGAGATATAAAGGAATATGTTAAAAACACGTTTTGCCCCCTCCCTCCCCTTGGGGGGCCGAATTTTGAAAAATCGCTTCTTAAATGACGCCTTCAGCACAAAAGTAATAATCTCCTAAAATTTCATATCTGTATCTCCAATAGTTTTTGCTGGGCGTTGATACGTGAATAAGTCAGGACTTCTGCCTTTATATATATAGATAATATAACCGAAAGATTATATTATGCAAGCCGTATACTTCTGACATAATACAATCTTTAAATACAAGGAAAATTATGTAAATTTTCCGTGTAAAATAAGTTTCACAGAAATGAAATAAATATTTATGAAAAGTCTCTTTAATTTAATCTTCGCCTTCCCTTTCAAATCCATAATTCTGACGCAGATTTCTGTTACTTATGGTTATGAATCGAACGACCGATTACGGTGCGTTGAAGTTTTATCGATGTCGGCACTATTCTCATAAACCCGCCACAGGCCCACTCACGCGCTCCGAAGGGGAAACGCAAAACATTTCACCCTCGGAGTTTCGTAAACAACCCCCCAGCGGCCCGGAAAAATTATCCCGTACTTGCCGTTCGAACGGCGCCTCCAGCACTGGCCCGTAAAGCTGCTGTCAGTCCTGTGTTTGTTGGGTATATACACACACACACACACACACACACACACACATATATATATATATATATATATATATATATACATATATATACATATATAAACATATATATATATATATATACACACACACACACACACACACACACACACACACACACACACATATATATATATATATATATATATATATATATATATATATATATATATATTCATTATATATACATATTTGATGGGCGTACATAGTGGACCATTGTATTTCGATTTTTAAAAAAAAGTACAAAAAGTCGCCACCAGGGGAAATGTTGGCGCTGCAAAAGTGTATTTTTGGGAATCCTGAATGATTAAATGCCAAACGACACAGCACACATCAATTTTATTAACAACAAATGATTGTTATCGGGTGGCCGCATCGCCAGGGAACAATTCTTGAGCAGAAGAGATTTGGATATTTTGAAAGGCGGACGATTTCGGCACCCCGTTCAGCGCGAAAACCCCATCGGAGCGTTATGATCGCATTTCTGGCACTCCTGTTTTGAGATGGCATTTCATCTGTAGCAACCCCTGAGTTCACGCCAGCTAAGTGATGTAGATGTCAGTTGTTTTTAAAAATGAAAGATGCCTTTAGGATGGATTGGATCTAGGAGGAAATATGTTGGTTGAAAAATGCTTTAAAATTAAAATATGTCTTTACAAATTTGACAGGAAAATGTAAAATTTGCTGGAATAGTTTTCAGCAAGCAGTACTAGAAATATAAAACTTATTTTATCCTGTAGCACCATCTTTTGAGAAGAAATAAAAATGAAATATAGATTGATATTGGTTATTTTTAGATTTCTTTAATATTTTTTCTAACTTTCGATGAATAAAAATATTAATACATTATTAATCTTTTTGTTTCCAAATTTAAGAAAATATTTTTTTAAAAACTGTTCCGATTTTTCATGATTTTATTATTATTATTATTATTGGTTACAAATATATTTAGTGGATACTTTTAGCATCACTTTGAAAAATATAGTTATAATTTCTCAAAATTTAAACTAATTTTTATTTATTTATTAATCAATAATTTGAAAATGCTAAATTTGTTACTTCATATTTTGCAAAGCCAACGAAAAAAAGGAAAGATGATTCAATTATAAACCTATGTTATTTGTTTATTTTTCCAGTAGATAGAGTCAATAAAACTTGTTTTTAATTATTGTGCGTTAATGTTTAGTGTGAATTTAGAATTTATTTAAGAGATTCAAAATATTGCTTCTAATATATCAATTCTAATATACCAAGAGGTAAAGAGAAATACCAATTTGTAATAGAAGTAATTTAAAACAGCTACTATAATGCATCAGATATATAATTTTTTAAAGGATGTTTTCACTTCTTCGTTACCGCACTCCTTGTGTTATAATTCAATTATCGAAAAAAATTTCAACAATAAACAAAATATTTACCTCTGAAAGTTAGAAGGGTTTCTGTTTTTAATCCACGATGTGCTGGTAATTTCTGAGAACACCTTCTTAAACTTTTCTGCGCCATCTTTCGAGATCATATCAGCCCGCAAAATAATTTCTTTTGGGCATGACTCTTTCTCATTTAATACGGCTGAAGGAAAGTAATCTTTCAATTTAGGCAATATTGCACTTTTAAAATTTAGAATTGCATTTTCGGACATTTTCTGGGATATTTTGAAAAGATTGTCTAAGAAAACCTAACCCGCATCAAACAACGATTGGAGATAGAACTGGAGCAACCCTTATACTTTTTGCCAAACCGCCAAGCAGGTGCCGAAATCGTCCGCCTTTCAAAATATCCAACCCGCGCATCCGCGTCCTACGCGTGATTGTTCGCTATTTTCAAAGTCAATTATCTTTGTTCGTATTAGACTTATAAAGAAAATGTAAATGACGTTTTTGTTCATAATTTAATGCTCTTCATTTTTTGTTTCAATTATTTTACATAAAATCAATATTTCTGAAGTTACTTGCAAAAAATCAAAAATGTCTACACATTTTCCAAGATGGCGGCGAAAGCTCAAGTCTGATCGATGGGGACTTTTAGTATGTTCAACAGTATGCCCAAACAAACATCTCCACCAATTTTCAAAACTTTCATATTTTTTTTAGCCATTCGTCAAAATCGGGTCTATTTTGACTGGGGTATATTGGTATGTTATAAAGTTATGCTGCGTTACTAAAGTCTGAAAAGGAAATGTTATTTCTCATTCCTCATTTTATAAAACAATGACAAATATTTACTTATTTTTTTATCTGACCATTAGATAATGGCATTTTTTTCACCATAGTGATTACTTGTAACTTGTCTACATTAAGCTAATATAGACTTTCCAATCACAGGGCGTCTTCAACAATACCCAGGTCTCAAACAGCAGACATACTGATATGTCTTGATGAGAAAATTATTTTCATGTGTTACCTCGAGGAGGTAAGGTATCGCATCAACTCCCTTATCATGGAAATAAGCTTTTTTTTTTTACCCGATGCCAAATTCCTCAGTTTTCCATGCGTGAAACATTCACCAACGAACGATTTTCAAACGTAGTAGCACGATCACAATGTATCGTAACATGAACATAAAGATACTAGAAGGTAACTCGTCATTTTGACGTCATAATACTAAAAATGACGTCATAATGGAAAAAGTATATGAAAGTTAGAAAATATTTCGAATTATCAAACAATATTGCATTAAATCCACACCTTGTAAAAGCAAACGCTTTCATTATTTTTTATTTATTTAGTTTTTCATGCGATTGGAGTAGTAGACTGCCATCCAGTTTTTTACGGCTCACTACGCGATATGAATACTTGAGCTACTTGATTCATTCCCATTCAAGTTTGTTTACTTTCAGAATTCATCGCAAAATTAAACAGATTTTTAAAAACTGTTAAATATACAGCTAAAAGCATCCAATTTTTTTAGTTCTGAATGTTTTATAGAAAAATAGGCTAAACAAACGTGATTTGATGGAGAAGATATTAGTTTTTTGGTAAGAAAAAATTCTGATCCACATCTGAAATTGAAATTAAGCCTAACCGGCCATTTGTTTACTGAGGGCTTCAATTGAAAGATGAGTACGGCCCGGAAGTGTTATACAGAGACAACGGCTATTATATATATAATTACTAAGATTACGTAATTTTCAGAAAATATAAACTTTGACTAATTTTTTAATATTAAAAAATATCGCTTAATGTAGACACACTTTTTGCTCCATAATGATAAATTTTGTATAATATGGTACGAAATCTGGATTAACAGGTTGCCGTATATGAAACAAAAAGTTCACCAATTCATAGGATTTTTTAACAAATTTCAAGCGTAGATAAACCTTACGGGCCTTTATTACTTCTCGGAGAATACGTGCACTGGTTTATTTAAAAATATTTACAGTTTTAAAGATTTTCTCAAGGTTTAAAGGTATTTAGCGGTGCATATGAAATTGAAGAATAAGATTTCCATTCAATTTTGAACAAACTGTGTACACAGGTTTATTTAAAGTAATGCCACATTACTGTACTTTTATGAAAATTGATGTACTTATAACGAGGTATTTAAAAACAAAGGGTCCATTTTTGCAGTAAATTTTTATCGAAATGTTCACCATTTTAAGAAAACAAAATGTTGCACTGAATTTTCGTCAAAATTGGTCGGTATTCTCGATTAGTGCTGATTTAACTGAAAAACTTAACATTCCATGACTTCCCGGGAGGGAAAATAATTATGCAAATATAAAACTCAATAAATGTAGAGATATATAAAAAAGATTAGATATTATCTTAAAATATTTTACAACTAATGCAAAATGGAATATCAATAAAAGTTTCCTTTCAAACTTTAAGTATCGTTTTGGAATCTTTAGGGCTATGGTTTAACTTTATCGGGAATGTAATTTTAAACTTAAAACGAGCAATATTCCAAGAGATTTTTGCACAAAGAGTAAAAATTTCTATTTGTAAGGAAGGTATTATTAAATCGTTTAATCTAACTTTTATTCAATAACAAATGTAAATCCATTTGAATTTCAGATGTGAAAAAAGGCAAAAGAAACATAATTATTTTGATTATTTTTAGCTCATACTTTTAATACTAACAAAGTAATAACAAACTCATAATTTTAATACTAATAAGCCCCCCCCCCCATCCAACTAAAGGAGATATAGAGATATCTGTTTCTGAGCTTTCGTTTCTTTGAAGTATTTTTAATATCACAAAGAATGTTTTCCTATCAAAATGAGAAAGAGATGAAGTTTTTGAATAATTTCAAATAAATGTAGAATAATCCCAAATGAGAATTTTTATTCACAACTGTGTTCACTGCTCACAGAGTGTGTTTTCAATGTGCACAAAAAATGTTTTCCTACCAAAGTGAGAAATAGAGGAAATTGTTGAATAATCTGAAATAAATGTATAATAATCCCGGGTAAGAATTTTTATTCTCAGTTGTCTTCACTGTATAAAGGTCCGTGCAGATGTAGAACTCGTCGACGACTGATATCTGAAGTCACGATACACGTTTATTAGAGAATGGAACTGTGAATAGTTATTTTGTAATAATACCGATAAATTCATTAAATTCAAAACTTTCTATACTAGTTGACCTAGCCGTAAAATTACGAGATTCAACCATCATTTTTACTTAATTTTCAGGAGTAACTCTATCTAAGCATATTCCATATGTATCTATCTGATTCTCGGGACAGTTAACTGGTGTTGTATTTTCTATATTGCTGTTTACGATATCGCCCGCATTAGGGGGAATGTAACCACTGGAACCACCTCCTAGCTGTCGGCAAAGAATTTCATGAAGAGGTACTTGGTTGCATAATGCACAGTAAGCGTTCTTATATAACCGGTATGGGTGCTTAGATACTACGATAGCTGTAAACGCCCTACATTTATCAAGAACGTCTTTATACGTCCAATTCTTGGGGCAATCTGACAGGATATCTAGTTCACATTGAATCGCTAATGACCGTATTTCCATTGGGGGTGTAAAAGTTAAAAAAAACTCATCGGAAAAAGGTTTTTCATTCTTGGCAACGACCGAGGTCTTGATAACTTCGCTGTAAGTCACTCTGTAACTGAGTCTGTTACCGGTATCAGCTTCGCCGGAGCTCTCAAAGGTTCCAATTAAAGAGGGATTCCATAACATGATGTTATCAGTGGCTTCGTGACATCTAAAGCAGTAGTAATTCTTATAGGTCTTATTAGTATCTAGGCTAGTTACCGGGGAAAGCACTGAAATATCGTATACCCCATTCCATTCCTCTTCACACTTGCTTTTCCAAGTGGAATCAATGTCCGTGTTTTCAGAGCATCTATGTACCATGAAATACCCAGTCCCGTAATCATATCCTGTTTTTCCACATTCATATATAGGTGGGCCATTATCCCTGTGAGGTGCATCGATGCAACACGTACCATACTGCCAACATTGGCTATCGCAACTGCATGAGTAAAGGTAATTGATTCCGGGAGAGTCATCTATTCTCTTTTTCACGCACGAATCCGACGGAGGACAAGAAACGTTCATCTTTTTGAGGTTAAGATAAGACATTTCGTCCTCCAAAATTGTCCAGTTTCCAAGAACTGCCTTTTGGTCAAATGTCTCGTATTCGTAATCATGGCCTGGATTTTGATCGAATGTCTCGAATTTGTAATCATGTACTGGATTTTGATCAAATGTCTCGACTTTGTAATCATGTACTGGATTTTGATCAAATGTCTCGAAGTTGTAATCATGTACTGGCTTTTGGTCAAATGTCTCGTATTCGTAATTATGTACTGGTGTTTTATCAAATGTCTCGAATTCGTAATCATGGCCTGGCTTTTGATCAAATGTCTCGTATTCGTAATCTTGTACTGGCTTTTGATCAAATGACTGGAATTCCTGTTCATTTCCTGGATGTCCTATGTTTTCATATTGACAAAGAATTTGATCACGAGATACATAGTTGCATAAAGCACAGTGAGCGTTCTTATATAACCGGTTTGAGTGCTTAGATTTTACGATAGCTTTATATGCCCTGCATTTATCAAGAGCATCTTTATCCGTCCAATTTTTGGGACAATCTGACACGATATCTCCGTCACATACAATCGGTAATGACAGTATTTTAACTGGGGGTGAAAAAGTCAGAAAAAACTGATTGGAAAAATGTTTTTCATCCATGACAGCCGAGGTCCGGATAACTTCGCTGTAAGTCACGCTATAACCGATGTCAGTGTTGCTTGAGCTCTCAAAGTTTCTGCGTAAAGAGGTTTCCCATAACTCGACGTTATCAGTTGTTTCGTGACATCTAAAGCAGTAGTAATTCTTATAGGTCTTATTAGTATCTAGGCTAGTTACGGGGGAAAGAACTGTGATATCGTTAATTCCATTCCATTCCTCTTCACATTTGCTTTTCCAAGTAGAATCAATGTCCGTGTGTTCAGAGCATCTATGTACCATGAAATACCCAGCCCTGAAATCATTTCCCTTTCTCCTACATTCATGAATAGGTGGGCCATTATCCCTGAGAGGTGCGTCGATGCAACACCTACCATACTGCCAACATTGGCTATCGCAACTGCATCTGTAAGAGTTGAGGATTACAGAGTCATCAGTTCTCTTTTCAACGCACGAATCCCACGAAGAACAAGAAACGATCATATTTTCAAGGTCATGATTGGACATTTCGTCCCCAAAAATTATCCGATTTCCAAGAACACTTCCAAGAAAAGCAAATAAGTAGATGATAGGTACGAAGAACTTCATGGCAATAAATATTCTTAAGACCTGGAAAAGAAATGAATGAGAAAACTATAAGCTCCAAAAATAATGTAGGATTTCTACAATAAAATATTACAATTTATTAAAAATATTTATCACACACTGTAGTGTAATGTTTGTAAGAGTGCCGTACCCCGTGATCCCCCTCTTTCACGAATCAAAGGGATTGGCTGCGGGGGCGTTGAACCCTAGGGTTTGAAGGTATCGTCGGGAGAAATCAGAAGTAGGAGTCGGGGTCTGGTAAGATGCAATAGGCTTGCCCACCTCGTGCTCAGAGTTCTCGTTGTAATATTTTGTTAAATTGTCAATAAATGTTTGTGTCGTTTAGACGACTAGTTTTATCTACCTCACTGTCCCTATGACAGAGAAAGAACCTCGGTGTAGTGTGAATACACGACATTGTCGTAGTCGCCAGCATTGGCATATTCAATGGATGAGGTAGTGTTTATCGTAGGACTGTATCATAGGACTGTGCTTATCGTAGGAGTGTGTGTAGGTGCAATACCTGAATTAAAGGGAATACCTGTGACTAGGAAAAGACAGGTAAGAAGATTCAAATTGTTATAAGTTAATGAACATTTGAAGTTAAGTTAAGAAAATGTTTAAAGGATTTAAGAAAGAGGACTTTAAACTTCTTTGCGAAGAAATTGGGGCAGAAGTGATCCCGGGTGCGAGAATTTCAGATCTTAAAAATAGTATTATTGAATCCGAGGAATACAAGAAAGATCCCGAGTTTGTAAGATGACGGGCAGAGGATATTTTAGAACAGAGACAAATTAGGAAGGAAAAAGAAAAATTAGAAAATGAGAGAAAATATGAACAAGAAAAATTAGAAAATGAGAGAAAACATGAAAAAGAAAAATTAGAAAATGAAAGAAAACACGAATTAGAGCTCTCTAGAATTCGGGCTGAGGGAAGAAATGCAGATAAGACAGAAACCAGAGTAACTTCTGAAGGTGGGACTAGTGTAGAAAGTTTAATCAAAAGTATTCGTACTTTAACATTAGCTCTACCAACGAGACCTGAAAATTAGGGTGCATTTTTTGATTCGTTAGAACGCGCATTCCTAACCAAAAAGGTACCAGAGGAGTTGAAGGCAGAAATTTTATTAAATTTACTAGGAGAAAAAGCCTCTAATTTATTAGTTTATGTTAAACAGGAAGAATTGAATGATTACGAAAATCTTAAATTAATTGTTCTTCGAGAGTATGAGCCAACGCCTCAAAAGTTTTTAGAAAATTTCCGTAAAGCGAAAAGAAATTCAAATGAAACCCACATTCAATTCATTTCAAGATTAACGACTTCATTAGAATACTATTGTAAATTACGAAGAGTAAAGACTTTTGAATCCCTTAAGGAACTGATTATAGCAGATAAACAATAGAAACGTTAGATCCAGAGACAGCCGCTCACATAAGCATAAGACAAGGGGAATCATTTTTTTGCCTTTACAATTAGCCAAAGAATGCGACTTGTATTTTATGTCTAAAGGGAAATCGTTTACGAAATATGAAACTAACTACCAAAAGGGGATGAATAAGGAAAGAAGTGACAAATATATTCCCCCACCATTACGAAATTATGAAGACCGGAGTTACAATTATAGAACGAAACCAATTAAACATTGTTTTGTGTGTTCATCCACCGAACTTTTGGCGAAAAGATGTTCGGAACAACCTCAAGAGTTTACGAGCCAGCAGAATAAAAAACCGAATAGCAAATCAACCGAAGAAAGAGCTATAATAGCGGAAATCGCATCCCCATATTTCACTCCTAAACCAGGTATTCAAGCTTTGAAATATGTAAGCATTTTAATCGGTGGTAAAAAGATTCCCGCTGTATTAGACAGTGCTACACAGATCACCGTGTTGAAAGATAAACATATTCCGCTTAGTAACGAAGCATCACAGGGTAAAATTGTTTTGATGTCCGCGTTTAACGAACGAGTAGAGGCGAAGTTACATACTATACAGATTGCACTGGCTGATGAAACCTGCAGCCAGATGACGTATCCAATATCAATAGTAGCGGCCTCCACGGAGAAACTGGCCGCTGAATGCCTGCTACCCCCATATGTGTATGAGCTTCTGAGAACCGAAAACACGATTACGGAGAGTGATACTGAGGCCGATGAAATTTATGGGTGGAAGAGGGTTGAATGTCAAACGGGGAATGGGTCCCAAAAAGAGCAGGGAGAAACAGCGCCGGCTATTACCCCCGTCGGGGAAAGTTCGAATGCCGAAGATAAGCTGAATATTTATGTGGTGGAAAGTGAGACCAAGAAAACAGACGCAAATAAAGAAGAAAATGAAGCGGGGAGTCAAAAAGGTGATATGCAGACTCAACTTTCGGAAGCTGCGAAATTGAAATTAGAACAAAATAAATGTGAAACGCTCCAGAAAGTAAGAAAAGATGTAAAATGTGGAAAAGGAAATTTTTTTATAGTTGACGATTTGATTTATCACAAAAATAAGGTCGTAGGAGAAGTTGTTTCGCAGTTAGTGTTGCCAAAGGGCAGACGTTTGCAAGTATTAAAATTAGCACAAGAATCTATATTCGGAAACCATATGGGCTTAAAGAAGACGAGAGAAAGAATCAGATTAAGCTTCTTTCCAGGCCAAACATGACTCAAGACATTGCAGATTTCATAAAAACTTGTGAGAACTGTCAGTTAAGAAAACCGGAGAGGGCCAGTGATTCCTATTTCACCCGTGGTAAGGCCAAATTTACCGTTTGAGGTAGTCAATGTAGACATAATTGGGCCTATAGAACCACCATCTGCTCGAAAGCATAAATATATTCTATGTTTACAGGACCAGCATTCAAGGTGGCCGGAAGCAGTGCCATTACGGTCTATAACTGCGAAAGCAACGTGTGATGCTTTATTAGAGATATTTTCTAGAACAGGAATTCCTAATGTTGTGGCCAGTGATCGGGGCACCAACTTTATATCTCAGTTGACCCAGGAATTTCTTAAACGTTTGGGCTCGCATCCTAGATTTTCCACGCCTGGATACGCAGCTAGTAATGGACTGGTTGAGCGGTATAACCAAGTTATCAAAAACATGATGCAAACATAATTAGAAGCAACCCATCGAATTGGGATAAGCATATACCCTTTTTGTTATTTGCCTACAGAGAAGTACCCAACTGCACGACAGAGGTTTCTCCATTTAAATTGATGTATGGAAGAGAAGCCCGTGGTCCGTTAGCAGTATTAAAATCGAGTTGGGCAGGGGAGATACCCATTCCTTTAGGACTAAAAAAACTGTTGCAGAATATTTGCAAGACCTAAAAATTAACTTAGAAAAAGCAGCTGAGCATGCTTCCTTTTCTGCAGCTGACAAACAGAAAGCTTACGCAAATTATTTTAATCGACGTGCACGGATGAAAGAATTTAGTATTGGGGAGCAGGTGTATCTTTTAATTCCTGACTCTGCAAACAAATTATACGCTAGGTGGACAGGACCAGGCGAGATTATTGAAAGGTGTAATCTACATTCTTATAAAGTAAAACTTGCGGATGGGAAAGTAAGGCATGTGCATGTGAACAAAATAAGGCAGTACCATCCCCGAGTTTAAGCTGTAGGTGTAGTATTTGAAAATGAGGAAGAATTTGGAGAAATCCATCCAACACCTAATTCGTCTAATGTAAATATTGAAGATATTTTAAAACAGTTTGAATGCGCACATTTAAATAAAACCCAGGTTGGAGAATTGTTGACTTAACTGAGTAAACATCATATGTTGTTTACGGGAAATGTGAAAATTGCGAAAGTGGGAGCACATAAAATTCGTTTGAAACCGAACAAAGAAAGGAAGAAACCTTTTGTATATAGAATTCCCGAATCACTAAAGCCGAAGGTAGATGAGCAAGTTAAAGACCTCTTATTCTTAGATTTGATTGAAGAAAGCGATGATGAGATAGCATACCCAGTTGTGTGTGTTAACAAAAAGGATGGAGGAATGCGGTTATGTGTCGATTTTAGAGCCTTGAATATAGCAACGATAACAGATGATTTTCCCATGGAAGAGACAGCCGAGTTAATTAATTCTATTGGTAAAGCCAACGTGATAACGACGTTAGATTTATTAAAGGGATATTGGGCCATTCCAATGGACCCAGAAAGTAAAAATTTGACAGCATTCAAGACCCATTTAAAGTCATGAGTTTCGGATTGAAGAACGCATCTGCGACTTTTCAGAGAGTTATGAATATAGCTCTTTCCTCATACCGAGACTTTGCTAGAGCATATATCGATGACATTGCGATTTTCTCTAAGGACTAGAAAACTCACTTGATACATTTAGATTCTGTGCTTGCTAAACTTAGAGAGTTAAATTTTACGGCGAATGTGAAAAAATGTGCTTTCGATAGACCCGAAATGAAATACTTAGGTCATATAATTGGATCAGGCAAACACAGAACAGATCCGGATAAAACCATAGAACAATTGCCTAGACCCAAGACAAAGAAAGAACTCCGTAGTGTGCTGGGACTATGTAATTACTACCGTGAGTACATTCCTAACTATACAGAGTTAGCCTTCCCACTTACGGAATTAACGAAGAAGAAGGTTCCTGACATTATACCTTGGTCAGATGCACACGAGTCTTCTTTTCATAAACTGAAGACTGCATTGATGAATGCTCCTTCGCTCTTCACGCCTATTCTTGGAAGACCGTTCATCATCTACTCAGATGCCTCGCAGGTTGGGATAGCGGCTTGTTTAGCGCAGAGGTTTGAAGAAAGAATTTATCCCATTTCTTATGCAATCCAAAAATTAACCCAAGCCCAACAAAATTGGTCAACGATCGAACGTGAAGCATTTGCGATCGCTTGGAGTCTCAAGAAATTTGAAACGTGGATATTTGGTGCAGAGATCGAATTTTATACACATCATAATCCCTTACCTTTTTTAACAAGGTGTTCTCCACAATCCTCCAGGCTGCAGCGCTGGGTTTTTGCACTACAAAAGTATAATATAACTATGAAACATTGTCCAGGGGCAAAGATGCCTAACGCGGATGCCTTATCCCGTTTATTTTGATATCAATAGTTAAAGGACTCTGGAACTAAGTGACTCACAAAGTGAAGTGCACTATGACTAACTATTGTGTTCCCAAAACATTTCTACGTGTCATTGAAAAATTCTTTTATAATACTAAACTTCTAATTTCTTAGTGTTTTACAGGATCCCTGTAAAGAAATTGTGTGTGATGTCTTCTATACGTCTGTCGAATTCCGGTAGTAGTATGTTATTTTTGTTTACTAGAAAAATTTGTGAGTAAGTGCTGAATCAGTATTTTTCATACTTATAATTAATTTTCTTTTAAGGTGTTATATAAGTGTTTAAGTGGTATTTTATTAATTTGAATGTTAGAAATTAGGTCAAACATTACTAATTGTCAGATTAGTGTTTGTTGTTTTTGAACCCCCAACACTTATCTTGTGTGGGGGGTGTAGTGTAATGTTTGTAAGAGTGCCGTACCCCGTGATCCCCCCCTTTCACCAATCAGAGGGATTGGCTGCGGGGGCGTTGAACCCTAGGGTTTGAAGGGATCGTCGGGAGAAATCAGAAGTAGATGCCGGGGTCTGGTAAGATGCAATAGGCTTGCCCACCTCGTGCTCAGAGTTCTCGTTGTAATATTTTGTTAAATTGTCAATAAATGTTTGTGTCGTTTAGACGACTAGTTTTATTTACCTCACTGTCCCTATGCCAGAGAAAGAACCTCGGTGTAGTGTGAATACCCGACAAACACCAATATCAATTAACAAATCAGCCTCAAAATACCTTATTTCCATAAAAATATAATTCAAAATGTATTTCGTAAGAAATATAAATTAATGCGGGACCGTATAATATTTGTCTCACACAGTTTACGTTACCGTCTAGAAATGGTCATTACTAAGATTTAAATGAACGTTCGTTATTTCAGGAAACTAAAAATGTACGGTAAAAAGAAAAATCACATCACACACAGGTCAATATTCCGAAATTAAAAATCGCGTTTAAATTCGGAGCCAAATTCCGAATTAGCACAGCACGCAAATTCAAATACATGACGTCTGAGTCCTTTAGATCAACGGAAAATGAAGCATCTAATTCGCACGACAAAACTGTACCGCCGATACATATCTTAAGATGCTTCTATCAGATAATATGAAAAAGTATACCATAGTAACTACACCATAATCTGTAATTTTTCTTTCTCACTTAACTCCTTATGTAGAATTTTTTACAACTTTTTTTATTACCAGAGTTGGGGAAAAGAATAAATGACATTTGACGATTTTTTTAAACACTTCAGGATGTTGAGGACCTCAAAAGATGACAAATTTTCGTAGCACCTCGACAACCATTTCACTCAAAAATATTCGCAAAATGTGTTATAATATACTGTAGACGTGCAAATATCCAGAACACTAGCACACACACACACATACATGTGTGTGTGTGTGTCTAAATTACAAATATATAAACAAGAAGTATATACAAATGCACCCTGCTCTGTTTAGGGACTGCAGCAAAGCTTTCGATTTCAAAACACCCCCCACTCCGGGAAAGATGTTGCAACTTGTTTCTGTCAGTAAGTGTCGTGTTCGTTTATGCTAACAGAAGAATTTCTCGCCCTTTGAGCATTAATTGTGATTTCCAAATAAAGGGTATGAAATTAAATACACTGAAGTGCCAAAAAAACTGGGATACCTGTCCAATACATGGTAGATCCCGCTCTAGATCGTAGTACTGCAGAAAAATGACGGCGCTTGGACTCCACGACAACTGTGACGAAGTCTGTAGATAATTTGCATAAAACCTCCTGAAAAGGGGTTCACAATTCAGTTATTTTCCTAGATGGTGGAGGTCTGCTTTGAATGGAACAATGCAGGACATCTGAAATGTGTTGAATAACGTAGAGATCTGGGGGACAAGGGGGCTATTTCATGTTCCAAAACTAAGATGAGAGTTCCACAAACCATAATTTGCCGATTTTGCATGTGTGTAGTGGTGCATTGTATTGTTATAATACCCCAAAACCCATCAGATTGAATGCATGACACGAATGACTGTAACACATCTGAAAGGATGTTAACGTAACGTTCACTTGCCAGAGAAGTTTTAGACGAATGAAGGGTGCTAATTTGTGCTAGCTGATCACACCCCATACCTTTAATGAGGGTACAGTCTCTTGTTAACATGCTGGATTCATTGATTTAAGGCGTGTTCTTCACACTGAAACACTTTCATCTATCCGAGTCAGTTGCAAAAGAATCTTCTCAGACCAGACAAATCGATTTCAGGCTTCCGGAGTCGGGGGGGGGGGGGGGGGGGTTCCCGAGGCCAACCAGGGTGCAGAGTCCTGTATCACGAAGATAGCATTGGAGATCACGGGGGTCAGCGGGTATTACAGTGCATATAATGCAGTCAACTTTGTGCAGTTTTCACACTGATGTTACTAGAGGCCCTAGGATTTAGAAGGGACGACATTTTCGGCAATGTTGCACAGGTTTCGCTTGAAATGATTCCCGACAGATGGCGCCGATCGCGATCCTCAAGAGTCTTTCTACGGCTACATTAATGGCGTAAGTTCGATATTTTATCGGAATTCTCCAATTCAAAGTACACACTCTAAATGGTGAATCGCAAAAATCCAAACTTCGCTTGTATCGCTGCGACCCATCTCACGAGCACCTTCTATCGAACATTTCTGGTATTCTCTAAATGAGGATCGGTTGCCCTGCTGACTGCAAAATCTGTTCTTTATGCTACCCCAGATATCCATCGCTTTATACAGAAGGTCTTTCACACTTTATGGAAACGATTTGGATAGTTAAGTTTTATGTATAAATTCCGTATTTTATGCGTTGATTTGCTTCTATCCGATAGCCATGGTTCTTGACAATAGCTCTAGCTCGAATTTTCCATGAAAGCAAACTTTTGCTTAGTGCTGTTATATCAGTTTTACCTCATTCGTCTTAGACTGTTTTCCAAGTCCGTTCAGTGATCTTGGATTCTGTTTTCCTAAGGCTCGTATAAAAAAACCGAAATCTCAAAAGTCCATTGGAGAAGAGTCAGGGAATTTAACATGTATTTCATTTAATGGAATGAGAATTTTTATTCACAACTGTGTTCACTGTTCACAGAGTGTGTTTTCAATGTGCACAAAGAATGTTTTCCTACCAAATTGAGAAATAGAGGAAATTATTGAATAATCTGAAATAAATGTAGAATAATCCCAAGTAAGAATTTTTATTCTCACTTGTATTCTTGTCTTCACTGTACAAAGGGCCGTGCAGATGTAAAACTCGTCGACGACTGATATCTGAACTCACGATACACGTTTATTAGAGAATGGAACTGTGAAGAGTTATTTTGCAATAATACCGATAAATCGCATAAAATCAAAACTTTTATGCCTGAGAAATCATTTAGAGATAGATCGTTCTTTTCTAAACTAGTTGACCTAGCCGGAAAATTACGTGATGCTACCACCATTTTTAATTACATCTTCATAAGTAGTTCTATTTGAGCATATCTCGTTTAATTTCACCTGATTCTCGTTACAGTTATCTTTTGCTTTTGCTGTTGTTGTTGTATCTTTTGTATTGACATTACCCTGTATATCAAATGTCTGGAATTCGTAACTATATACTGGCTTTTTATGTTAACAAAAAGTTTCATCAACAGATACATATTTGCATAAAGCACAGTGAGTGTTCTTATATGAAATAACGAAAAGTTTCTTATTCATCAGAAGTAATTTCATCAAGAGATACATAGTTGCATAAAGCACAATGAGCGTTCTTATATAAAGTTCCTGATTCTGTTTCTACGATAGCTGTATATGCCCTACAATTATCAATAACATCTTTATTCGTCCAATTCTTGGGACGATCCAACAATGTCTCTGTTACATTCAATCATTAATGACTCTATTTCCTTTGGGAGTCGTCACTTTTCTGAAGTTCTAAGATCTAGAGGGGAACCTACCATGTATTGGACATGTATCCCAGTATTTTTTGGCACTGCAGTGTAGTTAATTTCATACCCTTTACTTGGAAATCACGATCAATGCTCAAAGGGCGAGAAATTCTTCTGTTATCGTAAACGAACACGACACTTACTGACAGAAACAAGTTTCAACATCTTTCCCGGAATGGGGATCTTTTGAAATCGAAAGCTTTCCTGCAGTCCCTAAACAGAGCAGGGTTTATTTGTATATACTCCTTGTTTATATATTTGTAATTTAGATACACACACACACATGTATGTGTGTGTGCGTGTTCCGGATTTTAGCACGTCTACGGAAGGTCGTTCGCACTTTATGGAAATGATTTTGTAATTTGTTTTTGGCGTTTGCATTTTGAGATAAAAATTTGGCAACTTCAGAATAATCGTCTGCTATAGTTTTGCTTTGATTGGAATGTAAAATAAAAGATTTATTTTGAAAATGGCTCCTAAAATGGATAGATGACTCGAAGGTTACGTAACTGAGCTTTCCGAGGAGAAATATTCGTATCAACAAATTATAAAGCTGTGTAAAAATTGCGGTTATGGGATTTCAAAAATAGGTATTTATAATATATTAAATTTAAAAGGGAAAAAACGTCTAACTGAAAGTAAAAATGAATACATGACCACTAAACATCATCCTAAGACTGTTCGAACGCAGGTAAATATCAAGAAAGTGAAGTCTCTGATCCTAAAAGAAAATACACCGAATCAAAGATCCATTGCATCGAAACTAGGAATGTCTTCTGGCACTGTAAGTAAAATCGTTCATAAAAATTTGAAGTTAAAAAAGATGTTAAAACCTAAAGTTCATCTGCTTTTGCCAAAGCATATTGCTGAAAGGAAAACAAATTGTAGAAAATTGCTGTATATGCTACTTGCTGTCAAAACCGTTAATGAGAATGTGTTTAATACTACGTATTTCGAATGGGATCGCCTATCCCAGTTATTCAGTGTATATTGACCTTTAATTACGCGTATGTGGCTCCATTTGTCCAAATATTATTCATGAACCCATGGAGAAAGCAACGTTTATATCACCGTTTACAAATAGACATCGTTATTTTTTGACCGAACTTTGCGCAACCGTGGAGTTTACTTGAGTAGATAAAATTAAAATCTTTCCTTCTCAAACAACGGACTCATTTTCACCTTCAGTCCCGTACGATATAGCATGCGAAGTTTTATTTCTTAACTTGGTATTGTAATTCACTTCGATGCTTTGACAAATAACAAAAATAGATAATAGGTTATGGTCAGGAATGCATTTCTGTACCTAAGTCACCTTGAATAATGTATATCGAATATCTCAGGGGATTTAGAGGGAAAATTTGCTATCCATCATTTTTTTTTATATATATGTATATACTAGCTGAAAACCCGTACTTCGCTACGGAGTACATTTAAATTAAATACAACGGTCAATGTATGCAATTCATGCCAAATATATATATATATATATATATATATATATATATATATATATATTATATGATAAATAAGACGATACAATTGATGGAATATATATATATATATATATATATATATATATATTTATAAGAAAATCGTAAAGGATAATTTTATACACAAAATAATGTAAAAGAAAATATTCAAATTAAATCTAATATAAATAATACTAAAGAATATAGTACAGTTAATATAGTACAGTTTGTAGAACATTTCTTTTACTGTATTTTAATATTTTTTTGGATAATGTCCAATCGTCTTCCGCATTATCAAGAAAAAAAATATTTGTTTTGTCTATTTAGTTTTTATGCACGTGACGATAAATTTATTTAAAGTTCCAGAAAGAGAAATCACGTGATCGGCATTTAATAAATTAAATTCTAAAAATTAATCTTTAAAAATTCTCCAAAAATCAAGAAATGGAGGTAAAGATTCGAAAAAGATTTCATTTGAAAGGAATTTTTATGACCTTTCTCGTGATATAAATTTTATAACCCTCAAATTATTATTTTAAATGCAAACTTAAAAAATGTTACAAAAACAGCTTAAAAATTTAATTTTAAAAAATCTAAGAAGAATTTTTCAAAAACCTCTCTTAGTGCACCCCTACACTATAAGAAGAATCGCCATGCAAAATTTCAGCCCTTTAGGTCCAGCGGTTTGGTCTGTGCGTTGTATGTCAGTCAGTGAGTAAGTTACGGAACTGTTTTATATATATAGATTTCAAATCAACTTTTAGATTTATACAATAACTTTTGATATAACGCATCATTTTCTCAGGAGAAATCATGGTATAATTGCATGAATGAAGATCACACATTTTAGAAAGGTTTTAACATTTTGTGATCAACTCTGAGTGTGGAAAGTTTCAATTTTAACCGTAATTTCCCAAAGTATGTGTGAATAAATGCAAACGTAAATATTTCAGGCTCTATTATAAGATTTCAAAATCAATTTAGGCGCATAATTTTTAATGCATATTTCAGAAACATGTTTTTATACTTTGGGGGAGAGTGAACCTTTGAAAAAAATTAGCCCAGATAAACTAGTTTAATGAAATACCTTCTTTAAGCGCCTCGCAAAATGTATTTTTCTTCAGATCTCAAAAATGAAAAGACGATTAATTTTTTGTTTTACATTTAATCAATTAATGAAGAAAATAGGATAAAATTAAAAAAATTTTTATCGTGCTTAAAAAAACAATTTGAAAGCTTACAGTACAAGTGTTACATATAGAAAAAATATATAAAATTCCATTTTCTAACTACCCAAAAATGAATGAAAATACGGTTTAAACATTTATTAGTCTAATTTTTATCAACAGCATGAGATAAGTTTTATACTCTAAATGTATGTTGCTCAAACATGTCAATTTTGAAGCATCACCTATCAACCACTGTTGGAAGTCCAAGTTCTCCGCTCAGGATATCAATGAGTTAAACATTTATGCAACCTTATTGCATTAAATAAATGTGATTTTAAATGCCATGCCTTATGTTTTAAAACAACCGCAAGAAATATTTTAATTTTTTTTTTTATTCGACAATTAGATAAAGGCGAAACTTTTCCATAATGGTTAATCGTAACACGTGTTCTTTACGATTCATTGTCTTTCCAGTCGTTGTGTGCATTCAACGCTACTCAAACATGAAACCGTCCTATCTATTGATCCGTACATTAATTACGTATGTTGACCCCAAGAGGTGAGAGCATCTCTTAAAATTCGTCATCAATTCATTTTTCAAGGAAGAAAGCTATAATTTAAGAAGGTATTTTGAGGGATGAATCACATACCAACAACTGACTTTTAAGGATTCTATCAAAATCCTTTACTATTGCATCATTAACTAAAATATATTACAAAGATTAATTGATATTCAGGAAATATAGTACAATTCGACTAATACAAAATTATTTTTGAATTTTTTGTTGCGTATTGAACAAATTTTTCCTCGATAATGTTTTATTATTCTATATGTGGTAAAATAATCTAAACTCTCAATATTTCGCCAGCCGGATTGTTGACAATATATTCTCCAAATGTTGGCTTTTATAACGAAACTCAGGAATAGATAAATTGCAAATTTCAATATTATTTTTCAAAAAGAAACATACACTGGTTTATTAAAAAATATTTTCATTTTAAAAAAGTTTATCAATGTTTAAAGGTTTTTAACGATACCTGACAGCTAAAGTATAAGATTTTACATTCAATTTGAACGAAACCCCTATTTTTTTAAAATACCGTAGAATGGGGTTACTTGGACCCCAAAAGTGAAGATTTTTGTACATTTCTCACCCAACGATAACCTTAAAGACATATTTGTGCTGATAACCTGATTTGAACAACTTATTTGAAGATTCCCCAGGATTTTAGGTCTTTTTCAAACCAAAATTTTAATTATATATATATTTAATAAATTATTGAAATTTGGGTCCAAGTAACCCCATTTTTACTTTATCAGCACACTAGTTAATACTTATAAATTTTACTGGGTTAATTGATTCTCTATCCATCTAAAACTATTGTTATATTCTTAAAGACTGTATTTGAAATGTAAATTTATCTTTACCTAATGTGGGACTGTAGTGTGTAAAGAAGTGAAGGTGGAAGTTATAAGGTCACAAAAATTCATGTTTTTATCACAAAGCAACATAACCTGAACTATACAAAGGTGGGAACAGCGGGAACGTGGTAAAGTGCATCAGGACCTAGCTAATGCTCCTATCTATTGGAGAGATTGTGAATTATATCTATATTTTGTTGATAAGAGACCTAGGTGTGATATAAAACAATTTTCGGTTTGGGTTCAAGTAACACCCTAGGGTCCAAGTAGCCCCAACTTACGGCATTGTTACATTGCTAAAATTTTTATTAAATTTGGCATATATGTAACGGTGTATATGAAACTAAAATGATGGTTTCTACAGTAAGTTTTTAGCGAAGTGTTCACCACTTAAAAAGGAAATTACTACACTGAAATTTCATCAAAATTGGTCATTATTTAATAATGCCCAGTAAAATGTCCAATGTTTAAATTAAAAAAACAGTAAATTTTTATCAATATATACCCGTTTTGGACAGTGCTTTCCAGACAAAAACATAGTCTTTACGTTTAACAGGGAGAGACAAGTACACGATAAAAATTGTTAAACTCCTTTCAAAATGAAAATCAAATAAACCACTTTAAAAAAAATTATTATGAAAAGTGTTAGGTATCGAACAGTATAAAAAAAATCTCATCTCAATTTTGGGCGTATCACGCTCACTTTTCCTTAAATTTACTGTGCATTACGGACATTTTATCGAATTTGAGAGGTATTTAAATATGCATATGATGTAAAAAGTAAGACTATGCTTAAAATTTGAGCAAAAAGTATAAAGCTTTAATTAAAAACATTTTACTTTAGCGTAAATTTATTGCAAGACCGGAGATTACAGCATAAACATCGCTGTAAATTTAAAATGAAATCTTTACGGGTTTATTAAAAGAAATTTCTCTACCAGTATTTATTCGAAATTGACAGGAATTTAACAATTCACAGAGCGAAAAAAGTGTTAATCTCTTGATTAAATTTCGAGTAAAATATAAATTGATATTTGATAAATATAATAATTTCAAAAGTAATACTATCTAGGAATTCAGCTAACAGTCTTACCTCTGCTTGAGAATAGATAACGTTATAATGTGTTTCTCCTGCTCAGACAAATATTCCAATTGTTCGTTCCTAATTGCGAATGCAGTCTTCCCGCTCGACTGGAATGGCAAGGCAACCGAACAAAGCAACTTCTTTTCTACGGCTGTTATGGTGGCTTATCCATTAATGGTAAGATTAGTATTCGCCTGCATCTCTAAAAAGAAGAAGAAAAGATTTCTTTCCGAGAAAAATAAATTGTAGAGAAAAAAACCCACTGACCTCCAAAGTACGACGTGTGTATACGAATTTAGATATTGCTAGCTTATTTATTTAGAGGTTACGCAGTGGCTTTAGCATTTGACCTGTAGGGTTAATAGTAAATGATCGGATTGGTATTCATATAAATAATACATACAAGTATGTATATATATATATATATATATATTTATATATATATATATATATATTTATATATATATATATATATATTTATATATATATATATATATATATATATTTATTTATATATATATATATATATATATATATATATATATATATATATTTATTTATATATATATATATATATATATATATTTATTTATATATATATATATATATATATATATATATATATATATATTTATATATATATATATATATATATATATATATATATATGTGTGTGTGTGTGTGTGTATGCATGTATGTATGTTATTGAATGTATACAGAAGGTCGTTCGCACTTTATGGAAACGATTTTGATAGTTAATTTTTATGTATAAATGCCATATATTTTGCATCTATTTTTTTTATCTGATAGCCATGGTTCTTGACAATAGCTCTAGCTCGAATTTTCCATGACAGTAAACTTCTTAGTAACCTTCATGTCAATTTTATCCCATTCCTCTTGGACCGTTTTCCAAAGTTTGCTCAGTTTTCTTGGATGCCGTTTTCCTAAGGCTCGCTTTAATAAACCGAAAGCGCAAACGTCTATTGTAGGAGCGGCAGGTGGTCTTACAGGTATTGCATTAATTGGGATACACTTTATTCCTGTTTCTGAATCTTTCTTTGCTAAATAAGCGGCAGATGATTTAGACGTGGGACTAGAGGCTTTGTCTACATGAAGCTCGACTTTATCAATGTCCTTTCCGTATAAGGCTGGAATTTCTTCTTCTAAAATTGGTTCTAAAATATTCTGCTGATAGTATAGAGAATTGTAACAAAATCCTGCAATTATCATGAATCGCTTTGGGAACTTTTCTGTACACTGACGAAGCCATTTCGTACGTTCATTCCCACCCCAGTTTCACCGAAGAGTTTGTAAACTTTAGTACAACTAGGAGGATTTGGGCACTTAATTTTTCTGACGTCCCTTCCCAATTGGTTTGTTGAACATTTTAAATTTCAGTGGCGTTTTAAATCCTGCAATTATCATGAATCGCTTTGGGAACTTTTCTGTACACTGACGAAGGCATTTCGTACGTTCATTCCCACCCCAGTTTCACCGAAGAGTTTGTAAACTTTAGTACAACTAGGAGGATTTGGGCACTTAATTTTTCTGACGTCCTTTCCCAATTGGTTTGTTGAACATTTTATATTTCAGTGGCGTTTTAAATCCTGCAATTATCATGAATCGCTTTGGGAACTTTTCTGTACACTGACGAAGCCATTTCGTACGTTCATTCCCACCCCAGTTTCACCGAAGAGTTTGAAAACTTTAGTACAACTAGGAGGATTTGGGCATTTAATTTTTCTGACGTCCTTTCCCAATTGGTTTGTTGAACATTTTAAATTTCAGTGGCGTTTTAAATCCTGCAATTATCATGAATCGCTTTGGGAACTTTTCTGTACACTGACGAAGCCATTTCGTACGTTCATTCCCACCCCAGTTTCACCGAAGAGTTTGTAAACTTTAGTACAACTAGGAGGATTTGGGCACTTAATTTTTCTGACGTCCTTTCCCAATTGGTTTGTTGAACATTTTAAATTTCAGTGGCGTTTTAAATCCTGCAATTATCATGAATCGCTTTGGGAACTTTTCTGTACACTGACGAAGCCATTTCGTACGTTCATTCCCACCCCAGTTTCACCGAAGAGTTTGTAAACTTTAGTACAACTAGGAGGATTTGGGCACTTAATTTTTCTGACGTCCCTTCCCAATTGGTTTGTTGAACATTTTAAATTTCAGTGGCGTTTTAAATCCTGCAATTATCATGAATCGCTTTGGGAACTTTTCTGTACACTGACGAAGCCATTTCGTACGTTCATTCCCACCCCAGTTTCACCGAAGAGTTTGTAAACTTTAGTACAACTAGGAGGATTTGGGCACTTAATTTTTCTGACGTCCTTTCCCAATTGGTTTGTTGAACATTTTATATTTCAGTGGCGTTTTAAATCCTGCAATTATCATGAATCGCTTTGGGAACTTTTCTGTACACTGACGAAGCCATTTCGTACGTTCATTCCCACCCCAGTTTCACCGAAGAGTTTGAAAACTTTAGTACAACTAGGAGGATTTGGGCATTTAATTTTTCTGACGTCCTTTCCCAATTGGTTTGTTGAACATTTTATATTTCAGTGGCGTTTTAAATCCTGCAATTATCATGAATCGCTTTGGGAACTTTTCTGTACACTGACGAAGCCATTTCGTACGTTCATTCCCACCCCAGTTTCACCGAAGAGTTTGTAAACTTTAGTACAACTAGGAGGATTTGGGCACTTAATTTTTCTGACGTCCTTTCCCAATTGGTTTGTTGAACATTTTAAATTTCAGTGGCGTTTTAAATCCTGCAATTATCATGAATCGCTTTGGGAACTTTTCTGTACACTGACGAAGCCATTTCGTACGTTCATTCCCACCCCAGTTTCACCGAAGAGTTTGTAAACTTTAGTACAACTAGGAGGATTTGGGCACTTAATTTTTCTGACGTCCCTTCCCAATTGGTTTGTTGAACATTTTAAATTTCAGTGGCGTTTTAAATCCTGCAATTATCATGAATCGCTTTGGGAACTTTTCTGTACACTGACGAAGCCATTTCGTACGTTCATTCCCACCCCAGTTTCACCGAAGAGTTTGTAAACTTTAGTACAACTAGGAGGATTTGGGCACTTAATTTTTCTGACGTCCTTTCCCAATTGGTTTGTTGAACATTTTATATTTCAGTGGCGTTTTAAATCCTGCAATTATCATGAATCGCTTTGGGAACTTTTCTGTACACTGACGAAGCCATTTCGTACGTTCATTCCCACCCCAGTTTCACCGAAGAGTTTGAAAACTTTAGTACAACTAGGAGGATTTGGGCATTTAATTTTTCTGACGTCCTTTCCCAATTGGTTTGTTGAACATTTTAAATTTCAGTGGCGTTTTAAATCCTGCAATTATCATGAATCGCTTTGGGAACTTTTCTGTACACTGACGAAGCCATTTCGTACGTTCATTCCCACCCCAGTTTCACCGAAGAGTTTGTAAACTTTAGTACAACTAGGAGGATTTGGGCACTTAATTTTTCTGACGTCCTTTCCCAATTGGTTTGTTGAACATTTTAAATTTCAGTGGCGTTTTAAATCCTGCAATTATCATGAATCGCTTTGGGAACTTTTCTGTACACTGACGAAGGCATTTCGTACGTTCATTCCCACCCCAGTTTCACCGAAGAGTTTGTAAACTTTAGTACAACTAGGAGGATTTGGGCATTTAATTTTTCTGACGTCCTTTCCCAATTGGTTTGTTGAACATTTTAAATTTCAGTGGCGTTTTAAATCCTGCAATTATCATGAATCGCTTTGGGAACTTTTCTGTACACTGACGAAGCCATTTCGTACGTTCATTCCCACCCCAGTTTCACCGAAGAGTTTGTAAACTTTAGTACAACTAGGAGGATTTGGGCATTTAATTTTTCTGACGTCCTTTCCCAATTGGTTTGTTGAACATTTTAAATTTCAGTGGCGTTTTAAATCCTGCAATTATCATGAATCGCTTTGGGAACTTTTCTGTACACTGACGAAGGCATTTCGTACGTTCATTCCCACCCCAGTTTCACCGAAGAGTTTGTAAACTTTAGTACAACTAGGAGGATTTGGGCACTTAATTTTTCTGACGTCCTTTCCCAATTGGTTTGTTGAACATTTTAAATTTCAGTGGCGTTTTAAATCCTGCAATTATCATGAATCGCTTTGGGAACTTTTCTGTACACTGACGAAGCCATTTCGTACGTTCATTCCCACCCCAGTTTCACCGAAGAGTTTGAAAACTTTAGTACAACTAGGAGGATTTGGGCACTTAATTTTTCTGACGTCCTTTCCCAATTGGTTTGTTGAACATTTTAAATTTCAGTGGCGTTTTAAATCCTGCAATTATCATGAATCGCTTTGGGAACTTTTCTGTACACTGACGAAGCCATTTCGTACGTTCATTCCCACCCCAGTTTCACCGAAGAGTTTGTAAACTTTAGTACAACTAGGAGGATTTGGGCACTTAATTTTTCTGACGTCCTTTCCCAATTGGTTTGTTGAACATTTTAAATTTCAGTGGCGTTTTAAATCCTGCAATTATCATGAATCGCTTTGGGAACTTTTCTGTACACTGACGAAGGCATTTCGTACGTTCATTCCCACCCCAGTTTCACCGAAGAGTTTGTAAACTTTAGTACAACTAGGAGGATTTGGGCACTTAATTTTTCTGACGTCCTTTCCCAATTGGTTTGTTGAACATTTTAAATTTCAGTGGCGTTTTAAATCCTGCAATTATCATGAATCGCTTTGGGAACTTTTCTGTACACTGACGAAGCCATTTCGTACGTTCATTCCCACCCCAGTTTCACCGAAGAGTTTGTAAACTTTAGTACAACTAGGAGGATTTGGGCACTTAATTTTTCTGACGTCCTTTCCCAATTGGTTTGTTGAACATTTTAAATTTCAGTGGCGTTTTAAATCCTGCAATTATCATGAATCGCTTTGGGAACTTTTCTGTACACTGACGAAGGCATTTCGTACGTTCATTCCCACCCCAGTTTCACCGAAGAGTTTGTAAACTTTAGTACAACTAGGAGGATTTGGGCACTTAATTTTTCTGACGTCCTTTCCCAATTGGTTTGTTGAACATTTTAAATTTCAGTGGCGTTTTAAATCCTGCAATTATCATGAATCGCTTTGGGAACTTTTCTGTACACTGACGAAGCCATTTCGTACGTTCATTCCCACCCCAGTTTCACCGAAGAGTTTGTAAACTTTAGTACAACTAGGAGGATTTGGGCACTTAATTTTTCTGACGTCCTTTCCCAATTGGTTTGTTGAACATTTTAAATTTCAGTGGAGTTTTTAGATTACTAAATTAAAATTTGCTGTTCATGTGAGGGATTTTGCTTGGATTTTGATTAGGATTTTGAGTTTGATAGACTTATTTTATGTTTTCCAGAATAATTATTTAATACTTTTACATTGAAAAAAAACTTTAATATTGTTATGCTACGAAATTAAAATGTTTATCCATCTTTTTGTTGTTGGGGGGAAAGCAAAGTATAATATATTAAATTATGAGTAGTTGTAAAAGAATTTGAAAATTTGATTTCATTAATTGTTAAATTAATGTTTTGAAAGATTTTTGAAAGATTTGGGTAAAATTTATGTGGAATTGAGAATATTTTTTTAGTAATTTGCTACAAATTCTAGTCTCCTGAGCTGGTGATAGCCTTTTTGTTTCTTTTACATGATTTTTGTGTTTATATTTTGATTTTATAAGAGGTTTTATTTTGATTTACACGTTGATATGGTTTTATTGGGAGTGTGTTTTTATTGTATTGAAATAAATTTTATTGATATTGTGTGATTTAAAAAAAAATGAGGTATGGAACTTTTAGGCTAATTTTCATAAAGCGTGAGTGATTATGATATGTCTTAATTTTGGTAATGATAGAATTTCGTTAGTATATTGAATAAAATGTGAATTATTTAACATATTTTATCAATTAAAGAGTGTGATTTAACGTTTGACCAGGCATGAGCCTTTTTCACATGTCTTCTTAATTCATATATGGTCAAGAGTTATTAAGTTGGTCACTGAATGATTAAGAAAAGTACATAATAATAAATATTGAGAAAGGAAGTTGATTTGAATTTTATAATAGAGAAGTTTGAAAGTTGGTTATAAGAGATGCGTTAATGACTTGATTCCATACTTTTAAGACTTCTATTTTTGTCATGGCATTGTTCTGTTATGGCATCTAAAAATTAGAAATACTTAGAATATGCGAGTTTTCTATCAAAATATCAAATTTTGAATATTTTATTTACAGGAAATATACATTATTTTAATATACTATAAAATAAATTAACAAAAAATACAAATATAATCACTTTTTCATAAAAATATCCATTTTGAAGCCCTATGCGGCATTTGAAAATATTTTAGTAGAGCAAAAAGATTTTATATTCTTAATTTTAATTTAAAAAGACAACTTTTGAAAACTAAAGCTTATTGAAATTCTGAAAAAACAATTTTCGTTCCACCGTGATGTCCGAGTGTCTTTTAAGTGCCTCGCCCTTAAGTGCCTTTATGTGTACTATTTTTATGAAGTAAAACGTATTATATAATCAGTTTAGCAGGTCTCCTGACTAAAAAGAAGGTTTAAATTACATATTTTGCTACTTTTTTGTACTACAAGTGTATTCAATTTCAAAATAATTGCGAAATTTGTCAAAAATTTAATAAAAAACAAAAGTTTGCCCTTCTTGCGCTAACTGAAAACATGCACCAATTACGCTAATATTTAATTTTCGTCTTTATTTTGTTAAAAGGCAACTTTTGAAAACTAGAGCATATTGAAATTTAAAAAAAAGTTTTTTTCGTTCCACCCTAATGTATAGTGCAGTCAAATCGTCACCGGAGGTGCCTGTTTCAGGAAAAAAACATAGAAGTTTTTTTTTCACTCGTTCTAGATGTTTTTTGTGGTGCTGAATCCAAATTTCAACTTTGCCCCACCCCACGGATATGGCTTCACAAAGAAAATCGCAAAAAACCTCAAAATTTTCTACCTTTTTTCATTTTTTTGCCAAAAAGTCATAAAACTATGCACTTTTTGGGGTAGACTCCAATATACAAAATAAAGTACATTAAATTTCCTACGAACAGCACCCCTCAATTTTATCTTTTGGTTGAACGGCTTGCCCGCTAGAGCGCGCTGAAAAAAGGCCAAAATTTCCTACTTTGTGGAAAACCCAGTTTTCTCGTTAGTTTTTAGCTTGTAACTCAAACGCTATGCTTGTAATTACAAAAAACTTGGATTCTTCTAAAACTGCATTAAATTGTCTACAAATTTCCTACCTTAATGACTTATTTTGGCCAAACCGTGCAGCCGCTATAGCGCGTTGAAATTTATGTCATATTACGCGAAACCGCTAAGAGCCCTTCACCCTAAATTCAGCAGAGACCTATATTATCACTATTTACTTATTAAAAACTATTTATTTGGTTTTATAATTAATAATTAATATAATTACTTATTAATTAAACATCAATTTAATTAAGTACTAATTATTAATTATATATCAACTTAACCGTTTTTGTAGAGGTTGGTCTGTGGTTTTTAAGGGGGAATGTCCTCCTTTAAATTTAGTATGTAGTTAAGACTTATTTCTGGATCGGGTAAGTCCCCTACAGTCATTCCCTATTCATAATAATATCACTTCCGGTTCTCCAGACGGTTACTGGCGCCATTGATCCTCTCATTCCTCTCTTTGTGCGGATCTTACACCATGTGACCTCCCTTCTCTACTACTGCTTCGTACTTCCGTTAGGACCCTCTCGTTTAGTTTACTTCGAATATCAGAGCATGTTGTGTTAAAAATATTATGCTTACGTGTTTTTTCAGTAATTACAATGAGTAGCTATGTCCGATAAAAACTGTGCCGTTTGTGATCAAGTGTGGGCAGATGGAATCCCGAAGTGGTGAAAGAAAAGGGGTTGAAGTCATTCATTGAATCTAGTAAGAGGAGAAAGGATGGTAAGGCCATTTTATTCAAGAGGATATCCTCAACTGAAGTGATGATAGATGTAGGAAGCAGTACGTGAGAGAAGCATGTGTTGTTGCTGCCAGCAAGAAGTAGTTATAGTCAGGGTCAAGAACTTCGATCCTGCAAACCGATATTTGATTTCAAAAATAATTGCTTTTTGTGTGGGGTTGAGATACCTCCAAACTATCAAGCGAAACAAAAAAAGTTGAACCCAGTTTCACGCAATCCTGTGTTTGTAGTGAGGAATTTGAATGTGAGGGCGAATGTTTTAAGACTGGCCACACAATGTAATGATGAATATTGTAAAGCCACCACACACCGTTTACAATCATTTCCAGACCTGGTAGCTGCTGATGGACAGTACCACTTGTTTTGTATGAAAAGCCTACACATTCGTGGCCCCTCCCTAGAAGTCAGCAGGGATCGTGGTCGACCCGAAGTTAAAGTAGATAGACAGTTGCAGGCAGTATTCAATTACCTCGAAAGTAATGATGAAGAGTGCCAATTCACCTCAGAGGAACTTTTGAGCCAGATTGAAGGTGACAACCCTCCACAGTGGAAAAAAGTTAGAACTCGCCTTATTGAGAAATATGGCAACGACATATTTGTCAGTGCACATGAACCTCATGTTGTGTGTTTCAAAAACACGGGTCATAAAATTCTCACCGATGCATGGTACACTGAACAGAAAAAAAGATTCCAATAAAGAGGAAAGACGTCGCATAGTCGAGACAGCTGCAGCAATTATTGTTGAGGACATACTATCTCGAGTCTACAATCTGATAAAGTACCCCCCACCAGAACAGTTTGTAGAGGGGAGCGACGACCTCATCCCTGAGACTCTCTAGGTTTTCACTGATAGCGTTATATTAAAAATAGCGGGACAATTTCCAAAAGTGGAAAAAAATCGACAGCGATCGCTCATGCTTTAATTACAGCTGTGAGGCCATCGTCATTTGTCTCTCCTGTGCAAGTTGGTTTGGCAGCAGTATTGTACAAAAAGTATGGATACAGACAACTGATTGACATGTTGTCAGCTCTAGGATTTTGTTCATCTTACACCGAAGCCACACGTTTCGAAATTTCGTAGACTCTAGCGGTTCATGGAACAACATTGTCCCAAATGGTGTACGACAATGCTGACTTCAACGTACAGACAATCGATGGGCACAACACTTTACATGTCATGCGGGTTATTGTTTGCATTACCCCAAAAAGTTCAGTAATTATAGGTGACAGTTTCCCTCGTTTGAAAAAAATACCTTCGGCAGAAGAGGTCGGGGTGAAGGGAGCTATAGAAGTGAAAAGATTTGAAAGAACAAATGATGTGGGACTTGCTGAATTAAAGATTCAAGACTTGGTGATATTTTTCAACTAACATGTACTGTTGTTACTTCTTCTATACCAGATTTGCTGTGTATTTATGGCAAACATAAAGACCTACCAGGTATTGGAGGGTGGAATGGCTTCATTGAAGAAGTAACAGGAAATAACCCATACCAAACCACTTTTCTTGGCTGCCAGCTTTTCATCAATTCCCCTCCAGGTGAATACAGCACTATATGCACCGCTCTTTTGTGCGCTTTTGAAAAGACTAAATCATTAGGCCAGGTGACCACTATAGTGACATTTGATCAGCCTCTATATTTGAAGGCACGAGAGATTCTAGACAGATACCCTGAACTGTGTAATGTCGTACTGCGGTTAGGGGGATTTCACATGTTGATGTCATTGATGGGGAAAGTAGGTTACATCATGGAAGGGAGTGGGCTCAGTGAACTGTTTCATACTATGTATGCTGTCAACAGTACTGAAAAAATGACAGGGTATGCCTATGCAAGGGCTGTAAGAGCTCATTTCTTAGCTCATACAACTCTGGCTAAAATTATCCTTGAATCAACCTCCATCTTCCCTGAAGTTCACCTTAAATTAGAGGAGATTTTGTACTATGGAGACCGATCAGAGGTTCTGACAGCGCATGAAAGTGAATTAGTGAGAGAACTTGAAAAGGAGTTTGCAGATTATACAGAGGCTGTTCACACATTTTTTAGACGATGTATATTGTATTCACAAAACTAAATTACATAAAATTTTTGTGTTTTAAATGCTCTATTTGACATCCCTTATACTGAACTATCTTTCGACACCGCAATTTCCAGGATAATAATGCCTTTTGAAGTGTCAGAAGAGGTATTGTATCCCATTCCTCCTGAACAGCTTTCCAGAGTCCTGTAAGGGTTTTGGGACGACGTTTGGATAATGCAGATTTTAAAAGTCCGAAAGCACAAAAATCCATAGGTGATACATCGGGAGATTTAGTAGGGATATCAGTGAAGGGTATGGCCTTGATACCAGTTTTTTGTTCCATTTCTTTTAGGAAATTTACAGTGGATTTTGATGTGTGACTGCTAGCTTTGTCCTGATGGAGTCTCACAGATTGATAGCACTGTGGGTAAAGCGATGGTATTTCATTCAGAAAAATTGGCGATAAAATATGTTCCTGATAGTATTTGGAGTTAATCTTGACATTTTTTCCACTCTCTTTATTTTTAACTTGCCATTATAAGAAAAACCAGCAACAATCATGAATCCCTTAGAAAAACTTTCTTTCGATTCTTTGAACCATGTTCTCCCCTTTTCTGATAATAAATGGCTCTTTTTTTGTTGCAATCATTTAAATACACCCATGATTCATCTATTGTGACAATTGTTTTCCATTTGTATTTGGATAAGTGTTTCTCATATAGAATTCTGAAGCGTGTCCTGCGTTCAGCGATATGATTTGGAAGAAGACGATGCACATTGCGCTTTTCCGCTTTCTTAAGATTTAAATCAACGTTTATCATTTTGTTTACAGTGGACACCGAGCATTTTAATGATTTTGCAACTGTCCTTTGACTAGGGGGATTTTCTTTTAACATTAAACTGCGTACCTTTGCAAGAGTCGACGATGTCTGTTTTTTCCATGGATACTTGTTTGGAATTTTTGTCCCACTTGAGGCTCCAATTTTACGTTTTTTCCTTTCTTGTTGACGATATTACCTATCGACGCTTTAGATATCACAAAACCATGACTCTCACATCGTTTTTGGATAACAGAGTATGCATATTTTAATTCGGAAAGAGCATAAATGTAGCCTTCGAACCACTGCTTTGTTAAAAACGCCATTTTGAATAAAAACAAAGAGAACACTTAGAAGTTAGTTTCCACCTAGAAGTCCAGACTTAAATCGTATTGAGCATCTTTGGGATGTTTTGGAACAAGGCGTGAAAGGCCATCACACAGCACCAAAGAGCCTTACTGAATTATGGACAGCTTTAGCCAATATTTGGCAAGCCATTCCCGTGGAACGTTTCCAGAAACTTGTTGAATCTATGCCTCGTCGTGTGGCAGCCGTTATCAAGGCCAGAGGAGGCCCAACTCGTTACTAGGTAGGTATCCCTAATTCAGTGGCACTTCAGTGTATATCTTCTGCTGCTTTCACAGATATAAAATTTTAGAATTTTATGTAACTTCTCCTAGTTTCTCTGCATGACTGCAAAAATTAATGCATAAAAAATTCTAATTCTGAATTATTTTACTAGCGATCTGTGGTGTGATCATGAGCTTCATAAAAGCACTGTTATAAGCCGACGAATCTTGTCGGTTATGTCAACATCTTGTCGGTTATGTGCCCAGCAATTTTTCCACTATTCATCTTTTTCATTCACCAGAAATGTACAGCTAGCAGGCGTCCCCACCTTCACGGAAAAGACTTTGGGTGTTTTATTTTTATTCTCCATATGTAAAAAAAAAAAAAGTGATAGGAAAGGATGACAGCTAAAAATGTAAACGTGAGCTTCTTTCGGTTTTTGCCGAAGAATAAGAAATCACTTTTTCGGCATTGGTTATTTGACGTTTACGGCAAGAGTTTCTATATATATATTTATGCATGTTTCTCTGTCTCTCACTATCTCTCTCTCATCTATCTATCTATCTATATGTATATATGTATATATATATATGTATATATATATCTCTCTATATATATAGATATATGTATATCTATATCAATATATATATATATATATATATATATATATATATATATATATATATATATATATATATGTATATATATATATATATATATACATATATGTATATATATATATATAGATATATATATATATATACATATATATATATATATATACATATATATATATATATATATATATATATATATATATATATATATATATATATATATATATATACATATATATATATATATTTTTTACGGAGGTGTACTATGTTTGACAAAAAAGCAAATGGACTGTAAATAAAATAAGAATTTAATAGCGTGGCATTGTTTGCCAAAGGAAACTCCGCTTGTTGCCGGAGCTCCTTCTAGGATGGATACAGAGTTCGTTCTTCGTTATTCATGCCGCTAGAGGGCGAATTGGGTGGAGGCGTTACGTCACACATTATTACGTAACATACTCCCGCGTTGAAATTGTGAAAATTTCAAAATACACTCATGGACAAAAAAATTAGCGCACCAAGAAGGAGTCGTCAAAATGAAACGAAATTTTACATACGTAATGTACGTATGTGTACGTAATGTACGTTACGTACATTACGTACTTTGATATAAGTAAATGATAAGAAAATCAAAGAAAAAGGATAATTTATTTCAGAGAAAAAAGCAAAAGAACGGAGGAGTTAATACTCCGTTGGACCCCCTCTAGCGCGAATGCACGATGCGATACGATCGGGCATTGAGTCATACAAGTTCTGTATGATGTCTTGAGACATTTCGTTCCATATTTGCTGTAACCTTGCCTCTAGTTCGTTCAAACTCGTGGGATGCCCAACTCGTCGTCCCAAATGATCCCAGATATGCTCGATTGGAGACAAATCTGGGGATCGGGCAGGCCAAGGAAGGGTAGTAACAGTGCGGAGACAGTCTTGTGACACCCTTGCCGTATGAGGCCGAGCATTGTCTTGTTGAAAAATGGCTCCTGGGAGCCGTTGCATGAGTGGCAACACATGTGGTTGCAGGATTTCATGAACATACCGCTGGGCTTTCGTGGTGCCACGGAAGAATACTAGGGGTGACCGTGTATTGTAGGCAATGACACCCCATACCATCACACCAGCTGTGGAAGCGATGTGTCGCTGTACAGCAAAGGTTGGATTGAAGCGTTCACCACGGGCTCTCCACACACGAACACTATTGTCATCACTGAAGGTGCTACCTAGTGAAGGTGCTACCTGTGCCTGGATGGCGGCCGATGAAGCAGTTGGCTGTACGCGTGCATTTCTTACGATGTGGCGGTCTTCTCGAAGACTGGTCTGTCGAGGGCGTCCTGAGCCTGGTCTTCGTGTACATGACATCTCTCGGGTTCACTGGTCCCAACACCTCCTCACAACACAATCAGAGCGGCCTAATTGACGAGCTACTCGCCTAGCTGACCACCCAGCTTCCATCATCCCGACGATTCTCCCCCTCTCAAACTGTGACAACTGCTTATATGGTCTTTGAACACGGCGTAATGGCATGTCTATCTCAGATCTTCCTTTGTAAATGATTCAGCACACTCAAACAAGCTTTGGTTACCTGTTTTATACTCCACAGAGTACGATGTTCAACGCCCTCTACCGGCTATACGTAATGCGCAATCACGCTGCATTTCTAATCATTTGCATATTTCCCCGACATGTACCTTCATTGCAAGTTTCTTTACGATCCCGCAATTATTTCTTGGTGCGCTAATTTTTTTTGTCCATGAGTGTACATACAGTGATACATAAAAATATTGAAAAGTACGCGAATAAAAAGTTAGCACAAAGCACATTACAATAATAAAAAATTAAGAAATATTATGCAGTATTGAAAAACACACTAAACATATAACTTATTTACAATAATCATAAAAAGACTGATCATCATTTACAGGTAATAAACAAATTTGAGTGATGCCTCGTTTTACCACTCCATTAGCTGTTTTGATGTACACAACTCTAACAGCGTTGTCCGCACCTTTATAATTTATAAGGAAAGGACCACAAAAGTCAATTCCGCAGTTGGAAAATGTTAAGCTTGGAATGACTCGCTCGGCTGGTAAATTTCCCAACAACTGATTTGAATTAATTGGTTTTTTTTCTGAAACAAATTACACAGTCAATAACAATTTTTCTTGCCAGATTTCTGCCTCCTATGGGCCAAAATTCTTGTCTGACGCAATGCAAGAGTGATTGCGGACCTACGTGCAAGTTTTTCTTGTGGAAATATTCCATAATGATTTTAGTGAATCTATGCCTAGCGGGTAAAAGCTTTGGGTGTTTTGAATCGTCGTTCAGTTGAGAATTTTGTAATCGACCCCCAACTCGAAGAAGCTCATCTTGATCTAAAAAAGGATATAAATTCCTTACCTGACTCCGCTTCAAGTCCTTGTTATGTTTTAAACAATTAATTTCGTAGGTAAAAGTTGCGTGTTGAACTAATTTAACTAAATGATTAGCAGCACTCATGACTTCTTCAGTTGTTAACTCACCTACCTTTCGATTCTTAGGAAATTTCACATTATGTATAAATCTGCAAATATAACTAAAGAAATGTACAAGTTTAGTAAAACTGTTACTAATTTTTAAAAAATCATCAATGAAGCTGTTAGTAGTGTCAGAAACTAAGACAGGATTATATGCAGTCTTTAGTTCTTTAGAATAATCATTATCAGTCATGTTAGTAGGTTCCTTAGAAGATGGAATGTCCGAATTTAAAAATGAAGGGCCAGTCCACCACATAGAGTTCTGTAGAAGCTTAGTTGCACTAGTTCCTCTGGATAGGACATCAGCAGGATTGGTTTCAGAAGAAACGTGTCTCCAATCATAGTCAGGACACAGTTCGTTAATTTGTTTAACTCTGTTGGACACAAAGGGTTTAAGTCTTTCATAAGGAGTTTTTATCCAAGCCAGAGTTATCGTAGAGTCCGACAACAGGTACACATGATGGAATTCAACTTGAATGACAGAGATGATCTTTGCGACTAGACGAGCTAGTAGCAATGCCGCACATAGTTCCAGCCTGGGTATTGTTAAGGTTTTTATCGGAGATACTCTGGATTTAGAACACAACAGTGTTGTTTGCTGCTGTCCTTGGCTGTTTTTTGAGCTGACATAGATTGCTGCTCCATATGCCCGTTCAGACGCATCGCTGAATCCATGTAATTCAATTATGATGGGATCTGTAATGATCACATGCCTAGGAATTTTCACTTGATTTACAGCGGGAAGTTCGTTTAAGAATTTAAACAATTCTTTCATATTATCAGGAGGAATTGGATCAGACCAATTTAACTTTTCCCTCCTCAGATTTTGTAGAAATATATTGGCCTTTGTAATTACTGGTCCAATAAGACCAAGCGGATCAAACAAGCGTGCTATAGAAGATAGAACATCCCGTTTTGTGAAGCTTGCTTTAGAGTCTACATTAACCTTAAAGGTAAAATTATCGGAGTTACATGCCCAAAGTATACCGAGAGTTTTCACAGGATCAGAATCTGAAGAAAAGTTATATTCAGCACCTTTACTGTCATTTAACAAGTTTGGGTGGTTGGATACCCATTTATGTAACTGCATGCCACCTTTGTTCAATACATCTATTAACTCAAATTGTAAGGAAACTGTGTCTTCTAAATTGTCTGAACCTGACAAAATGTCATCTACGTAGACGTCGGTAAGTAAAACTGCGGACGCACGAGGAAAATACTTCTGCTCATCCTCAGCTAAAGCCTTTATAGTTCTAGTCGCTAAATACGGGGAGCATGCTGTCCCGTACGTAATTGTGCGCAATCTGTAAGTTTCAACAGGGGAGCACTGACTTGATTTCCACAAAATTCTTTGAAAATCTCTATCAGATTCTTCGACAAGAATTTGCCGATACATTTTAGTAATGTCTGTACTAAATATATATTTATGTGTTCGGAAACGAGCTATTATTGAAAATAGATCCTGCTGAACAAGTCCACCATTCAGTAATATGGAGTTGAGACTTATTCCATTCTCGCACTTGGTTGATGCATCAAACACGACGTGAAGAGGGGTAGAAATGCTCTCTGGGCGGAAAACTGCGTGATGCGGGATGTAATAAATTTCATTACAGTTCTCGCAGTCCGAAACCTTTTCCATGTGATTTAACGCAAGGTATTCATCTATAAATGTCTTATATAAAGTGGACATAGTTGGATTTGTCCAATTTCTTCCAAAGGGAATTTAGACGTCTTTCCGCCATTGATTTAGACTCTCCTAAACTAGAACGTGTACCTTCCTTAATGGGCAATAGTACAATAAATCTGCCGCTCTCATCTCTTTTGTGAGTGGTAACAAAATGTTGCTCACAATACTCCTTTCAAATGTTTGAGACTCATTATTTGTATCATCCCCGGGAAAGGATTCCATCTCAAAGAATTTTTTGACAGAAAGTTCTAAAGAATCTCTTTCTGAAATATCAGCAAGACCAGTAAAATGGTGAGAAGCTGCATTTTCCACAGTCCCGGTAACCAAATAGCCGAAAACACTGTTCTGAAGCATCAAATTATTATCATATGATTTGAATTTTTCAGCCTTAAGCAATTCAAAAAATATCCCACAACCTATGAGTAGATTGAATCTACTTGGGATATTGAATGTATCGTCAGCAAGTTTTATTTCGCGAGGGAAATATACGCGAGAAATATCAATCTACTTTACAGGCGTTAATTCTGTGATTTTAGGTAACACAAGGAATGATAATGCTTTTGAAAAGCTGCCCTCATCGTTTGAAATTTTTGCTGTTACTTTATTTTTAACAAAATATTCTCCTCCGTTTATGCCTGAAATGGATGAATTGCATTTTTCTTTCTTTAATCCCAAAACATCTGCTATTTCCTGTGTACAAATTGATACTGAACTT
>OU015492.1:227257287-227259787 GCA_907164885.2 Dolomedes plantarius | reverse complement strand
TTTCATTTTAAAGGAATTTGTATGATCTTTCTAGTAATATAAATTTTATAACCCTCAATGTATTATTTTAAATGCAAAATAAAAAAAGTTTAAAAAACAGCTTAAAAATTTAATTTAAAAAAATCTAAGAAGAATTTTTGAAAAATCTTTTCTTAGTGCACCCCTACACTATAAGAAGAATCGCCATGCAAAATTTCAGCCCTTTAGGTCCAGCGGTTTGGTCTGTGCGTTGTATGTCAGTCTGTCAGTGAATGAATGAGTCAGTCAGTTACGGAACTGTTTTATATATAGAGAGATATTTGTATTTTAACTAGAATGGGGATATTTTTAATGCTTTCGGTATAAATTTTCGCGCTTCAACATATGCACTTATGCAGTTCTATGAAATATGAGAAAAGGGTATCTACTCCGAAAAAAAATTGAAACTAATTGATAATCGGCAAAATAAAACGATAAATTAATTTGAGTTTTTGCAAGATTTGTTTTATTAAGGACTACCCCAATTACTTTTTTCCGTAATCTGTCCCATCTGAGCTACAACAAATCACCCATTCCTTTCAACAACGTGATATCTCATAAAACGGTTTTTTCAAGAGATCCATTTTAAAGTTTTAAAGTAGAATAAAATGTATTAAAGATAGAAATTAATTCTGATCTCAAGCGGTTAAATATTGAGATAGAACGATCTTGCAGGGATATGCTACTCTTTCAGGGCATTCTGAAAACAGGCATAACTAAAAATCGCCGATTCTTGAGATATGACGTTGTTGAAAGGATGTGAGCGAAATTTTCTACCGAGATCTGGGAATCCATGAAAATTTATGGAAATTACTTTCAATTTACTGGTTTTTCATAGAGAGGTTCTGAAATTTAATGAAAATTCTACGAATACCCAGAAATTATTCTGTCATATCGGATATTTGAGGAGTGTTTATACTCATCTTAGCCGACATGTCTGTTAGGTCTGAAATTAATAATTTTATATCAAACATTTAAAACTTTCCCCTGATGGAGTATTTTAATTTACCAAATGATTATTTTATATTGATATAAAAGTAAGATAATGTCGTATTTAAAATTGTGAGCGAGCATTCTGAGCTAGCGTATGTGCTGGACTAAGGTATCATTACAGTTTTGAGAGAAACTTTTTCATATTGCCAACAAAGATAAATAGTAAAATTATTCTTATTTCACAGACTTATTGCAAGTTAATTTAAAAGGGTTAGTTATAATCCTCGTGAATCTTTTCTTTCAGAAAAACTTCAAAATCACAAATGGGAGAATGCCATGACTCTGGACAGTGATTTAGGAGAAGTACTGGGGATTTAGGAGAAATACTGACCTTAGCAGTTTTCTCACGATCGAAGAATTAGTCACACAGCTTGATGAAACTGTAAGGTAATAAAGTCACTCCCATTTTCCAATATATAATTTAGGATTCTTCAACCAATAACTGAAAAATATGTTAATGCATAGTGATAGGGCATTTTTAAAAAAATGATATGGATATGATTTCTTGTGACTCTTGAACACTTTCCTCAGTCTGTTTTGTTCTCGCATAAAAATGTCAAATAATTACTACCTTATCTCTTAAAAGTGCCAAAGAGATAATTATTCTCCTCAAATATCACATAATCAGTTGTTAAAATACACTTAAGTTTTCAATAGTGTCTGAAACCTACTGTTTACAAAAGCAGACTTCAGAAATAACTAAGAAAAAGAAAAGCAAAGAAGAAATTTGCTAGTTCATGTTTGTCCCTCTTTTCCGTTTAATACTTTCTGTTTTATAGATTTGAAACTTCATTTTTCTGTAACGTCTCATACCACCACAAGGGGTTTACAGTTTATAACAACGACAACTCTATCAGAGATTCTCACCCAGTCTATATTTTTCAATTTCTTTTTCTTCACAACCAGGCTGACTCGGCTGTTGGACCTAGTTCAAATTCTACCTTCCTGACACACAGTTTTTTTAAACCATTAAATTATGAAGCCATGTTAGGATCCTCCTACATGAGCCCTACAACATTTAATTTTAAAAATTAAAATCTTACAATTTTTAAGCAATAATTATGTCAGGTTGTTTGGTGTCGGGATTTTATTTAGTGATTATCTTGTCAGAGAAGACACTTAGTTTGGATTAAAAGTTTAATAAGATACACAATTAACAACATTTATATATACAGCCAAGGCACAGTCGCCATGTACACTAGCTATCACCGCAATCCCACATGCAGTAGTACACTTTGCAGTCCTTGTTGTCAGTTACAAACACAGTTACAGTTGCATTACCTAAAACACAGTTATAGTTGCATTACATAAAACACAGTTAAAGTTAACATACACTGCTGGCCACCCAAATTGCAACACCAAGAACGACAAGAGACATCACAACAAAATTTATTTTGTAGATAACATGTTGACCAAGTATCAAATGATTAAATTTATAGACTTCTGTGAAGTGTGGTTAATGCCAAAATCAGTAGCCAGAGTGGCCGCC
>OU015492.1:227253935-227256787 GCA_907164885.2 Dolomedes plantarius | reverse complement strand
TCTCCCCCTCTCAAACTGTGACAACTGCTTATATGGTCTTTGAACACGGCGTAATGGCATGTCTATCTCAGATCTTCCTTTGTAAATGATTCAGCACACTCAAACAAGCTTTGGTTACCTGTTTTATACTCCACAGAGTACGATGTTCAACGCCCTCTACCGGCTATACGTAATGCGCAATCACGCTGCATTTCTAATCATTTGCATATTTCCCCGACATTTACCTTCATTGCAAGTTTCTTTACGATCCCGCAATTATTTCTTGGTGCGCTAATTTTTTTTTGTCCATGAGTGTACATACAGTGATACATAAAAATATTGAAAAGTACGCGAATAAAAAGTTAGCACAAAGCACATTACAATAATAAAAAATTAAGAAATATTATGCAGTATTGAAAAACACACTAAACATATAACTTATTTACAATAATCATAAAAGACTGATCATCATTTACAGGTAATAAACAAATTTGAGTGATGCCTCGTTTTACCACTCCATTAGCTGTTTTGATGTACACAACTCTAACAGCGTTGTCCGCACCTTTATAATTTATAAGGAAAGGGACCACAAAAGTCAATTCCGCAGTTGGAAAATGTTAAGCTTGGAATGACTCGCTCGGCTGGTAAATTTCCCAACACTGATTTGAATTAATTGGTTTTTTTTCTGAAACAAATTACACAGTCAATAACAATTTTTCTTGCCAGATTTCTGCCTCCTATGGGCCAAAATTCTTGTCTGACGCAATGCAAGAGTGATTGCGGACCTACGTGCAAGTTTTTCTTGTGGAAATATTCCATAATGATTTTAGTGAATCTATGCCTAGCGGGTAAAAGCTTTGGGTGTTTTGAATCGTCGTTCAGTTGAGAATTTTGTAATCGACCCCAACTCGAAGAAGCTCATCTTGATCTAAAAAGGATATAAATTCCTTACCTGACTCCGCTTCAAGTCCTTGTTATGTTTTAAACAATTAATTTCGTAGGTAAAAGTTGCGTGTTGAACTAATTTAACTAAATGATTAGCAGCACTCATGACTTCTTCAGTTGTTAACTCACCTACCTTTCGATTCTTAGGAAATTTCACATTATGTATAAATCTGCAAATATAACTAAAGAAATGTACAAGTTTAGTAAAACTGTTACTAATTTTTAAAAAATCATCAATGAAGCTGTTAGTAGTGTCAGAAACTAAGACAGGATTATATGCAGTCTTTAGTTCTTTAGAATAATCATTATCAGTCATGTTAGTAGGTTCCTTAGAAGATGGAATGTCCGAATTTAAAAATGAAGGGCCAGTCCACCACATAGAGTTCTGTAGAAGCTTAGTTGCACTAGTTCCTCTGGATAGGACATCAGCAGGATTGGTTTCAGAAGAAACGTGTCTCCAATCATAGTCAGGACACAGTTCGTTAATTTGTTTAACTCTGTTGGACACAAAGGGTTTAAGTCTTTCATAAGGAGTTTTTTATCCAAGCCAGAGTTATCGTAGAGTCCGACAACAGGTACACATGATGGAATTCAACTTGAATGACAGAGATGATCTTTGCGACTAGACGAGCTAGTAGCAATGCCGCACATAGTTCCAGCCTGGGTATTGTTAAGGTTTTTATCGGAGATACTCTGGATTTAGAACACAACAGTGTTGTTTGCTGCTGTCCTTGGCTGTTTTTTGAGCTGACATAGATTGCTGCTCCATATGCCCGTTCAGACGCATCGCTGAATCCATGTAATTCAATTATGATGGGATCTGTAATGATCACATGCCTAGGAATTTTCACTTGATTTACAGCGGGAAGTTCGTTTAAGAATTTAAACAATTCTTTCATATTATCAGGAGGAATTGGATCAGACCAATTTAACTTTTCCCTCCTCAGATTTTGTAGAAATATATTGGCCTTTGTATTACTGGTCCAATAAGACCAAGCGGATCAAACAAGCGTGCTATAGAAGATAGAACATCCCGTTTTGTGAAGCTTGCTTTAGAGTCTACATTAACCTTAAAGGTAAAATTATCGGAGTTACATGCCCAAAGTATACCGAGAGTTTTCACAGGATCAGAATCTGAAGAAAAGTTATATTCAGCACCTTTACTGTCATTTAACAAGTTTGGGTGGTTGGATACCCATTTATGTAACTGCATGCCACCTTTGTTCAATACATCTATTAACTCAAATTGTAAGGAAACTGTGTCTTCTAAATTGTCTGAACCTGACAAATGTCATCTACGTAGACGTCGGTAAGTAAAACTGCGGACGCACGAGGAAAATACTTCTGCTCATCCTCAGCTAAAGCCTTTATAGTTCTAGTCGCTAAATACGGGGAGCATGCTGTCCCGTACGTAATTGTGCGCAATCTGTAAGTTTCAACAGGGGAGCACTGACTTGATTTCCACAAAATTCTTTGAAAATCTCTATCAGATTCTTCGACAAGAATTTGCCGATACATTTTAGTAATGTCTGTACTAAATATATATTTATGTGTTCGGAAACGAGCTATTATTGAAAATAGATCCTGCTGAACAAGTCCACCATTCAGTAATATGGAGTTGAGACTTATTCCATTCTCGCACTTGGTTGATGCATCAAACACGACGTGAAGAGGGGTAGAAATGCTCTCTGGGCGGAAAACTGCGTGATGCGGGATGTAATAAATTTCATTACAGTTCTCGCAGTCCGAAACCTTTTCCATGTGATTTAACGCAAGGTATTCATCTATAAATGTCTTATATAAAGTGGACATAGTTGGATTTGTCCAATTTCTTCCAAAGGGAATTTAGACGTCTTTCCGCCATTGATTTAGACTCTCCTAAACTAGAACGTGTACCTTCCTTAATGGGCAATAGTACAATAAATCTG
>OU015492.1:227186435-227248935 GCA_907164885.2 Dolomedes plantarius | reverse complement strand
TTAATGACCGTTGGGGTGCCAATATTCCTTGCAAGCATGGTGGCCACTTCACCTGCCAAGATCGCTGCAACCCAAGTAAGTCCATCTCTAGATGCCTTGAATGTAATTCGAAGTACTTCAGCAAAGTGCACTGAATGATATTATATAAAATTACTAGCTGAAAACCCGCGCTTTGCTACGGAGTACATTCAAATTAAATACCACGGTCAACGTATGCAATTTATGCCAAAAAATAAATATATATATTTATAATAAATGCGATGATCAATGTATACAATTCATGTAAAATATATATCTATCTATATATATATATTTATAAAAAAATCGTAATTGATATGCATTTTTTTGGGATAATATCCAATCGTCTGCTGCATTAGAAAGAGAAAAAAATATTTTGTTTGTCTATTTAGTTGTTACGCACGTGACGATACATTTATTGAAAGTACCAGAAAAAGAAATCACGTGATCAGCATTTACTAAATTAAATTCTAAAAAGGAATCTTTAAAAATTCACCAAAAATCAGGAAATGGAGGTAAAAATTCGAAAAAAATTTCATTTTAAAGGAATTTTTATGATCTTTCTAGTAATATAAATTTTATAACCCTCAATGTATTATTTTAAATGCAAAATAAAAAAAGTTTAAAAAACAGCTTAAAAATTTAATTTAAAAAAATCTAAGAAGAATTTTTGAAAAATCTTTCTTAGTGCACCCCTACACTATAAGAAGAATCGCCATGCAAAATTTCAGCCCTTTAGGTCCAGCGGTTTGGTCTGTGCGTTGTATGTCAGTCTGTCAGTGAATGAATGAGTCAGTCAGTTACGGAACTGTTTTATATATAGAGAGATATTTGTATTTTAACTAGAATGGGGATATTTTTAATGCTTTCGGTATAAATTTTCGCGCTTCAACATATGCACTTATGCAGTTCTATGAAATATGAGAAAAGGGTATCTACTCCGAAAAAAAATTGAAACTAATTGATAATCGGCAAAATAAAACGATAAATTAATTTGAGTTTTTGCAAGATTTGTTTTATTAAGGACTACCCCAATTACTTTTTTCCGTAATCTGTCCCATCTGAGCTACAACAAATCACCCATTCCTTTCAACAACGTGATATCTCATAAAACGGTTTTTTCAAGAGATCCATTTTAAAGTTTTAAAGTAGAATAAAATGTATTAAAGATAGAAATTAATTCTGATCTCAAGCGGTTAAATATTGAGATAGAACGATCTTGCAGGGATATGCTACTCTTTCAGGGCATTCTGAAAACAGGCATAACTAAAAATCGCCGATTCTTGAGATATGACGTTGTTGAAAGGAGTGAGCGAAATTTTCTACCGAGATCTGGGAATCCATGAAAATTTATGGAAATTACTTTCAATTTACTGGTTTTTCATAGAGAGGTTCTGAAATTTAATGAAAATTCTACGAATACCCAGAAATTATTCTGTCATATCGGATATTTGAGGAGTGTTTATACTCATCTTAGCCGACATGTCTGTTAGGTCTGAAATTAATAATTTTATATCAAACATTTAAAACTTTCCCCTGATGGAGTATTTTAATTTACCAAATGATTATTTTATATTGATATAAAAAGTAAGATAATGTCGTATTTAAAATTGTGAGCGAGCATTCTGAGCTAGCGTATGTGCTGGACTAAGGTATCATTACAGTTTTGAGAGAAACTTTTTCATATTGCCAACAAAGATAAATAGTAAAATTATTCTTATTTCACAGACTTATTGCAAGTTAATTTAAAAGGGTTAGTTATAATCCTCGTGAATCTTTTCTTTCAGAAAAACTTCAAAATCACAAATGGGAGAATGCCATGACTCTGGACAGTGATTTAGGAGAAGTACTGGGGATTTAGGAGAAATACTGACCTTAGCAGTTTTCTCACGATCGAAGAATTAGTCACACAGCTTGATGAAACTGTAAGGTAATAAAGTCACTCCCATTTTCCAATATATAATTTAGGATTCTTCAACCAATAACTGAAAAATATGTTAATGCATAGTGATAGGGCATTTTTAAAAAAATGATATGGATATGATTTCTTGTGACTCTTGAACACTTTCCTCAGTCTGTTTTGTTCTCGCATAAAAATGTCAAATAATTACTACCTTATCTCTTAAAAGTGCCAAAGAGATAATTATTCTCCTCAAATATCACATAATCAGTTGTTAAAATACACTTAAGTTTTCAATAGTGTCTGAAACCTACTGTTTACAAAAGCAGACTTCAGAAATAACTAAGAAAAAGAAAAGCAAAGAAGAAAATTTGCTAGTTCATGTTTGTCCCTCTTTTCCGTTTAATACTTTCTGTTTTATAGATTTGAAACTTCATTTTTCTGTAACGTCTCATACCACCACAAGGGGTTTACAGTTTATAACAACGACAACTCTATCAGAGATTCTCACCCAGTCTATATTTTTCAATTTCTTTTTCTTCACAACCAGGCTGACTCGGCTGTTGGACCTAGTTCAAATTCTACCTTCCTGACACACAGTTTTTTTAAACCATTAAATTATGAAGCCATGTTAGGATCCTCCTACATGAGCCCTACAACATTTAATTTTAAAAATTAAAATCTTACAATTTTTAAGCAATAATTATGTCAGGTTGTTTGGTGTCGGGATTTTATTTAGTGATTATCTTGTCAGAGAAGACACTTAGTTTGGATTAAAAAGTTTAATAAGATACACAATTAACAACATTTATATATACAGCCAAGGCACAGTCGCCATGTACACTAGCTATCACCGCAATCCCACATGCAGTAGTACACTTTGCAGTCCTTGTTGTCAGTTACAAACACAGTTACAGTTGCATTACCTAAAACACAGTTATAGTTGCATTACATAAAACACAGTTAAAGTTAACATACACTGCTGGCCACCCAAATTGCAACACCAAGAACGACAAGAGACATCACAACAAAATTTATTTTGTAGATAACATGTTGACCAAGTATCAAATGATTAAATTTATAGACTTCTGTGAAGTGTGGTTAATGCCAAAATCAGTAGCCAGAGTGGCCGCCATTGTTGGAGATCACCGCTGCCACACGCCTCGGCATTGATTCAAACAGACTTTGGATGAGTTCTTGGGGTACAGCAGACCAAGCAGCTTCCACACGTTGCCAAAGTTGATCTGCTGTGGCAGCTGGGGTTGGAATCTGGGTCAATCGTTGAGCAACCATGGACCACATGTTTTCTATCGGCGAAAGATCCGGAGAGCGAGGCGGCCAGGGAAGCAATTCAATCTGGCGATTGACGAAGAACCGTTGGACAATGCGTGCCACGCGTGGTCGCGCATTATCCTGTTGAAATATGGCTGTGGGCAAGCCCTGAAGGTAAGGAAGGACAACTGGCTCCAACACCTCGTAGATGTAGCGCTGGCTATTTAAAGTACTGGCAATGCGTACTAGAGGTGTGCGAGAGTGATATCCAATACCGCCCCATACCATAATACCCGGTGCAGGACCAGTGTGGCGGTGTATAACGCAGCTGTTCAGCATCCTCTCTTCACGGTCTGTCCAGACTCGAATGCGACCATCGTGGTGTTGCAGACAGAAGCGTGACTCGTCAGTAAAGACAATTTCATTCCATTCTGCCGTCCACATCCTTCTGTCATCGCACCATTGGCGGCGGAGACGTCTGTGGTTCTGCGTCAAGGGTAGACAAAGCAATGGACGTCTTGCGGGCAGACCACTCTGCTGTAAACGGCGTCGAATGGTACGCGCAGACACTGGATGATGCGTTGCAGACTGCATGTGCTGTGCTATGGTTCGTGATGTGACTGAGCGATCCGTCACTGCCATGCGCACAATTTGCCTGTCATCACGTGAAGTGGTGCGCTGAGGTGGATGCGATCGAACACGCCGGTCCGTCGTACCCTCCTCCATCCAACGATCACATATCCGCATTACAGTTGTTTGGTTTCGTCCAACACGACTACCGATTTCCCTGAAAGATAATCCACAATCTCGGTAGGCCACTATCCTTACTCTGTCGAACTCGGATACTTGATCAAAAGATGATCGCTGTTTTCGACGAGGCATAATTGATCGTTTTTTTGAAAAAACCACAAGAAAAACACAATTCCCGAACTTGAAATCGTCGAAATCTCCAAGCCTTAAATAGCGCTCTGAAGTGGCGCCACAGGCGCGCGTGATGTGCGTCTGCGCTGAAATTCTAATCATTTGCATATCTCACCTCCGCTAATGCATGTTGTAAATTTCATGTTATTTGCATGTTTCCTTCAGGGTGTTGCATTTACAGTGGCCAGCAGTGTAATTATTAATAGTTTATAATAACATATGTGACACGGGAGCTATACACGTACTTTTTGCTTCATCTCAACTACAAAGAAATTGCAGTCGAGGTAATATCAAACATAATTGCAAGCATTTTGCCTCCTGCCTCACTTTTACGAATTTTTACTTCGTTTAAATTGCAGTTGAACATCTGTAGATTCAATCCTATCACCAGACTTTAAGGACTGGTGTATTATTACACCAGTAAGCATATGTTAAATTTTTACTTATGAGCCTCAAACACTGCTCCGAAATAGGAACAGAAAAAGGGTAATCTCCTTACATTTCTCGACTAACATTTAAAATTCGACATGTATAAAAAAGTCGAGAAATCCCATAATCGACAGAGTTTATCGACTTTGATATTTATTCTTATGGAGATCATATTTAGACAGATAAACTTGTAAAGTCAGCTTCGCTTTCAACACTAGGAAATTTTATTAGAATTATTAGAATCGAAAGACATATTTCCGTCTTAGAGAAAAACTATAATTTTATTTAAAAATAAATAAATGAATAAAATGAAATAAAAATTTTAAAGGTCTCTTTTAAATCTCTATATCTTTTAAAAACTAAATATCAGACAAAAATATTCGTTCTAATCAAAGAATCAATTATATAACAGTTTCTTTTAAATAGCTATCATGTATAAAGATTGAGCAATTAGACACAAAACTTCCTAGAATCATCCTTCAACTACGAAATATCTAAAACATTTAGAACTTAATACTTAGTATCATTTATTTCATTTTTGTTTTTTGTTTTAGAATTTGATAGCGTTTAACCTACAATTATGGGGTCATACGTCAAGGTAACTATTTTATAATTTCTGCTGATTCATCTCCATAACTGAAAACCTGTTGTGCTAGATGCGGCCGCTAGGTGGCGTTAGTCACCGGCAAAACAATATGTTTAAACAATCTGCTATCTGCTTGAGAGAGCCTATTTATGCTGTTTAATCTCAACTCCTCAGATTTTTCACTTAAAAAGTTATGCTATTCGAAATACATTACAAATTTAAAAAAATTAATTATCACTGACTGGAATTACAATACCACGGCGTGCCTATCGTAACTTTATTTTTTATCTTGTTTAACTTAAATTCCCCAAAGAAAACAAACGGTATTTAAAACTCATTGTAAAGCAAGAGATATAATTTTCTATTTAGAATCAAGTTAGACTACATTCCTCAAAAAATGTTTTACCCTGATTTAGAAGTAATCATATGGTTTTAACAGTTAATTTTAAAATGCCAAATAATTATTCCTTTATGTGTTAAAAAACCAAAGCATTGTTTTTCTCTTCAAATTACGCATAACCTGTCGCCAAAATATGCTTGAGTTTTCAGCATTATTCAATTACTGTCCTTTATAATAAAAAATAGAGTGATAAAATGACACTAAAAAATTAAGGGATTAAGAAATATTCATTTACTCGTTCATTGAAAAAAAAGAACCCCTTCAGGAAATTGAAAAAAAAATATGGTGTTTAACTTAGGGCATAACAAAACATTTCCATGATTATTGCGAATAATATTGTCTAAAATTTCTAGTAAAATTGTTTAAGAAAATTGTGTGTGTGTTATTTTTATCTAACCGCTAAAAAAATATGCATATTTGTTGAAAGAAAAAAAATTGTTTGGCGAAATTAAAATAAAAACGATATACATTTTAAACAACAAGAATGAAAAATTGGTCATTTGGATAAATAATAGTTTACTGGAACAAAAAATAGAAATGAAACGTTAGAAAGAGGAGAAAATATCTGAAAATAATTTATGCACCTCTACGGTTTGCTGTGCCAAAGAGGCATTTAAAATCAATGCATTCTTGCCGCCAGCACATACTCTTCAAGAGTGGTTTCAAGTTTTAGAGGAAATTTATAATAAGGCAAGCATCTAGAATCAGGGAAGCGTTGGTCAAGGTTGAAGTGCTAAATGCAAAATCGGACTGCGACCTAAACAGGTTTGACCTCGGTGGGTTTAGTGACTCACGAGTTTGTCGTCTTTAATTAAACAGAGATTTTTTTTTTTTTTTTTTGAAGACGTTTTGAAACCTGCAATGGAAATAAAATTTTAAAAGTCTTTAAAACACAACTCTGTACAAAGTATTATAGTGTTTTAATTCCTATAATTTTATTGCTATGTAGATAGCGTTCATGTATTGTGTCAAACACAGTGGATCATAAAATTTGATCTCCTCCATAATGATCAAATTCTATGTGAATGTATGGTAGCTTAAATTGTTATTATTGTATTTTAAAATTATGAAACTGCGATGTGTAATATATTTTATTTTTTCCTTTTTTTTGTGTTAAATGCAATTAAAAGTATTCCGAGTTAGATTGGGGGGGAGGGGGGGGCTGCTAAAGTTTTTTCAGTTATTTTGGTGACCTATCCTTTCTCTGTGCATTTTATAATACGTACACTGCTGGCCACTGTAAATGCAACACCCTGAACGAAACATACAAATAACATGAAATTTACAACATGCATTAGCGGAGGTGAGATATGCAAATGATTAGAATTTCAGCGCAGACGCACATCACTCGCGCCCGTGGCGCCACTTCAAAGCGCTATTTAAGACTTGGAGATTTCGACGATTTCAAGTTCGGCAATTGTGTTTTTCTTGTGGTTTTTTCAAAAACACGATCGATTATGCCTCGTCGAAAACAGCGATCATCTTTTGATCAAGTATCCGAGTTCGACAGAGGAAGGATAGTGGCCTACCGAGATCGTGGATTATCTTTCAGGGAAATCGGTAGTCGTGTTGGACGAAACCAAACAACTGTAATGCGGATATGTGATCGTTGGATGCAGGAGGGTACGACGGACCGGGGTGTTCGATCGCATCCACCTCAGCGCACCACTTCACGTGATGACAGGCTAATTGTGCGCATGTCAGTGACGGATCGCTCAGTCACATCACGAACCATAGCACAGCACATGCAGTCTGTAACGCATCATCCAGTGTCTGCGCGTACCATTCGACGCCGTTTTCAGCAGAGTGGTCTGTCCGCAAGACGTCCATTGCTTTGTTTACCCTTGACGCAGAACCACAGACGTCTCCGCCGCCAATGGTGCAATGACAGAAGGATGTGGACTGCAGAATGGAATGAAATTGTCTTTACTGACGAGTCACGCTTCTGTCTGCAACACCACGATGGTCGCATTCGAGTCTGGAGACACCGTGAAGAGAGGATGCTGAACAGCTGCGTTATGCACCGCCACACTGGTCCTGCACCGGGTATTATGGTATGGGGCGGTATTGGATTTCACTCTCGCACACCTCTAGTACGCATTGCCGGTACTTTAAACAGCCAGCGCTACATCTCCGAGGTGCTGGAGCCAGTTGTCCTTCCTTACCTTCAGGGCTTGCCCACAGCCATATTTCAACAGGATAATGCGCGACCACACGTGGCACGCATTGTCCAACGGTTCTTCGTCAATCGCCAGATTGAATTGCTTCCCAACTGCCACAGCAGATTAACTTTGGCAACGTGTGGAAGCTGCTTGGTCTGCTGTACCCCAAGAACTCATCCAAAGTCTCTTTGAATCAATGCCGAGGCGTGTAGCAGCGGTGATCTCCAACAATGGCGGCTACTCTGGCTACTGATTTTGGTAGGAACCACACTTCACAGACGTCTATAAATTTAATCATTTGATACTTGGTCAACATATTATCTACAAAATAAATTTTGTTGTGATATCTCTTGTCTTTCTTGGTGTTGCAATTTGGGTGGCCAGCAGTGTATTTTTGGATGTCACTGAAAAAACCTTTCTTCTGTTTCTCGATTACACTTCTTTCCCTTCACCTCAAATGCATACTCATTTTGCAGTAGTTGCAGACTTAAAGTAGCCATTGGCTATCCAGAAAACATTTTTCCGCGTAACTGGTATTTACTCGCTGGTATGTTATGAAGGGGCAAAACAGAAATACTTAAATCGGCTTAATTCGGTGCAAAATGTTCATTGAACTAGTTTCTCCCTCTAGCTGCGGTGGTAACCTTCTCGTTAATGTTGGACCTACGCATGATGGGCGCATCGTTCCTATCTTCGAAGAGAGACTTCGCCAACTTGGTTCTTAGCAATGGAATCAATGGAGTGAATACAAGGAGAATGGGCAATGGAGAAGCCACCATGGTCATCATGGAGAAGCCATCATGTTAATGGTCAATGGAGAAGCCATCTACAGCACAACTCCCTGGAAGTCTCAGAACGATACCCTTACTCCCGGTGTATGGTGAGTAAATAACATTTATAACACAAGTATTTTGACCAATTTCTTGCCAAAAAGTCAATTGGCAAGAAATAGATCAACGAATCAAGTTTGGGGAAATTTATATGTCAGAGGTATTTTATCATGTTCTCCAAAATGATATAAAACAAGAAAGATTTGTACCAAGAAGAAAATTTTAAAATATGTTATATACAGAGTAATAGTCAAAAGATTTTATGTCATTTTTGCCAAAAGTAAAACCTTGTGTGCTTTAACCTTTAGCTCACGGGGCCCATTTTTCCAAGTCCCTCTTTAGTACGTGAAATTTCATACCCTCTTTGTAAGAACGGCCATTAAGGGGGTTATATATATATATATATATATATATATATACAGTTGGCTCTCTGTTTAACGACGATCTCTATTTAAGGACGATATTTCCCAGTCCCGACCCTCCGACATTATGGGAAATGTTGTTTTTTCACAAATTCTGTTTAAGGGCGATCTCTACTTAAGGACGATTTTTCACGGTCCCTTGAAAGTCGTTAAACAGAAAGCCAACTGTATGTATATATATATATATATATATATATATATATATATATATATATATATATATATATATATATATATATATATATATATATATATATATATATATATACATATATATATATATATATATATTCATATATATATATATATATATTCATATATATATATATATATATATATACATATATATATATATATATATTCATTTATGTGCCAGTATTCTTGGGATGCATGCTATCCCACCCTGTAAGGATAAGGTTAACGATAACAGTTTATTGTAAATATTTTATTTGTATTTAAGTATTTTAGTCGTTTTCTTTAAGATTTTCCGTTTGATAACCTTTGCTGAGTGTTTATCATTGTTACGCCTCTCTCTGTGACACATTTATGTATCCTTTAAAACTCTGATCATTAATTAATTTATTAATGATCCTGGAAATGTAGCTTCAAACAGGATTCCATTCTGGCAAACCTGCAAAAGGGTGAATTGTCCTGCTAAATGAAATTGGCATTAAAAGCCAGGAATAAATCTAAGGAAATAATCGATTCTCTTGTCAAAACATGGAATTGTTAAGAAATTTCTTACTTCATTCCCGACGTTGATTACTTTTTTAAAAATTCTGATCTAAAAATTTCTAAAATGTCAGTTATTTCCCATGGTAAATAAATTACCCGCGATTTATCTAAAATTGTGAGTTGGGTAACATATATCTGAAATTTTGTGTTTTGATTGTCTCAAATTTCAAACCTTTTCCAAGCCAAAACATCATACTTTATCTCTGAAAATATGTCATTCAAGTATGATGTCGCGCTGTGATATTATTTTATCACAGCGCAAACCCTCTCATTTCATTGTATTTTTGATTAATATCTTTCCCACACATTTTTGTGAACGGTTCAGGCCCCCCACATTATTCCCTGGGCCCCGTTGCTAAAAGTCATGATGGGCCCCCCCCTCTTACTACCAAAAAAAGAAATTTTGGCCTTTTTTTACAATATACATTTTTTAACCTTTATTACAATTATTTTTCACCAAACACACATTTAAACTAGTTTTAAGAGTTTAGACAGTGTTTAGATTATCATCGTAAATTTATTTTAAATACTGGTAAATACATAATTGAACAAATTAATACTTAAATATTTTTGTTTGCTTAATTTTAATATTCACAGAGATAAAATAATAACTGTCGTAGGAAATTGGTGGTTACATTATAAACCTAGCAGAACAGTATATTAATGGCTAGGGTAATGCTAATGCATATTGAATATGTATTGATGCATTTGTATTATTATTATATCTGAGTTCTGATACGTTGAGAACACATCCTAATTTTATCATTGAGAAGCAGAAGATACAACCTTTGGGTAAAAATGAAGTAAGCATAACAAACACATGTTTATAAAGAAAAAAAATTTAATGAAGGACAATCTAATAAGTATTTCACAAAAATTGGTCTTACTAATAGCCTACTAAAATCAACTTAAATTCAAAGCTACAAACCATGTACACATAAATGAAAGTTATATGATGCATTGTAGTGTTTCTGAGTTCCAAGAAACACTACAATGCATCATATAACTTTCATTTGATGCATTGTAGTGTGATAATTTATTGAAAGAATGAAAGCTACATTTTTCTGGCTTTGATCATTGAGAATTTTACAATTATATCACTGGAGTCAAGGCTTGATGCAAGACGGTGTTCGATTGCTAACACTCCAAGTGAATTAAGACGTTCTTGAGTCATTGATGAACGTTCCCATGTTTTCAATACGTTGCCCAGCTGACTAAATGCTCTTTCTGCAGATGCAACAGAAACTGGTATCGTACAAAAGATTCTTAATGCAATACATACATTTATGAATATTGGTTCTAACTGTTTAGCATGGATTGCATTCAACAACTCTAACGGGTTACTTGAAATGTTTTTTTGGTCAACTTGAAACACAGAGCTGAATATATGTTTCAGGTGTATAATTTCATCTGAAAGGTTTACTGATAGATCATTCTTATAAGTTTTAACTAAGTTTACAGCCTTATCCCTTAAATCACTGTCTTCCATTGAGCTGAATTGAAGAACTGGGCTGAAGAGTTCAGTCAGTTCATTGGTTGCTTCAAATCTTGTCTTGAGATCAGACAAAATAAGATCCAAAGCTCTATACACAATATTAGTTTTAAAATGGTTTTCTTCTTCTTCTATAGTTGCTTTCAATTGAGGGCGACCTCTTGATTTTGGAAACGTAGATGGTACGTTGATGGATTCTGCCACTAAACGTGACTCACTGATGATGTCTTCCCACGAATTTCTTAGCCGTTGCATGTCTTCCTTCAGATCATTCACCAGTTTCACTGCAATGTCCAGAGAAATACTCTGCGACTGAATTATTACAATCTTTTCATTGATGCAGCCCGACACTTTGTACCAAAATACTGTCATACAAAGGCCTTGAAAAGAAGAAAAGTATTTTTTAAGACCCATAGCTTTATTGTATGCTTTTCTTTCTAAGTTTGACTTCAACTCAGTTAATACTCGTTCTAAGGCCGTTAATAGTCCTGGGCAACGGGAACAACGGCTTCAAATCTTTCGTACCACCTTGTTTGTGATTGTTTTTTTAGTGAAAGCGGCACTTCAGAAGTCAAAATATCCCATCTTGTAGGACTATGGGCGAAAAAAGAATACATTGTTTCCAAGTTTCCAAAGAAGATCATAATTTCGGGGCATATTTTTACTGTATTAACTCCTATTCTGTTTAAGGAGTGAGCTCCACAGGGTGAATAAAATGCCACATCATTTTTCTCTAACAGTCTTGCTTTTACTCCTTTGACTTTTCCTCACATGTTAGATCCACCATCATACGCTTGAGCCCTGCAGTCCTCAAGAGGGATGTTATTTTCAGCTAAGACGGTTAAAATTTCATTAGTAATAGCTTCTCCACTTTTTCCATTACAGTTGACAAATTTCACAAACCTTTCTTTTATTTCATATTGCTTAGAGTCTTTATTTTGAATGACATACCTCAAAATAAATACATTTTTTTTCTTGATGTGATACATCAGGAGTTGCATCAACAATCAGCCCATAATAAATAGTTTCTTGCCTTTCTTCACGTATAAATTTTAAAACTTTTTCACCACAAAGTGAAATGAACTCATTTTGACTCTTCCAAGATAAGTAATGGGCTTGTCCTTTCATGTTTTTTCCTTGGAATTGCAGAGTTTTGATCTTAGCCAAGTGCTCCCTAGGGATTTCATCGTATTTTCCAATTAACTCCAAAGTCCCCAGAAAATTTCCATTATTTGCATCACCAATTGATACATTATCTCCTTGAAAAGGCAACCCCTTGATGCTAGAAAGAGTGTCACGTCTAAAATCCGTTGTAAAATTGCTTTCCACTTTTCTGCTTCGTTCAAAATTTGTTTTTGAAGACCACTGTCAATACCTTTTGAATTAATTGATTGTTGGAGGGATTTCCATTGACAATAAGACTTATGGTGGTCATTGCTATTTTCATGTTCGAGAAGTTTGTTATACAACATTTTCCATGGAAATTGAGCAGGTGAAAATCCTACGTTTGCAAATTTGCTTGTTTTTTGGCTATTTGAAAAAAGAGTACAGGCAATGCAATGAAGTGTCTGATTTGAAGAGCTCCAAATTAACCAGTCCCTGGGGTACTTTTCTCGATTGTTTATAGATTTAGTGTTGAGAAGATAGTTAGGAAACAGTTTTCCTGTTTTGTCTTTAGGGAATGTCTTAGCCTGACTACACAATTCTTCAAATTTTATATTGTTTTGAGAGACAATATTCTGGCGATTAATATCACTAATTATTTCCGGCCATGTGCCTGGGTCGGTAAAATCTAAAATTGGCTTATCATTGTTAGAACTCTCGTCATTTGAAATATCGTTTTCGTTATTACTACCCGTATTGATTGAATCCACAACCTGTCCTACCTGTTGCACCTCAGAGGAAGTCTTGCCTGTATTGTCATCAGTTTCAAATACTAATTCACTGGACACAGACACACTATCATCAGTAGTTTTACAAGTAGATAAACTGTCACTTCTAACACTTGCATCATCATCACAATGAGAACGGCTATCACTATCATCATTCTTTTTTAAAAACTTTGTAATATTCTGCCGGCCCAAAGCCCTGCATTTTTAATGGCTGCATTTTTATGGCTTATAATTTTGCATCTTTAATGGCTTTTAACTTCCGTATTTGCGCCCCAGATTTGTGCTTGAAATTGCTTGTAGACATAATGATTAATGATAAAATAAAGCAACTATTAAATGTTTAAAACAATTACATACACAAACTGTCATGCGGCGGAAACACTACCAAGCACCTGTTAGGGTTGTTAATTCACTGACGTCACGTCAGTGAGTGGTGCAAGCGGGCCGCGGTGTGACGGAGAGGGGTAGGGCCTACACTAAAATAGCAACGTCATTGACCTTGAGCCGAGTCACAGAGGGCGGGCCCGGCGGGCAGTGTTCTGCTTCTGCACACATACTGTCAACAAGGTGTCACGTGTTGTCGTGTTCACGTCAGCTGGTGGTGGTTTTGTTACTCACAGCTGTTGTAGATTCAGACACGTTTTGTACGCAACGCACTGCATATCCAATGAACCAATTTATATTACTCTGGTGTAACATTTCATTGATACACATAAATCTAGTCCTAGTGATTTAATTATTGTTTAATTTCTATGATTTATTAAAAATGTTCTACTTTTTAATTTTTCCCCCGTCCTTGCGGGTCCCTTGGCCCACGGGCCCCGTTGTCGTAGCAACGGTAGCACCGGGCATGTGGGGGCCCTGGAAGGGTTATATAAACATAACGTACTATGACTATAGCTGCCATATTACTGGATAAAGTTATCAACTATGATAAAACCCTTTTGTATACTGATCTTGAATTTTTTCTTATGTAGAGCATAAATCAGTTTGAATAACACTTGGCATTATGTATGTCTGAGAGCATGCTCTAGGCGGCGTCTGATATGACGTACACAAAATACTTCAGTTGTAACAAAAACGTTGCTTTGTGTGTATGTCATTCCACGAGCGGGAAATTTCCCCATTTACCTTGTTTAAAACTATTTGATCAATAGAAACGTTGTTAATTGCTAACAACTGGTCCGTCGTCAATGTTTATGATCTACTCACATCTAAATAGTCTATCTTAAAAGACAAGTGTTCCGTCAGACCCGCAGTAGACCAACGACCTATGGAGAAATTAAATAGATTAAAGGGTTCCTTTAAAGGCAGTATTACGAAATTGGAACAGTTCTGCATAACACAAAATGAGGAAGTTAATACTACTTCGAGCGAACTGAGTGTGAAAATGCGTAAAACAGAAAGTCTGCAAACAAAACTGGAAGAATTACGAGAATAATATTGTTCTCTGCTATTAGATGACGCTGATTGTGACATGAATGAAGCTGAAGAGGATTTAAGTGAATCAGAAGACCGCCTGGAGATATTGGAGGTGAGTGTCAAAACCCTCCTTGATTCATTTAAAAATGCTGTTAGTATTGTTGATAATGTAAACCGAAACAGCCAAACCCAAAGTAACGCACTGACAGCAAAAACGAAAGTTAAGCTACCGGAAATACCTCTCCCTATTTTTAATGGGAAAATAGAGGACTGGTCAACATTTACAAGTCAATTTAATGATATAATTACTAATAATGAAGTATTAAATGAAACACAAATATTGTAGTATATACGCGCCTCACTAAAGGGCGATGCGAAACATATAGAGTCATGTCATGATTCTTTCGATTCGTTGTTTAATGCTTTAACAGAAAGCAATGAAAATAAACGCTTACTAGTTGAAACACGCGTTCTTGTGATTCTCAATTACGAGAAACTACAACATGAATCGACTAAAGAACTAAGAGCTTTAATTGGGAATTCGGAATCGAGTCTTTTCTTCACGAACTAGGAGGTTTTTGAACGGAGAGGACAGAAATCATTAAATCAGTAGGACACGAAGTACAGGCTAGTCGTTCTCGAGAGTTAGTCACCATCCACTTCTATTCTCAGAGACGACGCCCCTGCACATTGGTCACGCACAGCAGACTAGTTCTTCTCAACTGACAGGTAAGGACAACCCTCGGCATCGATATTTTTCGTTATATCCGTCTGCGAATGTACGATTAGGTGATGTTGGCGGACGCTTCTTTCAATACTGTTGACGAGATCGGTGCCCAAAATGTTCACAATCTACCTCGATGGACTCTGATCAAAACGCAAGCGCCGATGTCTGGGCTCGGTATCGATTCTATTGTCGTGTCTGCCTTATCGCCGAATTCTTTTGTGAATCCGATAAGATACGGAAATATGTAAACGCCTCCCGACCCAAGTCTCTCCAGCTCATTTCGGGATTCGGAATCGAGTCTTTCTTCTTAGAAGGTTTCTACGAAGAGGACAGGAATCACTCAATTAGTAGGACACGAAGTTCAGTTCAACCGTTCTCGAGACCACTCCCAGTCCACAGTCTTCGCGCCCGACCACAGCGGACGAGGTTATCTCAACTGACAGGTGAGGAAAACCCTCGACATCGGTAGTTTCCGTTATTTCCGTCGGCGAACGTTTGTTTCAATACTTTTCATGAGATTGGTGCCCAAACCTGTGCCGTTTTTTCGAGCCCGTTCTATCCGAGCCTTTCTTTGAGATGTGTGCAACAGTATTCATTTTCCGCTGTGTCCTCAATAATGGGCACTTCGTTGATAAAAGTATTTCGTAACTTCTCGTTTACCTATTGTCCTTGTAATCTTTCATCCATTTGAGTTTTTGTGCATAATGCTGTAACAGTCAGTAAGAGTACTTTCACCTGAGAAGCGCTGCATTTGATTTTTTGTGCATAATGATGTAACAGACAGAAAGTCAGCTTTTAATAATGCTGAGACGTGCTGCATTTGATTTTTTGTGCATAATGATGTAACAGACAGAAAGTCAGCTTTTAATAATGCTGATACGTGCTGCATTTGAGTTTTTGTGCATAATGTTGTAACAGACAGAAAGTCAGCTTTTAATAATGCTGAGACGTGCTGCATTTGATTTTTTGTGCAAAATGATGTAACAGACAGAAAGTCAGCTTTTAATAATGCTGAGACGTGCTGCATTTGATTTTTTGTGCAAAATGATGTAACAGACAGAAAGTCAGCTTTTAATAATGCTGATACGTGCTGCATTTGAGTTTTTGTGCATAATGTTGTCACAGACAGAAAGTCAGCTTTTAATAATGCTGATACGTGCTACATTTGATTTTTTGTGCATAATGTTGTAACAGACAGAAAGTCAGCTTTTAATAATGCTGATACGTGCTGCATTTGAGTTTTTGTGCAAGATATTGTAACAGTCAGTAAGGCAGATTTCATTTAAGATGAGACGCGCTGAACTTGAGATTTTGCTCACACTGTTCTAACAGCCAGTAAGTTTTCTTTCCTTTGAACCGAGGTGAAATCTTTTTACATGGCACAGATTATTGGGAGAAGGGGGAGATAAGAGTCTTTATCCTGATGTGTCTCGTCCAGAAAACGTACTATGCGCTATTCGGGTTCCAGGCATATTGAAAGGTACGCCCATTAAAAGTCCTTGAAAATTGGCCTCGCGGGGAACAGTATGGTTGGGGGAAACCCAGACATCTGCCAAACAGTTACACTTTCATCCGTGCATTCTGTCCGGGCAGGGCCCAATTTAGAAAATTCTTGACTATAGGCACAACTCGGGATGGGGGCCCCCTAACAATAATGACGGCGTAAAATTTCCAAAATTGACACAAAAAAATAATCATGAATCATTGTGAAAGCACCATTTATGTTGTGAAAGTAACAGGTATTGCATGCCAACCTCACCTAGATCCTTGATTACCTCAAATATATTTGATATGTATTTAATTCTCTGATTTCATATGTTCTAATAATAATATGTTCCAAATTAAGATGTGTAGAAATATTAAATTTTGTGTATGAAATTATCTATTCTAATCAAATAGCCAAGAATATTTCTTCATTTCCCTTGAAGGGAATTTTGGGTACCTGCGCAGGACTTGTTCCCTCAAACTCCTAAAACGGTCACAGAGCACTGAAATCGGATCCTATAGGAATCTACATTTTCATTTGTCGCCCGCTAAAAGAAAACATACGGAACAGATTTCACGTGGAGTAGCATCTTCGACACAATGTGTTTGTTCAAAGCAACGCCGGCCATCTTAATGCTACAGTATGGAATAGGGATGGGATTAAACCACTTTTTAACTTTCTTATGGGGAGATTTTTTTCTCTCCCTTTATTGCTTCGTTGGCCGTTTATTGTATACAGAAATAGTACAAATTTAAATTTGCTCGCTTTTCTGCGAAGTCTATCTACCTGCAGAAAATATATTCCTGACTGAATTTTAGGACGGGGCATCATTGGGTAGGAGCTTTCGTCTCGAGAGTTTGTGGGAATGACCGTTCATCGTTCAGGGTACACGGACATGGAAACGGTTCGGAATCACTCCGCTAGTCCGCGACTTTGAATTCTTACAGCGTCCTTCGATTTCGTCATTTTCAGAAAATCCCTTCCGTGTCGAGTTCCTGTGTTTTCAGAACCTTTATCTAACCACGGATTGAGAATTTAAATCGTCTGACAGCGGGTCAATGCGTTTACTCGCCTAGAGCACGACGGACAACGGGGGTGTACGGGGGAATACCTCCCCGGATATATATATATATATATATATATATATATATATATATTCAGGGCTAGATTTGAGGCGGAACGCGCCGGAACGGCGTACACCCCCCACACCCCCCGGAAGGTTACCGTTCCGGCACCTCTATTTCTAGAAATCTAGCACTGTATATGCCATGGATCCTGCATGCCTGGCTGGAACTGTACAAGGGCATGGTGGTTCAATCATGGTCTGGGGTGTTTTTTCGTGGCACAGTTTGGGATCTTTGGTGCGTGTACCAACCTCCCTCAATGCAATTCGGTACGTAGAGTTGCTGGGTGATCACCTCCATCCGTTTATGCTGTTCTGTTATCCGCACGGTAATGGAGTTTTCCAGCAAGACAACTGTACCTCTCACAAGTCCCGGTTGGCTACTGGCTGGTTGGATGAGCATTCCTCTGACTTCTCTGTCATGAATTGGCCACCTAGAAGCCCAGACTTAAATCCTATTGAGCATCTTTGGGATGTTTTGGAACAAGGCTTGAAAGGCCACCACACAGCACCAAAGAACCTTACTGAATTATGGACAACTTTAGCCAATATTTGGCAAGTCATTCCCGTGGAACGTTTCCAGAAACTTGTTGAATCTATGCCTCGTCGTGTGGCAGCCGTTATCAAGGCCAGGGGAGGCCCAACTCGTTACTAGGTAGGTATCCCTAATTCAGTGGCACTTCAGTGTATATATATATATATATATATATACTATATATATATATATATATATATATATATATATATATATATATATATATATATATATATATGTGTGTGTGTGTGTGTGTGTGTGTGATAATAACGGTCCACCATTATAGTTCTAATGCGTATTTAAAATTATCCTTGTTTCCTCTCAATAAAGTACAGTCTCTTAAAAATTAGGTAAAAATTAGACCTTTCGTAACATACAAACATGGAAATTGATTTATGAAATATCACATTTCATTGGCTATTCTGAAGTAATGTAACAAAAATTTGCATAAAGCCAAGTAACGTGACATGCGCAGTACACATAAAAAGCGTTATATATTGGAAGCAATACGTTTCAGTCATACTTTTCCCGATGGGTATACGAAAGGTGTTGTCTGTGGACGAAAGAGCCAAAATCGATGCATATCTAGAATGTGGTAAATCTGTTCCGGAAATTAGTAAATTAATTAAAAGACCAGTTGGTGTGATATATAACTATAGAATATATTCGGAAAATTATGGCAAAAATGTTAACAAAAAAGGTAATCCACATTTAACTGAGATGGAGAATAGGGGCATTCTTCAGCTTCTATCAAAAACCGGCCACAATTGCAAGCAGATTTGTGCAGATCTATCCCTTCCTGTTATTTCTAGAAGAGTTAAGCAAATTTTACGTTCTTCATGGAGCTTGAGATGGTCGAAGATAAAGTATAGAAAGATACTTCTGCGTCACAAGCAGATGCGTTTTCAGTTTTGGGAGATGTACATGACAATGGGCGACAATTGAAAGAAAGTCATTTTCTCCGATGAAAAGAAATTTAATTTGGATGGCCCCAATGGTTTGTGGTATTATTGGAGGGATCTCCGATAAGAACCAAAATCTACATTCAGCAGAAATTTTGATGGCGGAAGTTTGAACGTATGGGCAGCGATTGCTTATGATGGCAGAAGTAAAATTGTATTTATAAATGGTAACCAGAATTGATAAGATTACAGCTTAGTTTTAGAAAATTCCCTTGTTCCATTTGCATGACAATATTATAGTTTCTATTACATCTTCATGCAAGACAATGCAAGTATTCACACTTCAAAAGCAATGAAAGATTGGTTTGACGAACAAAATATTGTTCTTTTAGATCATCCACCTAATAGTCCTGATCTGAACCCCATCGAAAACGTTTGGGGACAGCTTGTTCGAATGGTTTATGCAGATGGGATGCAGTACTCCTGACTTGTAGAATTGAAAGCTTAAATCTGTCAAAACTGGAAACTAATTGATCACAAGTACATTCAAAATATTGTTTTATCAATGTCATCTAGAATAAAAGAAACTTTAATGAAGAAGGGCAGCATTGCTATATATTAATGTCAATGAAATGTGATATTTCATAAATCAATTTCCATGTTTGTACGTTACGAAAATATAATTTTTGACCTTAGGCTTTTGTTTATTATTATGTATGAAAATTTATTTTTGTAACTCATTTGTTATACATAGTATGTATAATGTATGAAATTTCATTCATTTTTAATGAATATTAAAAATGTTTTTGTTAAAAAATTGTGTTTTCATAAATCAATTTCCAACACTGTATATATATATATATATATATATATATATATATATATATATATATATATATATATATATATATATATATATATATATATATATATATATATATATATATATATATTTATATTTATACATATATATACATATATATATATATATATATATATATTTATACATATATATACATATATATATATAAATATATATATATATATATATATATATATATATATATATATATATATATATATATATATATATATATATATATATATATATATATATATATATATATATATGCGAGGCTGGTGAATACGGAGGGAGAGTAATATCGTTTAATCAATCGAACGTCCATCTCTTTTTCCATTCGTTTTCATCCTGTGCTGGCAATATTGACTTGATCTTGTTCCTCTGTTTGCAGGTCCCCTCTCCCTCTACGCATCGAAATTTCTGCAACACTGATCAGTTTTTGACGCGCCTCCTCCCCCGGAATCCAGATTGTTCGATGTCTCACACCGGTGAAGTGAATGAGGTCCATAGCGATGGACGTACCGCCACCTTCCAATGGATTGTTCGCGATTTCTCCCAGCTCGAGGAAGGCTACCGCTACTATTCACCACGCGCGGAGTATTTCGACAGGGAATGGTGGTTATTAATGAAAAAGACCTCAAATGGTATAGACAAAGTATGGCTGCGTAGAATACTATCGACACCCGGTATTGAAGAACCAGTCCACTTCAGCATCCAGTGCAAGACATCCGACGGCGAAGAGAGAGTCGCTGCCGGGGAAAAGAAGTATCCGGAGCGACGTTGCTCGTGGAATCTACCTATCGATCCTCCGTGGACAATACCTTCTTCGACCGGACTCACCCTCACCTGCTGCCTCCGGAAGGGCGACTCTCCTCACGCACCAGGTGAGTGCCGGACTAGCCTCTCGCGCGGGGAATTGGGACGCGTGATACAGACACCGCATGACGTCACGTCGAAGAGCCAAAAGGGCGTGATAGGGTTAGCCGGGGAACGACCGAAAGGGGTCGATCAAAGAAGAGGGGTAGTCTCTTGACGACTTCATTCGAGTGTCTCGGGAGCTCGCTGGGAGGGGGATGGCTGCAGTGTCGGGACGGGGCGCCAAGTCTGGGATACTCGACGGGATCGTAAGAGGAGACACACACATTTATATAAATATAAATCCAGCAGGTGGTGTTTCCTCAATTTCACTTAGTAAATTGACTAAATCTTCTTTCTTTGAATATTTATACATTTTTATCAATCATTTATATTCGCTAGCAGATAAATACAAATCGAAATTCGCCTACCTGTTTTCACTTGAGCTGGAGCCAGTCCTAGTTCAAAATCGGAATAAATAATATCCACATAAAGTTGTGTTCATCAAGGCCAAGGGATCATCGCGGCCAGACCCCCACTGTCAGATCCGGGAGTATAAGCCAATTCCAAATGTAATGTCCAGGGGTAACTCACAAACGAAACGTTCAATTACCGACAATATTTATTAAAAATTAGAAATATCGGCACATCACATGAAACTAAAATATGACATAAATCATAAACTCGTCCAGTATTTAATACTGATATAGTCCTAGCTTTAGTATACGGCCCGCTATGTCCGCATACGACGGCTTCCACTCGCCGAATGTCCAGATGTGTAGACGTTCACCCTGGTCGCTGCGTACAGAGCCCGCTGGTGGATTTTCCACTCAACATATATATATATATATATATATATATATATATATATATATATACATATTTATATATATAAATAAATATATACATTAAATTCGGAAAATGAATCTTTAAAAATTCACCAAAATCAGAAAATGGAGGTAAAGATTCGAAAAAGATTTTATTGGAAAAGAATTTTTACGATCTTTCTCTCGATATAAATTTTATAACCCTCTGATTATTATTTTAAATGCAAACTTTAAAGAATGTTAAAAAAACAGCTTCAAAATGTAATTTAAAAAATCTAAGAAGGATTTTTCAAAAAGCCAACTTAGTGCACCCCTACACTATAAGAAGAATCGCCATGCAAAATTGTAGCCCTTCAGGTCCAGAGGTATGGTGTGTGCGTTATATGTCAGTTACGGAACTGTTATATATATATATATATATATATATATATATATATATATATATATATATATATATATATATATATATATATATATATATATATACTTAATAAAACTCTAGTATATAGTGTTGAATCCTTCATTCAAAGTGAAATGAAGTGTTCATCCCATGTCGAAGTGAAGTGAAATGTTCTATCAGTCACGATTTACAAGCAACGTGCTTTCCACCTATGTGTGCCTTATCTGTGTAATGTTCTTCTGACGTGGCTCGTTAGACTGATAAAATGCAAAATTCTTTGAATTGGAGCTACGTGTACGTGTTCGGTTCACGCTAATACAGTCCACTAGGGTAAAGTAACTCCAGTTTTGTGGTCCGTCGAGCCGGAGTTTACGAATGTTTGTCAGTTTTGTGTAGTCGAATTCAAGTTTGTGAAATAGTATTCGGCGGCCAACGACTTTCGTGTGCATTAGTCTTGAAGTTTTGTTCTAATTCTAGTCAGTGTTCTTAATTCTACTTGGGTGAGTTCATTCCATTTATTTTGAATGTATATTTTTTACTTGAGATAAAATAACTTTCGATGTGTTTGATTTCATGTAGCTTCATTTACCGTGATTGATTCTGTAGCATTAGATTCTGTAGTATTCTTGCTTGTTTAGTTTTTCTGTAGTTTTAGATTTTCTGAAGTATTCTTGTTTGATTAGTGATTTATCGCATTCTACTTGTGTTAGTTGCATTGGTGCTTTTGAATTATACTTCCATTAATAATACTTAGAGTAAGGTTGAATTGTTGAATTTTATTCCGAATTCGGTACGTTCGGTTTTGCTTGAGCGTTCTTGTTATTTAACGTAAGTTAGCAGTGGTTTATAGTTGATTCTTAAATAATCAGTTATGGATTTAAAGGGTTTTCTAAATCGCAACAAAGTCCTGAAATCATCTCTGACTCGTCTAAAAAGGAGGTCTATAGAAGATATAAACGAGTTAAATTTAGCTGAGCTCAATGTTCGAAGAACTTGGTTTGCAACATTTGGTGAGGATTCAAAGGACATTTTTGATAACTTATTTGGCTTGTGTAAGGATGAGGAAGTTGAACCCTATGGTATTGAAAGGGATGAGATTATTGAATCATTAAATGAAATGTTGGCTAGGATAGATACGGTAATTTTAAATTATAAAGGCAAAAAGGATGAATCGAAGGTAATAGTTCCAAAGACGCCCGATTCTGTAGAAAACTTCCCACTTTGACACTTCCTTCTTTTTCTGGGAGTAGTGAAGAATGGTTAACATTTTCAGATTTATTTGAAGCTGCAGTTACAAAAAATCGCTTTAATAGGGGATGCACAAAAAATTGTACAATCACTTCCGATTACAGATAGTAATTTTAAAATTGCTTGGGATCATTTTTCAGAAAGATATTTTCATAAGCGGAAAATATTATGTTCCTTGATGAAGAAATTCTTCAATATGCCATCATTAAATTGGGAATCACATATTCAAATTCGGAACTTAGTAGATTCCACCAAAGAATTTGTTAGGCTCTTAGAAACATCGGATTTAAAGGTCGAAAAAACTTCAGATACTATTCTAATGTTTATTGTTCAATTTAAATTAGACCCAGCCACAAGAATTTGGTGGGAAAGGTCTCTTAAAAGTGATACAATTCTGTCGCTAGATGAACTTTTACAATTCCTTTCAACCCATGCTAGATCACTTATGAGCGGTACCCACCCTGCTAGAAGAAATATGTGTAAAAAGGTAACACTGTTGGCTTCAGAATCTCAAGTTAAGTGTGTCTTTTGTCAGGGTAGGCATGTACTCAGTAAATGTGATTCATTTCTAAAATTGTCTGTGCAAAACCGCGTGAGTTTCGTCAAAGCAAATAATATTTGCTTTAATTGTTTGACCCAGTTTCACCTCAAATCAATGTGTAAAAGTACATATAAGTGTCGTAAATGTAAAAGGTCTCATCATACATTGTTACATTTCGAAAATATGCACGAGTCAAAACCTAATGAACCTGAGACGGATAAGGTTAGTCCAAGTGGGCTTTCTGCAAGCGCTAGGGTGTTTCAACCCGCCGCATCTAGTGTTGGTAGCTGTGCTTCTATTTCAATCGGCGAAATCGTAAATAACCCTAGCATTACCTCTTGTTGCTCAGATGTTGGTTCAAAGGCACAGTTATTATTATGTACTGCGGTAATTAGCGTTAGTGATTCTTGTGGAGGTGTTCATTTATGTCGAGCTCTTCTTGATCCTGGGAGCCAAGTTTATCTGATTACTAGCGATTGCTTAGACAGGCTAGCTTTACCAAAGAAAAGAGCAGATTCCTATTTCATGTTTAGGAGCAGCAGAAATTTATACAAATGGATTTTCTGAAATCAAGTTTGCTCCACATTTTACCTCAACTTTTTTCTTCAACGCTTCAGTGTATGTTGTTAACAAAATCGTGGGTCCACTTCCACATTGCAATTTAGATCCTTCTTGTTAGGAACCATTTAGGATTTGAAATTGGCTGATCCAATGTTTTACAAAAGCGGTCCTATTGATATTCTTTTCGGAATTAACATTGCTCTTCCATTGCTTAAGGGTCAGTCTCTTTCCTTCGGCGAAGGTAAACCTTTCGCAGTTCGTTCGGAACTAGGATGGATAATTGCTGGCAGTGTACCTTCTCATGACGTGTCCATGACTATTCATGTCAATAACATTCAGCTAGTTACAGATCAGTTAGTGAGGAAGTTCTGGGAATTAGACTCCGTGCCTACTATTAGTAAACTAACTAATGCTGAGAAAGCGTGTGAAGAACATTTTAGGGAAAACTATTTCAGGGACAAGAATGGTAGGTATGTAGTGAAATTGCCGTTTCATTCTCCACAATCGAAACTCAAACAATTGGCTCTTCGTCGACTCAAGTCTGTAGAACGTTTGTTATCTTCAAATCCCGTAAGATATAAGCAGTACGGAGACTTTATGCAAGAGTATCTTAGGTTACAGCATATGGAACCTGTTCCTGAGGCTGAGTATTCTAAAAGGGAAGCATACTATCTCCCTCATCATGCGGTCATGAGAGATTCGAGGACTACAACTAAGCTTCGGGTGGTGTTCGATGCGTCATCAAAATCATCTTCTGGATACTCCTTGAAGGACCTACTAATGGTTGGTCCTCGCGTGCAACAAGATTTATTTTCAATTCTGCTTACTTTCAGAACCTTTCCCCTTCGCTATATGTGTAGATGTAGAGAAAATATTTTGGCAAATCAAGATTAACTTCGATGATAGAGACTGGCAAAGAATTCTTTGGAGAGAGTCTTCTGACGTACCCGTGAAGGAGTACAGACTAACTACCGTCACCTATGGTACTGCAAGTGCCTCATTTCTCTCCATAAGAACACTACATCAACTCGCATTAGACCATAAAGACGACTTTCCACTAGCTTCCCGTGCAACTCTTTATCATTTCTACGTGGATGACCTATTGACTGGAGCTGCATCAAGGGAAGAAGCTGTTGAGCTAGTGACTCAACTAACCAATTTGATGAAGAAAGGCGGATTCAGTCTGCGAAAATGGTATTCCAACAGCCCATTAATAATTACAGAAGTTCCAGATGAACCGGGGGAACACGATGTCATACCCGTTCAATCGGACAATGAAGTAAAGGTCCTCGGAATCAAATGGAATCCGAAAGCTGACTGATTCAGTTTCTCTGTTGCCCCGATGAAGGAAATGTTGTATACCAAGCGAGAACTCTTATCCGAAATCTCTCGAATATTCGATCCTTTGGGATTTCTGGTCCCTTGTGTGGTATTTATGAAAATATTACTTCAAGAGTTATGGAAACACAACCTTGCATGGGATCAACCGATTCCAGAGGAATTAAACAAAAGGTGGACAGCGTTTAGCAAAGAACTGGTTCTCATCGAGAAAATAAAAATCCTTAGGTGTGTCTACAGGTAAATACTGAACTCGAATTGCACCCATTCTGTGATGCCTCCGAGAAGGCTTTTTCCGCGGTCGTTTATTTACGGTGCGTAAAAATCTAGTTCAGAGGTTTGTGTTTCTTTACTTACATCCAAGACGAGAGTTTCTCCGTTAAAGGTTCAATCCTTCCCAAGGTTGGAGTTGTGTGCTGCTTTATTGCTTGCAAATCTTTTAAAGATAGTGTTGCAGTACATAGAACTTCCAATCCGAAGAGTGATTGCCTGGTCAGATTCCAGAATAACGTTAGCATGGATATCATCAGAACCCTACAGATGGCAAACGTTTATCGCGAATAGAGTGGCTAAATTTCAGGAAGTCATACCGAGTGCGGAATGGAAATTCGTCCGATGTTCTCTAAATTCGGCGGATTGGGCTACTGTCCGACCACGGAAGCAAGGTCCCTGGAAGCTGTTACGTATGCGCGAGAAAAGCTAGTCTACTTAGAAAATAGGGAAAAACGTCATATTTTCGGATGTGCTTGTTTATGAAATACGGAATGTATTTCAGACTGCTTTTAGTCAGCAATATAGGAGTGGATATTTTCGGGTGTGTTTGTTTAAGAACTGCGAAAGAATGTTTTCAACCAACTTTCTTTTTCAGAATTTTTCTTTTGATTGAATGTATAAATAAAAACTGAAAAACATATTAAAGTGAGAGTTTGAAAAATTCCATTTTTAAGTGATTTATTGTAATAACATAAATATATATATATATAATGCAATAAAAATAATATATTTGATTTACAGTTTTACAATTTGCAGAAATAGGATATACAACTCAAAATATTCAATCTTTTGTGATTAGCAATAAAAAATTTAAAATGAATTTAAGATCTTTCTCATAATTTTATAAATAATCGAAGTGTGAATATGAGATACAAATTTATAATTTCAGTCTTCTATGATAATTAAAAATACAGATTTAAAAAATGCATTTTATTGTAAATTAAATTAATTTAAAAAATGATATATTTACATTCACTGTGATATTTATAAGAGCTGCAGAAAAAATACATCAGTGATCGGTAAAAAGATATTTTTTTTTTATTTTTGTATCAAAAACTATCAAATAAAATCAATGAAAAATCTAATATTCATCTGATGAAATATCCGAATCACTGTCCGTGTCTGAAATATCTATTTGCAGAGGATCAACCAAATCTTCAATCACACCATCCCTTTTCCAATACATATTTTCTAATGAAACAACATGAGAGCTATTGTTGATACTATTGAACTGTTGGTACTATTTTATGGACAGCATAAAATTCATGAATTGTTCTTCGAATTACATCGCAATCAAAATTATCTAAAGCTACGTTTTCGGTGGTTCTTTTTTTCTGACGTTTCCTCGGAGATTCAAATTTTGGAGTTTCTTCACCCTTTGCTTCTCTACGTATTCTTTTTACACTGGACATTGATATCCCGGTCATTTCACTAGCTCTCTTTAGGGATTGCGAAAGTGGAACAATAACATTTCCTTCTAGTGCTTCTTTATCGCACAATTTAATTACATTGTGTATTATACGTTTACAATCACTACGGAACGGCTTATTCGGAGCAGTTGTGTTGGGTAAAGGATCCATTAATTTCAATATAATAATCTAAATAACAGATGAGGAAAAAGCAAGCAAACGCAGTTAGTAACCGATTCTAAAGAATGTCGAGAGAATACGTGACTTTTCCCCCTCCTTCCTCAGCAGCCTTACCTACCGCGTGAATAGAATCGTCTTGGCACTATGCCAACGGTGGTTCTTCGTACTGTGGTCTGACAGTACACGTGGACTTTTACCTTCGGAGCTTTTGGAATGTGATATGTGGCTCAATGGCCCAGACTGGTTAAAATCGTCAACAGATTTTTGTAATGAAGAGTTTCAAGTTCCTTTTGATGATGAAGTTTTAAGAGAAGAAAGAAAAATGTAACTGTAACTGTTGGTTGTGTAGATACTGACTTAATTTCTAGATATTCAACTTTCTCAAAATTCGCGTGTGCCCATGGATTCTTAGATTTTTAAACAACAGCCGTCCCTTTACCTCCAACAGGTCTGGTTGCTTGGCAACCTCAGAGCTCAGTAACGCAGTTACGCATATTGTGCGTTTAATTCAAAGGGTGGCGTTTTCGCTCGAAAGAAAATTCCTCAATGAAGGAAAAACATTGCCACGTGATACTAAACTACTTTCTCTAAATGTGTTTTGTGATTCAGATGACATTCTTCTGGTAGGAGGCAGACTTTCCAAACATTTTTCATTTTCCTATGACCAAAAGCACCCAATGCTCTTACCAAAGAATCACGAATATACAAGGAAGGTTATAGTGTTTTTCCACATTACTAATCTTACCGCTGGTCCCCAGTTAACACTATCCTTAATACGACAAAAATTTTGGTTTGTCGATGGGCGATCAGTTGTTTGCAAGGAGCTTAAAAGGTGTTTAAAGTGCTTTAAGCTAAATCTGAAATCGTCTCCCCAGTTGATGGGAGATTGCCTGCTAGTCGCATTACTCAACTTCGTCTATTCAATAGCACTGGATTGGACTTCGCAGGTCCATTCTACACTAAATGTGCGCATAAACGTAAAGCAACCAAGTTCAAGTCGTATCTTTGTCTTTTTTTTGTACAGCAACGAAGGCAATACATCTTGAACTCGTCTTCGAACTTTCCACGGCATCATTTCTAGCTGCACTTCGCAGATTTATTTCGAGAAGATATTGTCCGACCAAGGTTATTTCAGACAATGCGACTAATTTCAAGGGTGCCTCTAGACATCTTCAAAAACTGTTCGAGTTGTGCCGCCATTCAGAAGTGCAAGACTGCAGTTCAATGAAGGGCATTGAGTGGTCCTTCATTACTCCATATACCCCTCACTTTGGGGGTTTGTGGAGTCGGGAGTTAAAAGCGCAAAGCAACTGTTAATAAAAACATCGAACTCTAGGCTTCTTAATTTTGAAGAGTTTTCTACTCTACTTTCTCAGATAGAGGCCTGTCTTAATTCCAGACCTCTTACTGAATTATCATCTGATCCGTCCGAATTGAGTGCCTTAACTTCAGCTCATTTCCTGGTTGGAGGTTGATTCATCAATTTCCAGAGCCGTCTTTGCCGACGAAGGTTAGTTGCATTTGCAGAGAGGTGGCGTCTTATACAACGACTTCGAAAATTCTTCTGGGACCGCTGGTCCAAGGAATACTTACATAGACTTCAGCCTCGTTCAAAGTGGTGGAAATCTACTCCTAATCTCCAAGTTGGATATATGGTCATTGTCCAGAGAGAAAAAACGCCTCCCTTTGAATGGACACTAGGACGAATAAGTAAGATCCTTCCGGGGAAGGACCACAAGGTTCGTGTTGTGACTGTAAACACTAACTATGGACAAATGACAAGAAATATCAACAACGTGTACAAACTTCCAAATTCTGTAAATGCTTAACAGCATTCTTTTTTTACATTTAATTCAGTTTATATTTATGTATATTGTATATTCTTGATATTGTGCTTTCCGTTTTGTTCGTTGAAACCCCCCTTGAGGTTTCAAAGCAGGCTGAATGTTGAATCCTTCATTCAAAGTGAAGTGAAGTGTTCATCCCGTGTCGAAGTGAAGTGAAATGTTCTATCAGTCATTATTTAAAAGCAACGTGCTTTACACCTATGTGTGGCTTATCTGTGTAGTGTTCTTCTGACGTGGCTCGTTAGACTGATTAAATGAAAAATTCTTTGAATTGCAGCTATGTGTACGTGTTCGTTTCACGATAATACAGTCTACTAAGGTAAAGTAATTCCATATAAGGTGACCCATATGTAAAATATATTTGATCCATATTCCTAGATTCTACCTTGTGGACTTTGCTTTGTGTAAAATTTTAAAATCTGTCAATGTTTTCCACGACACCCTGTATATATATATATATATATATATATATATATATATATATATATATATATATACATATACATATATATATACATATATATATATATATATATATATATATATATATATATATATATATATATATATATATATATATATATATATATATATATATATATATATTTATGTGTCTGTGTGTGGTAGGTATCTAATTTACCACGGGGAAAATGCAGAAAATGACGCAGACGAACGAAAGAATGTCCTAGACACTAGGCTTTTGTGACACAAACAACAATTGTATTATCAAAACTTTACAAAATCCGCTCACAAGCGAGCTATAGCAGAAATTCCCGGATGACTTGCCTCTTCCGCACATCTGGCGAAGTCTGAACTGCCCGATCTCCTGCACTCAGAGGGTCAATCTGGGAGCAGTGCGCATGGTTCTTAAGCAGGACATCACTTCCAAAACCAACCCCACACACACACGTATATATATATATATATATATATATATATACAGGGTGTCCCAAAAATCCTTGACACATTTTAAAAATTTATATAAAAAATGTATACAAGGTAGGAACTGGAATTTCACAGATGCATTATTGTACATATTAGAGTTTTTTTCTGTGTCAAAACAATTCAGGATATGGCGCTAATTATTTAGTGAGAGCGAAATTTGTAAAATGGCTACTCCATAAGAGAAAGCAAAATGTGTTGGCTGGTATTTCAAAACGGAATCTGTTATGCTAGTGCAACGAAACTTTCGCAGGACATTTAGAAAAGATTCTTCAAGTCGTAGCAGGATCTTAGCTTGACATAAAATTTTTCTCGCAACGAGAAGTGTCTTTGATAATCGCCAAAAATGTGGGAGACTGAACAGGAACACGTCCGAAGACGACGTCAAAAGAATTGCGGATAAATCGCAGATCGAATGATTGAATCATACTTCTCCCACGAACAAACGGTAACAAAAGATATTTTCTTAGACATGATTCAGATTTTTGCTATCCTACAAATTTTCTATTTACATCCCAAAATCATTTCGCAACTGGAGGGTGCATCGCCTCATTGGGGTATTATTGTACGAGCCATTTTAAATGAGGAATTTCGAAACGATTGCATTGAACGAGATGGTCCCATCCAATGTCCTCCTTGATCTCCAGACTTGAGACCTCTGAACTTTTTTCTTTGGGGATTTGTCAACGACGAAATTTATTCAACGAAAGTGGACAGTGTTGAAGAACTCAGAAGACGCATAATTACTGCAATTTCACGGGTTACGGAATCCATTATGGAACGCAAATGGGCTGAGTTTGATTACCGACTAGAAGTTTTCTGCCACGATAGTTGCACACATTGAAATTCATTGACTGTACTTAAAAAACTCTAATATATAAGATAACACATATGTAAATTTCTTATTCCTACCATGTGTACATTGTTTTGTATAAAATTTTAAAATGTGTCAATGCTTTCTGAGACACAATAATGTGTGTGTGTGTGTATGTATTTGTGTGTGAGTGTATACATTCATGTATGCAAGTAGTAGTTGAATATATATACACATACATGCAATGATATATATACATATATATATATATATATGTATTTGTGTGTGTGTGTGTATACATTCATGTATGTAAGTAATAGTTGAATATATATATACACATACATGCAATGATTATACATATATAAATATATATATATATATATATATATATATATATATATATATATATATATATATATATATATATATATATATATATATATATATATATATATGTATATATATATAAATATATATATATATATATATACTGTGGCTCCCAAAAGTGTTCGTACACTTACAATTTTCATTGAAATAAGGGTCTATCCATTAATCAAAATGAACATTTCAGAATGGGTATTTAATAATAAGATCTGTAATCTATTCCTAACAAAATTACATGTATATTTTGAAAACATAGTAAAACTTTATTTTTAAGAAATCAATAATGAAAAAGTAACAAAAACTTTATCTCACAACGTCATCGTACACTGGAATATTTTCGGATAAATGCATTATTAAAATTATCGTTTAGCGCTTTATTTTTATTTTTGAATTGTTGTTGCATTTAAAATATCGTTTGGCTTTAATTTTTGCTTGCTTACTCCGTAATATTCTATTTATCTATATATATAAAACAGTTCCGTTACTGTCTGACTGACTGACAGATAACGCACAGAACAAACAGCTGGACCTAAAGGTCTGAAATTCTGCATGGTGATTCTTCTTACAGTGTAGGGGTGCACCAAGAAAGATTTTTGAAAAATTCTTAGATTTTTTTAAATTCAATTTTTAAGTTGTTTTAGTAACTTTTTTTTAGTTTGCATTTAAAATAATAATTTGAGGGTTATAAAATTTATATAGCAAGAAAGATCATAAAAATTCCTTTAAAATGAAATCTTTTTCGAATCTTTACCTCCATTTTCTGATTTTTGGTGAATTTTTAAAGATTAATTTTTAGAATTTAATTTTTTAAATGCTGATCACGTGATTTCTTTTTCTGGTACTTTAAATTAATTTAACGTCACGTGCATATAACAACGAAATAGACAAGATAAAAAATGTTTCTCCCTAATGCGGCAGACTATTGGACATTATCCAAAAAATTATTAAAATATAGTAAAAGATATGTTCCTGAAACTGTAGTATATTCTTTAGTATGTTCTATTAGATTTAATCTGAATATTTTCTTCTACATTTTTTTGTCTATAAAAATATCCGTTACGATTTTTTTAAATATATTTTTCTGTTTTTTTACATCAATTGCATACATTGATCGTTGTATTTATTATAAATATATTTATACATATTTTTGGCATTAATTGCATACATTGACCGTTCTATTTACTTTGAATGTACACCGTAGCGATGTATGGGTTTTCAGCTAGTCTATATATATAAAACAGCTCCATGACTGACTGACAGACAAATAACGTACAGACCAAACCACTGGCCCTAAAGGGCTGAAATTTTGCATGGCGATTCTTCTTATAGTGTAGGGGTGCACTAATAAAGATTTTTGAAAAATTCTTCTTAGATTTTTTAAAAATTTAATTTTGAAGCTGTTTTTGTAACATTCTTTAAAGTTTGCTTTTAAAATAATAATCTGAGGGTTATAAAATTTATATCACGAGAAAGATCATAAAAATTCCTTTCAAATGAAATCCTTTTCGAATCTTTACCTTCCTTTTCTGATTTTTGGTGAATTTTCAAACACTAATTTTTAGAATTTAATTTTTTAAATGCTGATCACGTGGTTTCTTTTCATTTTCGGATACTTCAAATTTTGCGTCACGTGCATAACAACGAAATAAATTGACAGAAAACATTTCTTTTTTTCTTCCAAATGCGGCAGACGATTGGACATTATCAAAAAAAAAATTTAAATACAGTAAAAGAAATGTTCCTCAATCTGTACTAAATTAACTGTACTATAATATTACTGAGTATGTTCTTTCAGATTTAATTTCAATATTTTCTTCTACATTATTTTGTCTATAAAAATATCCGTCACGATTTTTTTTATAAATATATTATTTTTTGTTTTCTTTTGGCATTAATTCCATACATTGACCGTTGTATGTAATTTGAATGTACTCCGTAGCGAAGCGCGGGTTTTCAGCTAGTTATTTATATATGGCTCGTAGTCGTAAAGAAACAACAAACAGCATTCGAAATTTGATTATTTTTCATCATAGTAGTGGTAAATTAGTTCGGAATATTGATAAATTACTTTATTTATCCCATTCTACTGTGCAGAATGTGAAAAAACGCTTTAAAGAAGAAAATCGGATCGAAAACAAGGTAAGAAAAGGTCACCCCAATCGCCAGATTTAAACCCAATAGAACATATTTGGAGAGAACTAGAGGTTCGAGAACGAAAACACGACATTCACACGAAAAGCGATCTAAAAACTATTATGATGGAAGAATGGATGAACATCGATGCTGAAATTACAAAAGAACTAGTGCAATCTATTCCCAGACGTTTAAAAGCTGTTGTGGATGCTAAAGGATATCCTACTAAATATTAATTTAACGAAAAATTAGAATATTTACTAATATGTAGAAATATTTTACAAGTGTACGATGACTTTTGTGAGATAAAGTTTTTGTTACTTTTTGATTACTGGTTTCTTAAAAATAAAGTTTTGAAATGTTTTTAAAAGATTTCATGTATTTTTGTTAAGAATAGATTATAGATATTATTATTAAATACCCATTTTGAAATATTCATTTTAATTAATGGATAGACCCCTAATTGATTGAAAATCGTAAGTATACGAACACTTTTGGGAGCCACTGTATATATATATATATATATATATATATATATATATATATATACGCAGAAACTTCTGTATGGTAGCTAGTTATGGTACCGGAAAAAGTGGCATTTTTGATGGGGGGCCCCGGAAGAAGGTTTTCCTCCATAACATTGGCTCTATGAAGTCTTGAGTCGGTCGTGAACAAAATTTGACCGTTTAGGTGGATGGCCGTTTAGAAGGATTTCACTGTATGTAACTCCGTCTTTTCCTTTCTTACAGGCATATCCCGTGAAAAACAAACAGAACAAAGTGGATTGCCAGGTAATGCTCCTGATTTTACTCCGATTACAAAAATTACTCACAATCTCGTGCTGGCCTTTGAATAGAATCTCTCTCTCTACTCGAGTACCAAGTAGGTAACTCAAAAGTAGGGGGAAAGGAACCTATCAAAGATATTTAAAATGCATTGTTTAATCATCTTCGAAAGGAATGTTCCCCGAATGGGCTTTTGGCCATGTTAACTGATGAGAGGTGCCATATTACACAACCTTTGCAGATCGGCGGATTATCAAGGCAAGGGGAATTAGACCAGATGAATATTGTGTTCGCAGATTCGTTATTCCTACCGTTATCTTTGGAGCTACAGACTATTTAGATCTCATTGACTGGCAAGCTTGTTATGTGGCATCGCCTCCAGTTCTCAGAGAGATCAGTTCTCAAGAACTTCTGAAGATGATACAGGAAGGTGTGCCAATGGACTGCTGAGTCTTTATTAAATTTCCTTCACACACACAAGCAGTTGAGCGGATTGTGTGAAACTAGTCACTGCAGCCTACGGAAAAACAGTTGGGCCGGAGATCAGGGATGAATTTATTAGAGCGACACTAAAATCCAGAAAAAAACATGTCAAAATTCGAGACCAAAAATGATTACAAGCGGTAACGCTTTGGTCATTTGTATGCTTGAAAGGTAAAATTAAGTTTCTGGTGGCATTAAAATGTGGTAAGGTTGACGTGTATTTCTCAAAAATTTTGCCTTTATTTTCCAAAATTTGGTGCTGATGAGACGGCAGAAGATATTAACCTATAATTCTAAAATTTTTTATAGTTGTTAAATAATAGTTACTTTTAAGCATTACCCTAAACAGATCAACGAAATCTGTGATTATTTATTAATTGTTTGTATTTTAATGATTTTTAGTCCAATTTTCGGAAATTTCGGCCCATTGAGGCGACAGAAGATATCAACTCAGAGATTTAAGACTTCGCACACTTTTTAATGATGGACGTTCACAACTTTTCTGCACTACCGAAAAAAGATCTAAGAAATTTCGATTATTTTGATACTCCCTAATATATATATATATATTTATATATATATATATATATATATATATATATATATATATTATATATATGTAATATATATATATATATATATATATATATATATATATATATATATATATATATATATATATATATATATTTATATATATTTATATATATATATACATATATATGTATTAAGAATTTTTTTGAAACGAAAAGTTTTATTTCCCGAATAGTAATATTTGTCATCGACAGGTGTCGCTTCAGTTGTGTCAGAAGTTTTTTTTACAGTTGCGAAGCATAGTTTGCACCGCAGTTCCGATTACAAATGTTCAATATGATGGCCGTCATTCATGAAAAAATCTGTTAGACGTGCAGCGACACTCTTCACGGCAAAGAAGAGGGTTTCACCTGTAATTCAGCGAATGATGGCGGATAGCTTCTAGTGGATGACGTCGGCCGACCTCTTTACACCTTTCACTTCGAGTAGGCTCTTTACCAAAACTTGCAAGGTGTAAGGTTTGGAGTCCTAGAAGGCCAATCATGGTGGAGAGATCGACTGAGGACACGGTCATAGTTAAACGTTGATAGAGGCATGTGCTGGATAGGATCTGTGACGTGTGGAGGAGCTTCATCCTGCATGATTGTTACATTAGGGAGTTCTTGCCTCTTCTGCAAGGAAGGAATTATACGGTCTCTTAATAGCACTGCATAACGCTCACCTGTGAAAGAGAAAGTTCGAAGTGTACCGGCCGGCGGATCTGCTTAAATAGCACACTACGCAGCTCCGGTATCACTTTAGCACCTCCTGGTGTGACAAATGTAACTATTATAAGAATAAAATTCTACGTTATTGAAAACAAATCTGATTTCTGTGCGTGTGTTTCTTTAAAAGTCGCATCGTGGTACTGTCTATACTTTTCGAATTGTTGATTTCAATTTTTTCTGTGGGATCATCATGTCTCTATGTATACATATATATTTGTATATATATAGTAAACTTTTTTCCCATTATTACAGGTGTCTCCCGTAACACACGAACAGAAGGTGCGTCGTGTTCGAAATCCAGAATAGACGAGCACGGGAATTCTGGTTCTATAGGTAATGCGCTCGATTTCACTTTGCTCCCAAAAATGACTGTCATATGCTCATCTTCTGCGCTGGCCTTTTACCAGAACTTCTCGGTACTCGAGTACCGAAAAGTTCGATCAGAACTAAGGGAAAAGGGTTCCTCGAACTATCTTAGAAATTTAAAATGCATTTTTTTATTCACCTTGGAAAATAATTGTTCCCGATAGGCCGCCATTCAAAGGATGTATGTATAAATTCCCTCTGGGTTGCCTCACTATGTTTGTGTACTTCTAGTCTACTTACCTGGAACTTTCGGTTTTGACCATCGCAAGGAACCTCTACGAAATTCGAAACAGGGTTGCTTTGCCGTGTCAGGAGTAAACTGTTTTCGGAATTTTCTGTGTTTCTCCGAGACACAAATGACTCTCTGTTAATAAATTATCTGGTCTTATTGCCGAGATACAATATTGCTTCTGGCCAATATTGCCGAGAACCTGAGGAACGGCCAGTCGTGTCGGCTCGCGCCACCAGACTTGACCGCGGTGAGCGGGAAGAAACAGAATCGTGAAGGTTTCTTGATTGGCAATGGAAGCACACTGGCGAGGGACGGTGGTCCGCAGTTCCCGTTTAAAGCTTCTCCTTGTAGTCGGGAGTTGTGCTTTTACCCTCCTTCTGCACCCTTTCCTTATGCCCGATTCGTTCCTGTTCTCCTTGCTGACGTCTCATTCGCTGTGCCACCGTCGCCAGTTTAGGATCACTGAACTATAGTATCGAAAAATAAGGGTGGGTCTAGAAGTACGGTGTCCCGATAAGAGATAATTCTACCTGAGATATTTGCCGTTCAATTCAGAGGTACAAATACAACGCCGCTATGTAAAGTTTTCGCTGTATTGAATATCACGTTAAATGCATCGATTTTGTACTATGAACAGTTTATTGAACTGTATCGAGTGAAAAATGTCCGTGGATAACAGTGAAAATATATTTTTTACTGTGCGCCGAGTAAACACATTGTTTATGTACTCAGCGTGTCTTCTCTACCAGCTCCTTTAGTGTGAGTAGTAAGAAACGGTTAACGATGATGTGCAACAGCGTTTCTTTTCGATCCATTTTATGGGATGAAAGCATAGAATGACGGTGCACGAATGTATTTTGGCCGTTTCATCCGGATCTGCTGAATTTTTTTTTTCGGGAGAGAGGAACAAAGACGTGCTTAGCGTTTCCTCTTCAAAATTCTTTGTAAGAGTGTGGCGTGTGGCAATCGCATGAGTGGGGAAAGTTGAGGTGCTTAACGCTCCTTCTAGATCCTATTCATTGTTCGTGTACATCTCATGTATCACTTTCGTGGTCATCATACCACATGGACACACTTACTAGAAACTTCGAAAGCATGACGAAGAAATTGCGGGGCAAATCTGACGGCCACAGGTGGACCGACCTCGTATTCCAATTTTTGCAGACAATGGAATTCACAAAAGATCAGGTGGAACTAAATGAAAAGTGTTCCAGGGTGGTCGAGGCAAAAAGCAGTCGCCTTGATTCGCCAGGTGTCGCGCCACGATTGCCTGTTGTTGATTGCAACAGGCAATCGTGGACTCTCTGCCCTAAAAATATTGTCTCGGATCCCTTTTGCAAGCTCTGTAACAGGCGGGAGGACATTGACTTAGGACATGGGTTGCTGGGACCCCAGGATATGGGTTGCTGGAGGTAGAGCTGAGGAACCCATATCCTGGGTTGCTCCGCTCACCTCCAGCTCCAGTGTGGGAGAGATGTTGGATGGCTCCTGGGTTCATGGACGTTTTAGTTCGCTCGTGTTTCTTTGTTCTTGATTTTATATTTGTATTGTCTTGTAACCTTCCATCGTAAATTCACAAAATAAATCCCAGTAAATGCATTTTACCTATTTCGACCAACATGTCAAATTTCTTTAGGCAGAGTGTGTGTCTTTGTATATATATATATACGTATATACACTTTTGGAGGTGTCTTGTCGCAATATATACCCTTTTCGTTATCGACTCAAGTGTCCATCTATTTTCGGAAATAGAGTGTCCACCTATCTATTTATATTTTCATAACACGAGTATATAGAGTCTTTTTCCTTTGTTACAGGCGTCTCTCGAGAAACACAGACGGAAGATGCTGACAGCCAATACAATGAACATCCACTAGAAGGTAATGCTCGGGTTTTGATTTAGAGCAGAAAATCATTCTTGACATTCAATTCCTCGGTGACAGTCTTCAGACAGAAATGATAGTACTCGGAAATAGAGGGAAAACATTTTACTATTTGCTTTGCAGGATAATGTGAAACGGTGGCGTAGTGGATCAGTTGTGGATATAAGATGGTTTGGTCAACGGATCGAATACATTCACTGTAAGGTGACTGCAAAGCTAAAGAAGGAAAAAAAGCGTATAAATGCTTATATACATAAAATAGCATAGAGTAAATGATATAAGTAATATTTCACAAGTAAATGTACAAGTACATAAATTTCACAAGTAATATTCACAAGTAAATGATATAAGTAATATTTTAGTAAGTATAGTTTAGATGTATTACTCGGCTTCGCTCGGGATTCAGATTCTGTTATTATTTTTTTCAATGATTAGCCTCATGTTATGATGTTCTACAGTTTTCGCTAAAATTCTTTTGCGGTAGCAAATAGCATTAGTTTGTTGTCGGTGCTGTCGTTGTTCATCGCTTTCCTCTCCTTTCGATGTTGAAGCTCGAAGATAATCGTATGTTCGACGGGTTAAAAGTTTCTTCATCAGTCTCACTGCTTCGGATCACTACAATTCGAATTCTGTTGCCTTCGAGTTCTTGGGAATGTTTTTTTCTTCAGATTCTTGTGTGCGTCTAACTGCATTTCGAATTCTGTTGGCTTCGCGCTCTTCTGTTTTTTTTTCCATCACATTGCTCATTTCTCAACAGTCTTTGACATTTTCCCCTTACTTCTGCAAGATTAAAAGTTGCTCTCCTCTTTTTGGGCATTTTAAAGCATTAATTTACAGCTAGTCAATAACGTTTGAATGGATTTATTATTATAGAAAAATAATCAATAATGTTTGAAGGGACTGAGATCACATTCAATATTAAAACACAGAAAATCTGGTAATTATTATAGAAAAAGTATATACACGTATTTCATGCTCGGAATTCTTTCTCAAAACTAAATCGTCTGCTACGTTTCAATGCCACTTTCAGACTTTCTTAATTATAATACACACGTATTTCATGATTGTAATTCTTTCTCGAAACTAAATCATCTGCTATGTTTCAATGTCACTTCAGTTATATAAATCATCGCGTCAAGGCTAAACGCACGTGTTTCTAGCTAAGTCAACGTGTCCTGCAGTATATTTGAGTTTGAACAGGTAGCTTGGGATAGTTTCAATTCATGAAATGGATAGATAACACATTCATTGAAAATGAATGACTTTCCATCCTTATATTTTCATTTTTAAAAAGAAACATTCCGGCGTTGCCACGCACATGAAAATAATATATTAAATTCATTCTTGCATGAGCCAATATATGAATAAATCACGTTTTTAATTTATGTCTATTTATTTTTACGGAAATGTTATAATTTAATTCGCAACAATGAAATGTTACAATGGCTTTGAACAAATATATCCGGGGAAATTTGGCGATTTTCAATACCCGTTGATACTTCTAACATAATTCGGGAATGGAACGTCGTAGCGGAATTACAACAGTCTATAACTATCGCGCAAGTTCAAGCAATAAGTTGACCAAGTTTCATCGTAATCGGATGAACGGTACGGCAGCGCATAAAATACGAACAAATAAACAAACAAACATTCATTTATATATATATATATATATATATAGATATGTAAATAGTGAAATAATAATGACGTTTTACGGTTAAATAGAGTGCAGTAATATGTACCAAAACAGCTTAAAATTAATACATTAAAGGTTGGTAGGCAAAGTAAAGAATATAAATATTTGAAAATGGAGGATGAAATGAAAGGTTCGGGCAGTCATACGTATAGTATTATTATAAGTCATAGTATTGGGTTAATACTATGACTACTATGGTTATTCTATCCATAATAGAATTGGGTTTAATAAGCTTGTTTTAAATGAAGCTAACTATCGTGAATTAGTAGTAGAATTTAAAATTTAAGTAATAAACATAGAAAAAATGACTATAAAAAAGAATTCAGCTAATTAGTATTCAAAAAAAGTAGTGGTAAGCGGGGAGAGTTGAGGTTCTAAGCGTTTCTTCTAGATCATATTCATTGTTCGTGTATGTCTCGTGTGTCAATTTCGTGCTCATAGCACACGTACACACTGGCTTGAAACTTCGAAAGCATGACGAAGAAATGACGAGGCAAGTCTGACAGCCAAAGGTGGACCAACATCGTATTCCAATTTTTGCAGACAATGGAATTCCGAAAAGATTAGGTGGAACTAAATGACTGAATTTCCAGAGTGGTCGAGGCAAAAAGCTGTCGCCTTGTTTCTCTTGGTGCCGCGCCACGATTGCATCTTGAAGCTTCTCTGCCCTATAAATATTGTCACGGATCCCTTCTGCAAGCTTTCTAGCAGTCGGTAGGACGTAGACTTTATCCATATGCTGGGTTATTCCGCTCTACCGCCAGCTCCAGTGTGGGAGAGATGTTGGATGACTTCTGGGTTCATGGACGTTTTAGTTCGCTTGTGTTTCTTTGTTCTTGAGTTTCTTTTTGTATTGTCTTGTAACCCGGCATTCGAAATAAAAAGAATTCCAGAAAATGCATTTTCGCTATTTCGACCAACATGTCAAATTTCTTTAGGCAGCTAGTGTGTATTTGTAAATATATACAGTTATACATATAAATACACACACACACACACATATATATATATATATATATATAAGACATAATTGAAAGAGAAAACCAGTATGAGCACTAAAGCTACTTGCAGCCAGGAACTAAAAGCATGAAAAGATAAGTATGATAGAGGTTTTTAACAGCATCTCTTCATCGGCGGTGTCGATACTATATATATATATATATATATATATATATATATATATATATATATATATATATATATATATATATATATATATATATATATAAATATATATATATATATATTTATATATATATATATATATATATATATATATATATATATATATATATATATATATAAACACTTTTTTAAGGGGGTATCTTATAGGAATAAATACGCTTTTTGTTATTGACTCAAGTGTCCACCTATTTTCGGACATAGAGTGTCCATCCATGTGTTTACAATTGCATTATATAAATTGTCTTCTTCCTCTTCTACAGGCGTCTCTCGAGAAACACAGACGGAAGAGGCTGGCTGCCAAAATGACGATCATCCTTTTGAAGGTAATGCTCGGAGTTTGATTTCAAGCAGAAAATGTTTCTTGACATTCTCTTCCGCAGTGACAGTCTCGAGACAAAACCGATAGGACTTGGAAATCGAAGGAAAACATTTTACCACTCACTTAGAGGTTAAAGTGGGGCAGGTTTCTAACACTTCTTACCCCATTACCTACGTCCATGGAGGCTTATCGCAAAACGCGTAGAAATGTTGGTGCTGGTCTGCACCGATTTAACTGTACCTCAGCGAGTCACCGTTGCCTGTATAATGGCTTGATAGTATTCAAACTGTACGGCCGTAGCTTGTCGATCATTTTTCTCGTCATTCGACTTTTTTTGAAACCATAGAGTGGTATGACTCTGTGAGGTTCGATGACTGTACTGTCGTGTATTACTTACGTCGGTTATATTTAAGTTGCGTTAAATTATGAACAGAGTGTCGGTCTTTAAACCCAGTTGAGATTCTAATTTTACTTTGCAACCCTTAGTCTTTATTGACAATGACTAAGTAATCACGATTTTCATTTTGCAGATATCTCGATTTTGTGAGAGCATTTCGGGAAGTTGCTGCTCCCCGGGACTGGTCACGACGTCCTCATCAAAGTCGGAGACGAACAGTTCAAAGCCCACAAACTTATTCTGGAAGCACGCTCCCCGGTCTTCGCGGCGATGTTCGGCAGCGACATGGCAGAAAGTGCCGGGGACTCTATCACGATCGAGGACTGCGACCCGGACTCGTTTGGCCAGTTCCTCCAGTTCGTGTACTGTGGAAGGGCGGACATCGCTTCGATCGGCAGCGCTCTGGGTCTGTACTACGCAGGCGACAAGTACGACTTCCCGAAGCTGAAGAAAATGTGCATCGAGTTCATGAAGAGTTCCTTTTCGACGAATACCGTGTTCGAGGTCGTCAGTTTGGCTGCTCGACACGAGGAGGAGGAGCTATTGCAGCAAGCCATCGTTTATTTTACCGAAAATTTAAAGGAAGTTTGGCGTACCGTGGAATGGCAGCGATTCCTTTCGGCCAACCCTATTGAAGCCAATGAAATGAATTTAAAAGCTTTGCAGGGCAAGTCCTCTGTGCATAAGAAATGAAAGAAAAGCCTCAGCCCAGATCGGGGTATGGGCTGACTCTAGTGATGTTCTATACCGTGAGCTCATCTTCTGTCAAAATCCGTACGACTTTATCGTCTGTGCATATCGATATGACGAAGCACGCGAGGCCGGAAAAATGCTCCATTCCATCTTGAATAATTTGAAATTTCAATCGCGTGTGTCGAGTACGTTGAAATATGTTCCGAAGGGTGATAAAAGGCATAGAAGCTGTCAAAATGGATTTTGGAATGAGGCAGTTACGGATGTTACATGGCTGATGCCACCACGCGTCATACACAGAGGATGAAGATGGACTCCGTTTCCCACTCTGAACTTTGTTGCGCATTGGCGCAATTGTTTGAGCTTGTTTTTCTAGGTCAATTTTACTAAAGCATGCTTTTCATCGCACACGTTTCGCATTGCGTTTTGGATCAGGTTGAGATGTAACCTGCTGTGTTCGACTGTCTTGTTGATAAGTTTGTCGCCATGCTTACTATACGAAGATCTGTTCTCGTTTAATGTACTTTAAAAGAAATCATTTGGAAACCTCTATCGCGGAACGAAAGCTGCAGCGTACATGCAGCGGACTCATTTTGATGTGTGTGCCCAAACATGTCTGACCAATTTATAGGATTTATGTTGGAATTTTTTTTCACCCTTTTGCTGTTTTACTAATTTTTTATTATGATACATCATTTCCTAAAATATTTTAATTCTGTACAACTTAAGAAAGAAAATGATTTCGTTATGAATAAATCGACATTATTTTGCTCGTATCCTGTACTGCGTTTTCATCGAATAATCACACTTTCTTAGTAATAAACTAACTATAACCACTCAAAGGGTGTAACAGAAATCTTCGAAAATTGGCCGACTGACGTCATGGTTCTCAAACAGTTGGAGTGTTTTCCCCGCTCCCTCCCACGAAAGCGTCGAACCAGAAGCATCCACTCGTTCGAATCGACAATAGGAACCTTGCGTCTCAGTGAGTCGACACGAATTCTTCTCAGTCCGTTCGGGAAAATGGACAGAAACCACCTCGCTTTTGACGAGTACTATCACCCCTCTTCTTTTGTCGACATAGTCTAAGAATGCCCAGTCCCGGGGATCAGCTTTCTGAAATACATATTTTTTATTAAAAATTATTACAAAACACAAATAAGATGATACCCGCCGCAGTTTCTAAGATTACTCGAAGTTAAATGAAGAGTTATTTGTTTATAGTCCTATTCATTTGCTTAGCGATGTTGCTGTCATGAAATGCTTTCTGGCGAGTTTCAATCCGGTGATCACATTGTGCAAATGGCATATCACGTTCGGAAATGAAAGCCGAAATAGTTCATCCTGCCTTTGCTACCTCTTCATTATCTGTAGGCTTACGTTTGGCGACGGTATTATTTAACCTTACTCTAGTTTCAGCAATATAAGTACATTTTTAAAGTTTAACTGTATTTTTAGGAGTGACGTAGATTTATTAGCAATTTTAAATTATACTAGTTGGTTCCCGTCAACAAAAAATGGCAAGACATCGTTGCCAAAAGTTCAAAATCATAATATGAAGAACATAACTTATTTATGCGGTCTCGTGCTTATTAAGTATCTAAAGCCAGGTTTAAACGCTTCACTGAGCATGCGCAGAAAGCAATTTTTAACTGTGAACGATCGCTCAATAATAGACATTGCGGTTACAAAAACCAAATGTGACACATCTTTCGTTTAAGACCAAAATGAAGTGTTGTTGTTGTTGTGGCTTATGCCCCTCGACCGACACTATATCAGACCAAGTCCATGAAAGCTATTGGGCAGAGCGGTGCTTTTGAATCCCAAATGAAGTCAGTGGATGCAGTACTTTTGTCTCACGGGCTGACCAAAGCATCGGCTTGGCAACTTAAATATATAGATATCACACGAAATACAGTCGCTCGCACCTTTTTCGTGACTGTCCTCTCTCAACCAATATTTTTATTCCGGATTTTTCCCTCTAGTATTTTTTGATACTCTAGTACACCTACCGCTTCTTAGTGGGGTATTAGCTTCGGGTATTGCGGTTTATTTATTGCGATTTATAATTTCATTAAACATTCATAAAATAGAAGTACCAAACTATTACAACAGCTCAAAAAACAAATGAAACTCAAATTACCAGAGAGAGTAATAAATATTAATACTGCAAGTTGTTGTTTTTGTTTCAAATGCCCCCTGGCTGGATTTCCAGAACAGGTCCACGTACGCTTCGGGCTGAACTATGCGGCTCAGGTTTATAGAACATCACAAAGGTCGGAGTCCGTCTTATCTAGTTGCCACCTCAATTTTGACCGACCACCCCCAGGGTGGACATCTGGGGGGGGGAATGGCACCTTCTCCCACCCTCTCTTACATCATGATTAATACAGCATAAAGTACACGGATAGCACTGCGGTACAATCTCCACAAACAATGACAAAAGACTGTCCCAAAATGAATTGCATGTGTAGAGTGCATGTCTGGAATTTGCGTTTTTCAGCGATTGGGAATAGTCGAGTCATTTCACATTCAAACACACACTGATGCCGTTGTAAGCTGTATTAAACTGTCTAACTGTACTTAAAAAGTAAACATAATTTTGCTTATAAATAAACACAATTTTGCTTTTAAATAAACATAATTTCGCTTATAAAAAATAAACATAATTTTGTTTTGCCACATTTTTTTACTTTAAAGGGAAATTCCCGGATTTTCAGATATTTCGAAAAAAAATCTCATATTCATCGAAAAACTCTAATCTGGAAGCCCTGTTATTGACAAATCAACATTTAACGTTAAGGCTTCGAACTGCAATGACATCGTTTGGCATAACAATTAAAAGAATAATAGTTTTTAATGTTATTAAGAGTTTAGAATTATTCATTATTCTAACAATTGGAGAAAGATATACTTCATAAAAATCCTTGGAAAAAAACAACGCATAAAATTTATTTCATTTAAACATAAACTTTCCCAGGCGCTTCTAATAATGTAGACATTTCGAAACGGCTCTTAAGCCTGCTGTGTACTTTCCCTATCGGATTCGCTCACCTACATGTTCACCTATGGAGAAAATGTGTCCACTATGAGCAGCTACATAAATGTTGATAATCCGAATAAAAGATTTGCAGATGGCCCGAAGTTTTCTGCACCTTGCAACACGATTCATTTTATAAATGTCCACCAGACGATTGGACGAGCGTTTCAAACACACCACACCCGATATTTTTCCCCGAATCATTTCGATTTTAAAATATTTGCATTTTTTTTTAAACGAAAAATGCCCCGAGGTGTCCAATTTATTTCTCTACTAGCTGAAAACCCGCGCTTCGCTACGGAGTACATTCAAATGAAATACAACGGTCAACGTATACAATTAATGCCGAAAAATAAATATATATATTTATAATAAATGCGATGATCAATGTATACAATTGATGTAAAATATATATATCTATCTATATATATATATATTTATAAAAAAATCGTAAGGGATATGCATTTTTTTTGGATAATATCCAATCGTCTGCTGCATTAGAAAGAGAAAAAAAATATTTTTTTTGTCTATTTAGTTGTTACGCACGTGACGATAAATTTATTGAAAGTACCAGAAAAAGAAATCACGTGATCGGCATTTAATAAATTAAATTCTGAAAATTAATCTTTAAAAATTCACCAAAAATCAGGAAATGGAGGTAAAAATTCGAAAAAAATTTCATTTTGAAGGAATTTTTATGATCTTTCTCGTGATATAAATTTTATAACCCTCAATGTATTATTTTAAATGCAAACGTAAAAAAAGTTTAAAAAACAGCTTAAAAATTTAATTTAAAAAAATCTAAGAAGAATTTTTGAAAAATCTTTCTTAGTGCACCCCTACACTATTAGAAGAATCGCCATGCAAAATTTCAGCCCTTTAGGTCCAGCGGTTTAGTCTGTGCGTTGTATGTCAGTCAGTGAATGAATGAGTCAGTTACGGAACTGTTTTATATATATAGACTAGCTGAAAACCCGCACTTCGCTACGGAGTACATTGAAAGTAAAAACATCGGTCAATGTATGCAATTAATGGCAATATATATATAATAAATACGACGATCAATGTATATAATTGATGTAAAATATATATATATATATATATTTATAAAAAAATTGTAAGGGATATTTTTATAGACAAAATAATGTAGAAGAAGATATTCAAATTAAATCTAATATAAAGAATACTAAAGAATATAGTACAGTTAATATAGTACAGTTTCTAGAACATTTCTTTTACTGTATTTTAATATTTTTTTGGATAATGTCCAATCGTCTGCCGCATTAGCAAGAAAAAAAAATTATTTTTTGTCTATTTAGTTTTTATGCACGTGACGATAAATTTATTTAAAGTACCAGAAAAGGAAATCACGTGATCAGCATTTAATAAATTAAATTCTAAAAATTAATCTTTAAAAATTCACCAAAAATCAGGAACTGGAGGTAAAGATTCGAAAAAAATTTCATTTTAAAGGAATTTTTATGATCTTTCTTGTGATATAAATTTTATAACCCTCAAATTATTATTTTAAATGTAAACGTAAAAAAGTTTAAAAACAGCTTAAAAATTTAATTTAAAAAAATCTAAGAAGAATTTTTGAAAAATCTTTCTTAGTGCACCCCTACACTATAATAAGAATCGCCATGCAAAATTTCAGCCCTTTAGGTCCAGCGGTTTGGTCTGTGCGTTGTATGTCAGTCAGTCAGTGAATGAATGAATGAATGAATGAGTCAGTTACGGAACTGTTTTATATATATAGATGACGGACTACAAATTTAAAAAAAACGATCTTTCCATTCAAGTGGGCCATTCTTGGACCTAAATAGGTTAACGTGGATGTGAGCGAATCCAATAGGGTTAGTACACGGCAGCCTTAACACTGGTCATCTAGGCCACCTCCGATAAAGTCCAATTGATTATCCCGATTAGCAAAAATGCAGAGTACTCTAGGTTAAACTCGTTATTGGAGGGGAGAGTAACACGAACCATTTTATTTCTATTGGTTTGGTTTGGCAACGCTGCGGTCAATTTTTTGCTTCACGAGGGCGCGTTAGACCGGGATCTACAGTTTAATGCCGATTCCGAACGGCTACAAACATCCATGCCAACGTTGAGACTCGAACCCACATGATCCGATCCGAATGCCAGTGCCCTAGCCATTCGGCCATCGCCTGTTTTATTTTTAAAATGTAATGCGCTTTTCTATCTTATTAATTTAAATTATGTATGGAATCTGTTTTTTTTTTCCTTTTACGAATCTTGGATAGGTTTCATATCGCATCCTTTATCCAGTAAAAATCTTCTCGATAAATAAGAAAACTGTCATTTTAAAATTCTTGTTTTTTCCGTACGTATGTCTGAGGAAATGTCATTGGAGTTTTTAAATAGACTACTTGTGGATGACGATGTCCGATATTTCTTCTGCACGAGAGTACACTGGCTAGTGTTTGCAATACCGGACCTGAAATACAATACCGGTATTAGGTATTTTTTCAAACGTTATACCCGGATACCGGTATTAGGACTTTTTCAAAAAAGGTACAAAAGCACAGCTGTTTCTTTGCCATATTAATTAGTTTTTGCAAAAAATGCATACACTATAAAGACATAAACAATTTTTTATGTACACATATAAAATAAAGGAACCAATGTTATAATAAAATATTAATAATAGCTGCAGAATAATAATTTACAACATTTGAAACAAAAAAATATGATTAAAAAATAAATCACTATAGTATTACAATACAATGAAATAACAAAACATTTAATATTGTATTATTGAGAAGAGTAAATATCCCATAAACATTTTGCTGGCGCAGTCTATTACATAATATCTATTATTAAAGAAAAAAATATTAGCTTATTTTCCGGCGTATATAATTTTAAACTACACTTTTTAATTTTTAGGTATATTTTTCGTATAACGCGAAACCTTTTCTTGACGAAAAAACCTGAAATGTACATGTGCGAAGCTTTTTCTGTTGAAGTCATTCATTCGAAGGATTTTCCCAGGCTTTCGAAAAATGGTATACTGATCTGACAAGCGAAAACGGGAACAATGTGCGTGTGGGGGAAATGCGTGAGGGAGTCAATAATTCTGCAAACAGGGGGTAAAAACGCACTTCTGACCCGAATGAATTCGCATAATCAGGAGTCAGATGTTTTCTCTTTCTTCAGTCATTTGAAGCCGCGATTTTGAAGTGACCATCGAAGGCTCTAGTAAATCGCATTTGCTTTAGTTGAAAGCAGTTGATCTAGTGTTCCTTTTAGTAGTAAATATTGGTTCTTCCTGCCAAACTAAATAAACACAGTGTTGGTTTCTAATGCAAAGTCATTCAATTTGCAAAAGAAAATAGAAATCGTGCTGTAGCAAGGATGTTTGGTGTTGGAGAAAGCCCCATACGTGAGTGGAAGAAAAATGAAATCACGATAATTAGTATGCCAAAGAATAAATGTGGCTTTGAGTAAAGGAGTGACGTAATGGCCTATCCTAGAAGAAAGTGTTGCGAACTGGGTCCTAGAAAATCGCCAGAATGTATTAATTGTGACAAGAAATGGCATACGTTTATTTGTCTTAAAGACAAATAAACGTATCAAAAAGATCTTATATATCTCCAGACAAAATCAGTGTGCTGAAATCAATGCAAATGAAAGTGAAAACTTTAAAGAAACTTTGAGTCGGTGTTGTCCGAATCATGGCACGGAATAATTTAGTTCTAGGAGAAAAATCAAAAAGTTTCGCAAAGGCTTCTGAAAAATTTGGACAACAAATTGATAAGTTTCCAGAATTATGTAATTGGCCTACGAAAGAAAAAAAATATTTGCTGCCACATATTGGATATATGGATAAAACTCCAGTAATGTTTGATATGATAGGAAATAGAAGAGTTTAGAATTATTCATTTATGCAGTTGCTCATGAAACGGACTGTGCAACGCTCGCTTCACCGTATGGGTTTCGGGAGCCGTCGACCTACGAGAGTACCATTGCTGTATACTCGCCATCGGGCTGCACGTCTTGACTGGGCAAGAGAGCACAGAGACTGGAGTGTAGAGGACTGGAAACGAGTAGCATGGAGTGATGAGTCTCGATTCCGACTACTTAACGCCGACGGGAGGCTGAGAATATGGCGTCAGGCTCATGAAGCCATGGATCCTGCATGCCTGCCTGGAAATGTACAACGGCATGGTGGCTCAATCATGGTCTTGGGTGTTTTTTCGTGGCACAGTTTGGGATCTTTGGTGCGTGTACCAACCTCCCTCAATGCAATTCGGTACGTAGAGTTGCTGGGTGATCACCTCCATCCGTTTATGCTGTTCTGTTATCCGCACGGTAATGGAGTTTTCCAGCAAGACAACTGTACCTCTCACAAGTCCCGGTTGGCTACTGGCTGGTTGGATGAGCATTCCTCTGACTTCTCTGTCATTAATTGGCCACCTAGAAGCCCAGACCTAAATCCTATTGAGCATCTTTGGGATGTTTTGGAACAAGGCGTGAAAGGCCATCACACAGCACCAAAGAACCTTACTGAATTATGGACAGCTTTAGCCAATATTTGGCAAGCCATTCCCGTGGAACGTTTCCAGAAAATTGTTGAATCTATGCCTCATCGTGTGGCAGCCGTTATCAAGGCCAGAGGAGGCCCAACTCGTTACATGGTAGGTATCCCTAATTCAGTGGCACTTCAGTGTATATATATATATTTATTTATATTTATGTTTACTACATATATTATTTATTATATTTATTATATAGGGTTGGTGTCCCAAATATCGCCCCTGTGCCTAATATCGCCTACTCGTGTTTCCAAATTACGATTCGCGCTCTGAATGAGAAAATGCAGTAACTTCTTAGTTCTGGGTCTGTACTAACAGCTGCGATAGCGACAACGCTCTTATCACTGACAACAGAAACTATATGGCGTCTGAAGTTGTTTTGGCTGTCGTCTTCGTAAACTTTGGCTCCAAAGAATCAGAAGCCAGTGAATGACAAGGTAGGTGCATCCAAATTCTAATTTTGCTCATGCCATTTGAAAGTGCATTAAACAGAGACTTTGCTAGCAACGCCTTATAACGGGTGCTCCTCATTTCGCCTGGTAGGTGGTAAGAAGGAACAGAAGTAGGCGGTATTAGGAACCGCTCTGGAGATCGCTGGACATTTCAATTTTTCCAATTTAGCTACACAACTTATCTGGCACTGATTTTGGAGCCGGTTGATCTCAGGATACCAAAGTAAATAGTTCTTAGGGATGTTCTTGGAGTTTCCAGCCTAATCAGAAACTAAAAAGTGAATGAAATGTCGAAAAAAAGTTAGAGTAGGCGATATTTGGGACACGTACCCTATATATATTTTTTTATCTTTCTTAAGTAAGAAATTTAAAATATCTTTCTATAGCTAACAAAATACAAAATATTCTTTTCAAAGAATCCTTCCATAAACTTGAGTTACGTGTCACGGTTAAAAAATTACTGTATTTTTTTGTGTTATAAAAGCTTGGAGGTCCAGTCTTGTACCATAAAAAGTCTATATAGAAAATTGCTATGAAAAATACAGGAGATTGCTTTCCGACCGTATGTAATAATTTACTAATATGAACTTCTACTGACTCGAAATAAAAAGAATCAAGCGATTAATTCCTCATAAATTCGTTGCGATGTGCATTAAAACTGAAGCTTCGGCATTAGGGGATGGAGGACATTGGAAAGCGATTTTTGAAATTTTTACTTCAGAGGTAGGAAATTTTGCATATATATTCATTAAAGTATAACTATATCGAAACACCTTATAAAATTTTTGAAATATTTAAATTTTTTTATATTTTAAAAATTGAAATTATTATTTTTTAAATGCTCCTTGAGATCCAATTTTTAACTTCCCCCCTTAATTTTGCATTTGTATTGATTATGTTGGGCTTTCGTCGATTAGTTAATTTTTAAGAAATATTTTTATGCTCGTAGTCTGAATTTTCGTGAAAATTTTATATTTTTCTACACTTACGTTAAATTTTTGATAGTCCGAATGACGTCGAAACCTGAAATGGATACACAACTCTATTTCGATGTATTAGAGAAGTTTTCATGATAAATTTTATGAAATTTCGTCAACAATTATGACGCGAGGAGCATCTCTGGAACAATTTGCATTACTTGCAAAACAGGAAATGACTCATTTTGAGCAAAAGCCATTTAAAAGATATTTTTTCACCTGACATTAATACTTACTTTTCTAAAGCCCCCCAAGTTTTCCTTTTACTTTTCACTACATATGGTAAATGATCCTGTGAGTTCCTATCCCAACGTTGGCATGGATGTTGGTAGCCGTTCGGAATCGGTTTTAAACTGTAGGTCCCGGTCTAATTAGCCCTCCTATATCAAACAGTTAGCCGTAGAGCTCCAAATCAAACCAAACCAAAGATATGTTGAATGCATTGTATTCCAATATTTACATATTTTAAAAATATTAATACACCCAAAAAAATTTAAAATTTTTGTCCGATTTTCGGTAATTTCAAAGTCCACCATCCTCTGCTAAGTGTGCTCCACCCAAATCCCGACAAGCGCCACTGAATGCCCTTTTGTCAACGCCGGGTATGGACAAGCTAAATCCATAGGTCGGAAAGACCCGGCCTGAGATTGAAGGTGATGGGAGGAGATTTCGACCCTCCCAGATATCGACCCTGTAGTTGTTACGTCACAACTGAGGTGGCACCAGGGGTATGGCGTAGGTTTTGTTACGCGTCATTCCCATTTCAAGAAACCAACGACTTTCGAGGTATATTGAGAGAATGTCGAAACTCAAAGTGCTTCCCACATTGGTAAAGAGAACATTTACGGAGACGAGACTAATTCCTTCAGGAGGGTAGCTTTGGAAAGACACCTTTTTTTTCCTGCCTTTTCCCTCACAGTTAACATTTCAGGCACAAAATTCGCTTAAATCTTAGTGTTAATGTGTTCTACAGTGGACAGGATATGTCTGAAACACTTTGAATGAAAAGATGAACATCGAAACAACTTGTACAGCAATCGCTTTTAAAACACGGATTTTAACCTTTAGTATACTGGACCCATTTTTCCTTTTACTTCTTTAGAACGAAAATTTCATACCCCCTTTGTAAGAACGGCCATTAAGGGATTTATTTATATATATATATATATATATATATATATATATATATATATATATATATATATATATATATATATATATATATATATATATATATATATATATGTGTGTGTGTGTGTGTGTGTGTGTGTGTGTGTGTGTGGGTATGTGTGTGTGGGGTGTGTATATATATATATATATATATATATATATATATATATATATTCATTCTTGGGCCCACATTCTTGGGATACATGCTATCCCATCCCGTAAAGAAAAGGTTAAATAACAATAATAGTCGAAAAAGAAGGCATTTTCGCTGTTCATATTGTTGAACAATGGTGGAAGTGACCATTGAGATGCAATGTAGAAAAGCTCTTTCACTTTATCATTGTTGTGTAACAATACTTCTGGTAAAACTTTTCGACGCCATCTTTAGTCTGAAATTGACCCTCTCAAAGTGCTGTTCGCTATGCAGAGCTTTGAGCGTTTTTTTGTTGTTGGCGGTGTTATTGCCAGCGGTTATGTTTTTTACAAACTTGCGAAGGAATGGTGGAACCTCGGAGTAAGTCTTTGTACCGAAATTGGCGAAATAGCACTTTAAAAATTCACAGATCTATCAACATACAAACAGATCTTCTCAGTCCTGCGTACTTAGGCTTTTCTAAGCCGCTGTATACGAATATTGACTTGTGTCAGTGGGTTTCAATGAAATATTAGGTTTTATCCATCGATAAAATAGCGAGAAGTTGCTATTGGAAGGTCACGCAGATGCTGCTGTTATTAAACAACGGCAATTTTAAATGTCGAACGTATTGGAAATCCATTTTAATTGAATACCTTTCAGATTCAAATTTCATTATATTTAATAAATATCAATGAAGAGAAGGGAATAATGGTGTAAAGATGTAAATAATTTTACCAGGAGTGATTATGTTTGTGTCACTCATTGTATGGTTAGAAATCTGGTCAATCGGCTTTTCTGCTGACTCTAAAGTCATTTATTAAGGCAGTCGTGTACTAACCCTGTTGTATTCGCTCGTCTCAATGTTAACCTATGGAGAAAATGTGTCTACTGTTGACTGCTACATAAATGCCGATAATGCAATAAAAGTAGTATTTTCAGATAGCCTAAACTATCCTGCCCTTTGCAACGCGATTCATTAAAAATTGTCCACCAAAGGAATGGATGAGCGTTTAAAACACAGTAAACTAGATTTTCCCCCCCAAATCATTTAAATTTTTAAATTTTATTTGCATTTTTTTTTCAGAAACGAAGAATGTCCCAAGGTGTAAATTTCTCTCTCTATTTCGGAGTACAATTAAAAAAAATCTTTTGATCCAAGTCGCAAAAACTTGGGCACATTTTCTCTGTAGGTTATCATTGAAGTGCGAGTCCAAATAGTATACAGCAGCCTTAAGCGTGATAGAGTTTGTAAAATTTAGAGCGAATCAATACACAGAAAACCTGACTTTCTCTTTGCATATCGAATTGCTTCAAAACATGTTTTTAATACCTCTTTGGTTACTTTTTCTTAATCCCAATAAGCAATATTTGAAATTTTATGCCATGTGTTTTCACTAACAGAGTTCTGCTTTGGTCAGTCGAAAAATACAGAGAGATCCTAATTTATCCCCAAATAAGGGCATTTCTTACATATCTCCGAAAACATCTTATTAGATCACTGAATAAATGTATTACTAATGTATCTCCGATTAAGCGCAGTGCTACGATATGAACGAATAAGTGAATTATCTTTCCTGTAAGGGAAATACATTATTTTAAGCAGTTACTTGTTTGTCAGGAGTGGCTAACAGATTAGGATACGACTTAGGTGTTTTGATATATGATATAAATTTCTTTGTTTTATTAATTAAAAGGGTGTAGCTAGGACTTATGTTTTCAGTTCATCAACTGAATATATTTCGATGTTATTAAAACAATTCTGTCATACAAATAAAAAATTTGCTCTTAAAAATATTACAGAAAAAAGGTGCGATAAATCATTTAAAATAGAATCATGTGTTACAGAAGTATAAAATCGAAATGTGCATTAAACATCTATGAAAAAAAACTTAGACGTCTGTACTGTATTTCATATTTAAAACAAATAAACGATTTCATCCTTTTGTACTTCAATTTTTCAAAATTTTTGTGAGTAGAGTTTGATATTTTCATGTTTATTATAAACGAAAAATCTAATAATTGTTGACAGTAATTCTTATTTTTCTTTGCAGAGTTCTGGACCACCATCCGTTGTTGAAGTAAGTAACACGTAGAATAATATATGTTTGCAGTATTGAAGGAAAGTTTATTTGAAATTATATTATTGCCTAAACACAGCAATGAAAAAAAATATATTTTAGGATATTACAAATATTCACATAAGCTATTAATGAAACATTGTCACTAATAGCAATGTATATTTATGTTCACTTTTCTGTTTTAGAGAAGACATGAATTATGAATAACTATTATTTATTTTGATTTGAAACAGAATATATATAAAAAAACTAAATCAGCGTCAATGCACGAACTGCATAACTTTTTTTTTCTACCGCTATAAAAGTTTCATTTTTTCAGTCTTTCGAAGTTCTGACAATCGAAAAGTCTGCGCATCACTAACAAAAATCTCTGGTAAAAATAAAGCAAATCTCGCAATGAATGCTTATATAGAATACATCCAGAGAACGGAACACAAACTCTTTTATAGATAGATATCAATAGGATGAGATATATTTATTAAGAAAAAATATTTATATATAAATTTGGATACGAAATGAAGACAACCTAAAATCTTTTTTCTTCCTACTAAACTACCGTTCAAAGTACTTTCTAATATCTGAAATTGCTACGCCACCAGATATATCAAAATATTGTATAATTAAAAAAGTCTGTTAAAAACCTTCCAAGATATGTATGGAGACAAAACTACATACATATATGCATGCAATAATTTTCACCCGGTAGTTCATGAACTAAAGTAAATATCCCGGTAATATGAAAGCTAAATTGGACTGTATCGAAATGATTGTATCTAGCTTAGACATTCCCTTCAGATTGAAACAGTTGTAATGACTCCTTACCGAAGGAACAGAATGCTGGTGCCATAATGTAAACAGTTTATACATAAAAAACAAATTGGAAATGAAAGAATCCAGTCCAACATGTTGTGTAATCTATATTAATTTAAAAGGAGATTATATGTGGACAAATCATAAAAATTTAGGCCTCGGCAAAGGTGTATTGACGTCATCTGATCTTTGAAAAATTTGTCTGAGTAACTGAATTCTCAAGAATGGGTTAATTATAAGTTACATCTCCCATAATATTGATATCTAACTGAAATTTGTGGTATGAGAATAAGGAAATATTAACTACGAAAACTTGAAAAGTTGCGTTTTTTCGCGATAATGACCCTGCTGCTATGCAAAAGAACAAAAAAAACAATAGGTATTAGGCGTCAGAATTTCTGGAAAATCTGGAGAGGTAAAATAACAACTAGAAATCCACACAAAATAGAGGTTATAATGGGATATTAATGCATTCAAAATTATTAAACGTTTTTATCGTGTTTTGAGACAATAAACCTATACTATTGAGTTATGTCTATTGAGATTTATTGTCTATTGACCAGTGTACTCATATGCAATCTGCGAGCACGTCGAAGAATTAAATATGTTAGGAATTTTTTTTTCCAATGCAGAGGCGCTTGTAATCAAACATTGGCCTATACTACGTCTCAATTTTACTGCCCATTTTATTATGGGGGCACCATATAGGCGGACAGCATTACCCCCTCTGAAGGGACGACACGAACGGAGGCATTTTTCGTGGCGCAACGCCGGACTCGATCTGAGCATCCTCAGCACCGAAAGCCAGCGCGCTGTACCGCAGGGCCGCCACAAGCCCCTATATGTGAAGAATTAGGATCTTTTACTTTTAATATCTACATATACTAAGCTTTATAATCTTTCATACTGGTAACACTGGGTACCTCATTCCAATTCTTCTCTTACACAAGTGCTTATTTCAATTATGAATTATCTCAAAACCATTTTCTGTCATTTTGTTTTAATGTATTAAGAGAGTGAAAAATGATCCCTTTTTAATACTTCGTCCGTTCATTTCAGGTGTCCTCAAATGCCACCCCTGAGGACATTACAGTTGATATTGATGATGATGATAATGAAGAAACAAATGATTATGTCGAAACTCTGGTTGAAGATGTAAAAACATCGGATGAGGCGTCGATTTATGCCGATGTTGTTCAAGTCCTCGACCATACTGTAGGAGTTGTCGAGCTGGTGACGCTGTTGGTCTCAGCTAATGAAGCTGAAGAAAATTACCCACCTTTAGCTGAAGAAATGCTGCTGACCGACTCAGAAATCGAGTAAGGAACTTTTGTTGTTGTTGTTATTGCTTATGCCACTTGACCGACAGCAACATCAGATCAAGTCCCGAAGGCTATGGGGGATGAAAGTGCGGCTCCTGTTTTGAATTAGCACCACAAGGGTCGGGACTTGGTTAAAGTCCGACTTGGTTAAATGACCGGTCCCGTCATTTTGAACCGAGTCAAATGACGAGCCCGGAACACTTGACCCCGCACCTCCGGAGGTATATTTGAGAACTGGGAGGACATTTCAGCCCCGCCCTATTTTACGTGGCCCGGCCACCATAAGTGAAAATGGCGGAGGATTTGCAGCGACGAGCATCAAACCAGAGACGTTCAGATCACTGGCTCGTTGCTCGGAACAGATGTATTACACGCACCTCCCTTGGCGACAATTTGGCGACAAAAATTTTTTGACGCCAAATACTCGTCAAAAAAATTTTGTCGCCAACTTGTCGCCAAAACAGACCTACGCGGACATTTTACACTTAAAATAACAAATATACACAAAATATCAATAACAACTCAAATATAAAAATAAATTCAAAACAAACTTACCAATGATAATAATAAACTTTCAAAAACATGTCACAAAACCACAACAGCTACTTTAAAACATACACGAATATATCTAAAAGCGGCTGTATTAAAATTCAAAACCTAAACAGAAATGCTCAACCACTTATTTAAAACATATGCAAATATATCTAAAAACGGCTGTATTAAAATTCAAAACCTAAAGAGAAATGCCCAACCGCTACTTTAAAACATATACAAAAGTATCTAAAAACGACTGTATTAAAAATATATATCTAAAAACGACTGCATAAATACAAAAACTAAAACCTTAAAATTAATGAGAAATTTGTTAGGTGGCCGCCATACTATATCACGTAAACAAACACACACAACTAGCTGTTCAAACTGGGTTGCCACAAAATAACAAAATCTCGCCAAAATGGCATGGCTGCCACACCAAACACAAAATCGCCAAACTTCACGAAATCGCCAAAATTTAAAAAATCGCCAACTTGGCAATGAGGTGCGTCTAACACATCTGTACCCAGTCCAGCACGCAATGTCAAAATTCACAGGTTTCCGAGCGGTTTACTTTCAAATTCCGAGTGCGGAGCAGTCGACATGTAAAATCACCCGCCTAAGTTAATGGGGCGATATTCTATCTGGTTTCCACATGCAGTGAGGGTGTTGATAATTTTGTACATCAATTTTAGTCTACTCGGCTTCACAGGCTCTTTTTAAATTGAACATTCAAGACTTTAAACAAACTTTCTTTATTTAAATCTAACGAATTCACATGAACACAAAAGAGCTATTACAACAACATCTCCAACCAGTATGTCATCGTATATCTATATACTCAGCAATATCTCTCGAAGTTGTCACTTCGGTACTTAAAACGTAACAATAAAAAAAAACGAGCATGCAAATGACTCCAAGTGTAACATTACGTCACACTTGGAATAGTACTGTGTATGGAGGCCGGCAGGTGCGATAAAATGTAACAATTCCCACACAAAATCGGTGAATACGTGCAAAGTTCAACTGTTCTCGCGTGCACGTTTCCTGGAAGTTTCAATCTCGTTCATTGGAGATGCAGAAATATTGCCATCTTTAAATGATAATTGCTTAACCTCATTTAAAATTTACACTACTCGGTTGACGGCAAGCAAATTGCAAATAATTCGTATATTTATGACCAGAAAACTGATTAAAGAAATATTTGATATAGAAATAGGTTCGCATTGTTTGCAATGAATAATCTATACTTATATATAAAGAGAGAACGATTTTGTACGTGGAGGGTAATCTTCAGAACCACTGTACCTATTTGAAAAATTCTTTAACTGTTTGAAAGGTACATTATTCCAGATGGACATGGGCTATATATTATGTATATCTAATCAGTAGAAATAAAGTTAGGGGCGTAATCCTAACAATCTTCATTGTTACCGCTACTGTCCTCTACCGCTTTTTGTGCCGAAGTCTTCAACGATCCTTAGCGTGGTGCTATCTATACTTATATATAAAGAGAGAGCGATTTTGTACGTGGAGGGCAATCTTCAGAACCACTGTACCTATTTGAAAAATTCGTTCACTGTTTGAAAGGTACAGTGTTCCAGATGGACATAGGCTATATATTATGTATATCTAATCAGTAGAAATAAAGTTAGGGGCTTAATCCTAACAATCTCCATTGTTACCGCTACTGTCTTCTACCGCCTTTTGTTCCGAAGATTTCAACGATCCTTATCGTGGTGCTATCGCGGTGGGCTTCTGTTCTGACGCTAGCGGTTCGAACCTAGCCGTTCTCCGGCACGTCTTTTTCTTTTAAAAAATTTATTTTAATTATTAACTAACATAAAATTAATTTAAGGTATTATTTAGGTTATTATTAAGGTAAAAAAAAGATTTACAATTTATTGGCTATCAACTGGAAATTTATTGGTATAATATTTTGTTCAACCCGGACAAAGTCGGGACGGGCCGCTAGTACATCTATAAAATTCTTGTGGTGACAGATGTTTCTATTCGGTAAAGACTGTTAAAAATAACCTAATTATTGACGTCTTAAAAACGCATTTTGTTGAGCTCTTGATCCCAACCATAGTTGTGACATTTCATGACAGAAACGGAGTACTTAAGTGGAGTTCGCAATTGTTTTGTTTCCAAGTGGTTTTGTGTCGTTTCTAGTTGTATTCACAACGGGTACCATAATCTGGAATATTTGTGCACTCTCCGCTCAATGGTTGTTAATGCAAAAGCTACTTATCCGACATTTAATGTTCTAATTTAAAGTATTAAATAACTGATTTCAAGAAAACCTTTTAATTCAATACTGATATTCATTCAATCTAAACTAAAAGAAAATGTGATGTAGGAGATTAATTATTCAAAGTTAATTTCAGTCATTCTAGATTTAAATAAATAGCACCTACCTCCCCCCCCCAAAAAAAAATTTGAAAAATTTAAAAAAAATTTAAATTGATACTAGTTTCTTCAATTTTTCATCTTTTTCAACTACTGAAATTGTATGCGTAATTTTTCTATGATATCACACACACAGTGAAAACTGAATCTTTTATGAAATGCGAATTGATCTTTTATTTTAATGGCATGATGTAGATGGAAGTTCCGAAATGAAGAAATGTTCTGCCAGGGTGATATTGCTGGCGCGTTCGATTTTTATGACGAACAATCTTTAATGTCTAAAATGAAATATACATCTGAGTCGAAAGAGGAAGTAGAAGAAAATTTTGTTGATGAATCACTCGGAAATGACAAAGAAGTTTTGCCAGTAAATGACATCGAAACAGGCACCCGAATTATGTAAGTATCAAGCCAGCTGATATTTAAAGAAATAGTCGTGGGCTCTGAATTCATCCTTTATTTCTGAAATAAAAATGATATCTCGAAAACTATTAAAAGGCACCAGTTACTTTCTTGATAACCTTATTAGTTCGTTTTCCTAAGAAAGTAGAAAACAATTTACCCCACTGGCGCTCGACAAGCAACTCTTTTTTAAAAAATATCTCATTCAAACATTAAGCATTTGATTGAAAAAAAATCAAATAGTTCAATCAAGGAATTCAAAAATAAATATTACAAATTTTCAACGCATCTCACTGTATTGTTGTATTAATGGTAATTAAAGTAATTTGAAACAAATGAAGGCCGAACTGATGTCGTATTTTCTTCCATATCTTACTAAAGGACGTCATTCTTTCTGAGTTAACATCCAAAATGGCGACAACGACCATCAGCCATGAAATCTAAAACGGGTCTTTTCGTCAACTAAGCATCTACGCTAAAATCAGTCAATCTTCCAACATCCGGTCCGATATTGTAATTCCCCCCTAAAAGATATTTTGGAATTATTTTTTCCACAGTTTAGAGTTATAGATGATTTAAAACAGGTAATGTTAGAATAAGAGAGGCAAAGCTAAGAATTCGGTGGGCCTCGAAAATAGACATTCATTCACAGTAGGGCAAACATATACAAGCTACAACAGAGATAGACACAGACTCACTGATAAAAAGAACACCAGGTGTATTTATGAACTTATACAGGCTCCAAGAAAGAGACAAGAGTAGCTTTTAATAAGACATCCAATAGAAATCTTTGATACGAGAGGAAATCAGAGAGAAGGGAAATCGCCTGCGATTACATTGCTAACACGTAAACATATATAAAAACGAAAATTCTTAGACATAATGTCTCTATTAATGACTTTTCAGAGCTAAAAATTTATTAGGACATTAGCATTAAACATTGAAAATAATTTACAAACGTGGTCCGTAGGTGTGATTAGTTAGTATGGTCAATAGTTATTGTTATGGTCAAAATACAAGGGTCGAACAAGAACTAAGGGAAACCTTAACGAAAGATACGCCTTCAAGAGATAGATAGTGCTAGTTTGTCAGTGTGGAAATTAAGTAATAAAGGATGCACTTTATGAGGGTTGTCTTACATGAATATTCATTTTTAAACGACGTGCCTATGGCTGTTAAATTATTATTGCAATTATATTTCTAGGATTGATGAAATTACTGAACGTGACACCAATCCCTCTATTGTGACTGAACCTGCTGTAAGTATCTTCCTTAATCAAGTATTTAAATCCTCAAAACTTTCCAATATATATATATATATATCACTTGCATGAGCATTTGCGTGTGTATTTGAGATATGTTGCGAGTTAAAAGTCACCGAAAGTTTTCCTATTAAAAAC
>OU015492.1:227116435-227183935 GCA_907164885.2 Dolomedes plantarius | reverse complement strand
CAGTCATCTCCCAACGACTGTTACCTAACAAAGGCTTAGTGCGTCTTCGGAGTCTCAATACACCCACGCACTGTATTCGTATGCCCGGCCCTCTCTAGAGCCAACAACCACAGACTAAAAAAAAACCACACGCCTTCCTCTCGCGTGGGCACAAGCAGTCTCTCCGACGTCCCCCTGACTTCTGCCCGGGACCTCGTCTCCGAACTCCACACTATTCCCTTATCAAGCCGGGGTCATTGCCCTACCCCCCTGCTTTCTTGAGAGGAAAGTACAGGGACAAAACAACAGGAGTGGACGCGGCAGACACGACAGTTATATTATTCATAAGTTTACCGAAAGTTATACCATAATTCAAAATCATTTTAGTCATTTTCGCAATTCGCAATCGCCGTTATTTCGTAATATATTACAGAAAACGTAATGCCATAATTGTATGAGGAAATCATTTTAAAACTTTCGGAAAATATTAGGCAAAAATTAATGTAAGAACCCCAATTTTATTTGAGTTCACTTTCCGGGAAAGCTTTTTAAGAGTTCAAAATTTTCAGAACACAAAAGTAGAAAAATGATTACAGAATGCGTTGACCAATTTGTAACTGCACTCATGTCCATAAATTAAAGATAATTCGGAATCACACGGAAATCGAACTCTAAAGTAAAATTTTCACATGTAGAATTATCACACACATCTTCAAGAGAAATATGCACATTGCAGGAAGCCACCAGATGACGCCGATAGTACGTCACAATGACGAGAGTGTAAGAGAGGGGTATATAAGGAATGGTGGCAAAGAAGTAAAATTGTTTACAAGTGTTCTGTAAGCCGCTCAGTGCCATAACCGAATAGTTATGACACAGAGGACGCATGTGGATGATTTTTTACGTGATAGAATTATTGGCCGCCTGGAATGTGGGCGTACTCAGATGGAAGAATCCGAGGAACTTGGACTTGCCGAAAGTGTCATCTCTAGGCTTTAGTAACGATTCCAAGATGATGGAAATGTCAGTAGACGTTACAGTACAGGTCGCCCCCGAGATACAACGCCGAATGAAGACCGGTATTTGGCAGTAACAGCCAAAAGAAGCAGACGGAGCACAGCATCCGACCTGTGTCGTCAGCTATCTGCAGCCACGTGTACCAAACTTTCAAGGCAAACCGTGTACAGACGTTTGGGAAATATTGGTCTATATGCTCTCAGGCCTGTCAGAGGTGTTCCGCTCACGGCAACCCACTGTCGGCACCGATTAGCCTGGAGTAGAGAACGTGCAATGTGAACATCGTAACAGTGGGCTTGTGTGATGTTTTCCGACGAGTCCAGGTTTAGCTTGCAGTCTGATTCCCGTCGGACTTTCATATGGAAAACGCCAGGTACCCGTTACCATCAAGACAACATCACTGAACGACACCGTTACGGTGGTGCAGGATTTGCTCGTATGGGGTGGAATTATACTGGGCTCCAGAGCAGATCTGCATGTTCAAATCGGAACCATCAACGGCCATATTTATCGGGACATCATTCTGGAACAACATGTGCGTTTGTTTAGGGGTGCCATGGGCGCAGAATTTGTGTTTATGGATGACAACGCCCGTCCTCACCGAGTAAAAATCATAAACGAATGCCTTCAATCTGAGGATATCACCCGTATAAAATGGCCAGCACTCTCACCTGACTTGAATCCGATAGAACATGTGTGCGACATGCTTGGCCGACGAGTTGCAGCCCGTTAACCACCTCCTACATGTGTACCGGAACTTGGGAGAGCATTGCTTGCTGAGTGGAGTAATCTTCCCCAAGATCAGCTCGATAATTTGATACTCAGCATGCCTAGGCGTTGTACGGACTGTATTTCATCGCATGGGAGACATACAATATATTAACCATCATATCAACCATGTAATATTAAATTTTTGTAAAGGATATATTTTTTTACAAATGCTCCAGGGAACAAAAATCGTAGTTTTTATGAATGGTATCATACATGCACCATCTTTTTTGTTCTTTACCTTTTGTTTAATAAATGGGCTTCATGAATAAGTCACGTTTGTTTTGTTTCTGAACCTTTATTTCCCGGAGCTGGCATTATCATTAATTTATGGACATGAGTGTAATTCAGAAATAAATAATTTTCTCCCGTGCAATAATTTCCACAAATATTATAATACTTTTCTTATTTTTTTTCTTATTTTATTACTTTGCGGATACCGGGCTTCAAAAGCAACATTGGTTTTCTTTTTAATTGTAATGTGCCTATAACAACATAATTGGAAATTAATTAATTCTTTTTGTTTCAGTCTCTTACGGAAGACTGAATGCATGCAGTTTTCCCCAGTCACCTGTCTTCATTCTATATCCAGTTTTACGTCACGAAAAAAACCACGTGCCTCTGATGAGAATAAAATAGTCAACAATAGCTTGTACGGACATCTAAAACAATAGTAGAATAAAAAATAAACAATACTTCAACCCCAAAACGTTTCCTTCTTTTGTCATGTTCTAATTATGTCACAAATACTCCACTTTTACGATCTTATATCAAGGAAGGAATGTTAATGTTGGAACTCCAAATATTTAACAAAGATTTTTTGAGGGGGCGACAGTCTCTGAAAATGAATTAAATGCCCAAGTCGGATCGTGCCATTCACCTATGAACGCCAGTCCTGTTAAAAAGCTCTAGGGCTAAAGCCGGCCACTGACGGGCAAGATTTACAATAAATAATTGTTTACAGTAAATAACCGTTTTGAATGAAATTGGAATGAATATTTCAAAATGTTTTCAGATAATGAAAACACAATGGTGGGAAAATCTGACTAGCTGGCAGGTACTGAACAATACATTAGCAAGAACATCAGCCTGATAGGCAGATAGTTGAACATACATTAGTAGGAATATCTGTCTAGTAGACACGCAATATTCCAGAAAAATGGCTCTTATCTGAATCATAGAAGGTTGGCGTCACGAATCACACGTTCCACACTGATGACAAGATGTTGACTGAAGCACTTGTACACTCACAGTACCCAAGGTCAAAGGGTGCGGCCCCCAGCGTTGAATAGAGAAACCATAGATGTCTGAGAGACAGATGTTCCCACCGAAGGGTTAAGATTTCCCGTCAGTTTCTCGTCGTGTTACCAAAAAGCACTGCGGCAAGTATACGTTAGAACATTTTTCGTGTCCTCATTGTTAGATTCAGTGGGATTTCAGAGGGGGGGAAATGATAATCTGGGTTTAATTCCTTTTTCCCAGCGAGAAAAAATGAATTAAACCCAGATAGTCGGTTTTTTTTTAAACCCAGCTTTTTAAAAAATATTTTTATTTATTAAAAGTTACAAAGAAGATAATACACCACGTTTTCTAAAATTACTTGAACTTAAAATTGTTTTATTTAATTGTCGCCAAATTTCATCCTTCACTTTCAAATTAGTTTTCTGAAGGTCTATTCTTTTACGCCTGTTTGTTACCATTTATATACCAAGCTCCTTCTGTTTTATCATTTACCAAGTTCTGTTTCAAGTGTCCAGTGCCGACGATTTTGACGATATCTGTTTATTTTGCCATCATGCGATCGTGCTAAGAGAATTCGTGTGTTTTGTTGTGATTCAATTAACTCATGAAAAACGCATTCATAAGAGGGAGGTAAAATCGTCCAATGGATCTTGAAGTGTGATAAGATTTCATACTTGGGATTTTCGAATCCATCTTTGATACAGCTCAGATTCAAAATATTAGAATAATTGAGAAAAAGTAATAAGAAAGAAATTATTTTTCATTTGTTTATTTTTGATGCTAAGTAAATGCAATTAAATTTCTTATAAATTAAATCTGGAATGTTTAGATAAGATTTTAACATTTACAAAATATAAAATTGAATAAATTAGGTATACAGCAGCTTTCTGAAACACATCCAAATATTAGAATAAAATTTAGATTGGTTCAAAATATTAGAATATTTTATTTTACGCAAAATATTACCTTATGAATATGAAGTAAAGGGTAGTTAATATTTTGTAGCATCCCCTTTAGCTTTAATAACAGCGTACAATCGATCTTGCATACTATATACAAGGTGTTTACAAACATTTCTATCACTATTAGCCCAAATAGACTTTATACGTGCCACTGACTCAGTTTTACTTGAAGGAGGATTTTCTTGGAGTTTTTTCTTCATTATACCCCATAAGTTTTCGATGGGATTAATGTCTGGTGAGTTTGGTGGCCAAGGAAATACCTTAATTTTACGTTAGCGGGACCAATTCTTAGTTGACACCGAGGTATGCGGTGACGCTAAATCTTGTTGAAAGATGAAATCATCTTCAAATAAATCTTCTGATGATGGAATCATATAATATTCCAAAATTTCTTGATATATCTGAGAGTTAACCTTTTCGTAGACGATGCATAACTTTCCAGGTCCTTCTGCGCTTATGCAACCCCAAACCATGACACTAGCAGCAAATTTTACCGAAAGTTTAAGGCATTCTTTATCAAATGCTTCTTACTTCATTCTCCAAACTCGAATACCTTGATTACCACATGAAACACAAAACATACTTTCATCACTAAATAACATTTTTTTCCAATCTTCTTCGCTCCATAAACGTCTTGATTTACACCAATTCAATCTTATACGCTTTTGTTTTGCAGTCATGAGAGGTTTTGTTTTTGGTACACGAGATTCAAACTTAAATTTATGGAGACGTCTTAATATTGTCGATTTAGAAACTTCAACTCCTTCTTCTTTCCATTTTCGGTGCAAGAATCGCACACTTTTAAAATGGTTATTAATAACTATACGCTTCAGTTTCCTGTCATCTCTAGCAGATGTTTTTAGTTTTCGGCAGCCATTTCGGTGATTATTTTGAAATTTTCCATTTTTTGAATATAGTGTTAGTATTTTACTAACGCTTGATTGCGAACAATGTAAATAATTCGCTATATAACATTGATTTTTACCGTGCCGATACAAATCAACCATACGAAGTTTAATAGATTCAGGAATATCACTCACACGACCCATTTTAAGACAAAAAAGCAAACAAACTGCAAAAAGAATACTGATTTTAAATAAAATCGTCTGAATTTAATGAATCATACCACCAGTTATGAAATGGTGATAATTAAAGGAGAATTTATATGTTATATTGTAATATTTTAAACCACTTGAATAAATATTCTAATATTTTGACTTTTCAAAATAATTTTTTTTTTCTATTAATCTTTTCAAAAATGATATTAATTTTAAGATAATAAATAAGTTTAATCAACAATAAGTTCTTAATAAAAATATCGTCTGCATATTTGCATTAAAAGACATTAAATTACCAAACGATATTTTCAATTTGTAAAAAAAATGTAATTCTTCTAATATTTTGAATATGAGCTGTATGACGTAGGAGGTACAAGAATTCTGGAATGGTTTCGTAAGATCACGATTCCAATGAAACGATGTACACTTGTATCATTTTACTTTCAAAAATATTATTTATACTGCTATATTTTTTAACTTACAAGGGAAAATCCTAGATTTTGAGTTATTTTGAAAAAAAAAAACCTCAAACCCATATGGTTACTGAAAACCCAAATCTGGGTTTAAAAACCCATGCTCTGACTGTACCCATGGTTGTCAGAAGTTGAAAGTATGAACTTTTTCAAAATAAAAATAGAAAAAGAGGAAGACGTACGGAAATATTTGAATAAAATATTAATTCACACCCATCAATAATAATTTATAATCATTACATAAATAAAAATGCAGTTTGTTTAAAAAGGACGCTTTTATTTAAATGTAATTAACTTTTTGAAATAAAACATTGTTTATCGATAAAAATAAAACGTTAACTTTATAATCATGATACAATAACTTCTGCAATGACTAGTAATAATTTTAAAATGAAAAAACGAGATTTCTTTGTTTTGGCTAATAATTTCTTATAGCAGTGTGTTTTTATTTCTTTATTAAATTTCTTACATTTTCATATGTTGCCGATAACATTGATTTGATGCTTTATGTTGAAACAAATTTTTTCCTTTGTCCATTGTGCCCTGGGTTTGCAATATGATACTGACAAATTTCTAATGTTTCAGAGAGAAATTTTGAATTATTTAACTGTTTGGAATAAATAGGTTATCCATTTTAAGTTGTATGACATTCTTTGAAATTTATCTCTACGAATATTCTTTTCAATATATCAGCCATTCAAGAGTCAAATCGCTTACGGTGAATTTTGTGGCAAGCCCACTCACTCCCCGTCAACCTTTGACGTTGGCGAATTATTGGCGCGTCCACGCTCGCCAACCACTTCAATTTCTTTCCGCTCGATTCGCATTGACACTGCGTTTCTAGATTAAAATTAATTCAAACATACCTGAGACCAACAATATCGCAGTAGAGACTAAACAGTCTTGCAAACTTTCTATAGAGCACGAGAATATTAAAATTTCATCAAATCATAAATGATTTTAGTGATAAAAAAATCTAGAAATATTTATTTGTAGATATTTTTTTTTCTCTAAATTAAATCTGGCTTAAATTCTTTTCCATATCTTAAGTTCTTATATAATCGTTTTATGTTTAATCCCTCATTTCTAGAACTGACCGCTTATATCCCAAATAAACACAAAATTCTGTAAAAAATAGGATATGTAAGAAATGCCTTACATAAATCCACAAACTGAATTTGCCGAAACTCTTGATAATAATCCGTACAATACATGCAATGAAAAAAAATCTATAATTGAAAACCACACTTCAATAGTGTCATTTTTATCATTTATTCGAGCTGTCATCGGTTTTTGAAAGCTCATTTGTTTTAAATTTGCATCAATTGTTAATATAACTGGCCACACTTATTATTTTAAATGAAAACAAAATTACCGAAACAGATCGCATCTCCTATAGCGAAAGAAAAAACTAACAATTTCAAAAACCCAAATACCCACAAATCAGCATCTATAATAATAAATTTTTGTATGATCCCGTATTTATAAAAGCAAACAGGACTCTAAATTTTATTGAGGATTTCTGAAATTCCCTCACATTGCTTCGGGAAATAGTAAGTAGAACGATGCATCGTTAAAAGTTTCAAAATACATTGATTACATGAAAATAGAAATCAAAACATGTGATTGTTTTCACAAAGCCTAAATATTTAAAACCCTCGTCATTTTCTTAATGGGCGATAAAAAGCCAAATATGGCAATCCGCATTTTGTAGCAGCGGGGAATTACTTCCGTTGCAGGTGTAAATTGGCCGTTGTAGTATGTTTAGTGCTCTCTCAGGTTAGGTTTGCCCCGAGTATAGAAATATATATTACATTTTTACATGCAAAAAAGGGGAAAATTTAAAGTAACTGGCTCAAGGATTTCTATTCTTTTTTCTTACCGCAAATACCATTAATTCAGGAAGGATTTTAAGTTTTGTCGTAAATTTATCAATTATGTTCATAGGCGTAGCTTGGGGGGGGGGGGGAGGGGGATCCGATAAATAGTGTCGGATCTTCAAAATTAACTTTTCCAGCCGGTCTCCCCTATAAACGGCCATATTTTGGTCAGATCCGATACAATGCACTCCATAGAGCCAATGTTATTTTCCCCCTTTTCCACAGCCACCCATCTAAACGACCACATTTTTTCAGAACCTTGACTGACCGCCTGAGAGCAGTTTCATTGTAAATACACTGGAGTGCCACTGAATTAGGGATAGCAAAGCCTATGAAAATTGTGTAGCGCTGAGCATCATATATGCGCAAGTGAGGGCGCTGTGGTAACTGCATATATAGCGCGTACTGTGGTTGTTCTGAATTAGTTGTTGGAATTGCCAGTATGGGTAAACTGCCTGATTTAGACGCCTTCGATCGCGGACAAATCGTAGGTACGCGACGCATGGGCCATTCAATTTCCGAAATCGTCAGACAGCTAGGATTTTCAAGGTCGACAGTGTCAAGAGTATACCAAGAATACATGGATGATGGAAAAAAACTAGCGATCGGGCAAACTGCAAAGGACAATTAGCCTTGACAGTGCGTGGTGAGAGACGGCTCAGGCATATTGTACGTAGCCAGCGAAGCCAAATATTAGCTCAAATTACCACCCAGTTTAATGACGGTGCCAGTCGTACAGTCAGTAAACGGACTGTGCAACGCTCGCTTCACTGTATGGGTTTCGGGAGCCGTCGACCTACGAGAGTACCATCGCTCTATACTCGCCATCGGGCTGCACGTCTTGCCTGGGCAAGAGAGCACAGAGACTGGAGTGTAGAGGACTGGAAACGAGTATCATGGAGTGATGATTCTCGATTCCGACTACTTAACGCCGACGGGAGGCTGAGAATATGACGTCAGGCTCATGAAGCCATGGATCCTGCATGCCTGGCTGGAACTGTACTAGGGCATGGTGGCTCAATCATGGTCTGGGGTGTTTTTTCGTGGCACAGTTTGTGATCTTTGGTGCGTGTACCAACCTCCCTCAATGCAATTCGGTACGTAGAGTTGCTGGGTGATCACCTCCATCCGTTTATGCTGTTCTGTTATTCGCACGGTAATGGAGTTTTCCAGCAAGACAACTGTACCTCTCACAAGTCTCGGTTGGCTACTGGCTGGTTGGATGAGCATTCCTCTGACTTCTCTGTCATGAATTGACCACCTAGAAGCCTAGACTTAAATCCTATTGAGCATTTTTGGGATGTTTTGGAACAAGGCGTGAAAGGCCATCACACAGCACCAAAGAAACTTACTGAATTATGGGCAGCTTTAGCCAATATTTTGCAAGCCATTCCCGTGGAACGTTTCCAGAAACTTGTTGAATCCATGCCTCGTCGGGTGGCAGCCGTTATCAAGGCCAGAGGAGGCCGAACTCGTTACTAGGTAGGTATCCCTAATTCAGTGGCACTTCATTGTATTTAAATATATATATATATATATATATATATATATATATATACTAGCTGAAAACCCGTATTTCGCTACGGAGTAAATTCAAATTAAATACAACAGTCAATGTATGCAATTAATGCCAAAAAAACCAAAAAAATATATTTATAAAGAAATCGTAAAGGATATTTATAGAGACAAAATAATGTAGAAGAAAATATTCAAATTAAATCTAATAGAACATACTAAAGAATATAGTACAGTTAATATAGTATAGTTTGAGGAACATTTCTTTTACTGTATTTTAATATTTTTTTAGATAATGTCCAATAGTCTGCGGTATTAGAAAGAAAAAAAAATTGTCAATTTATTTCGTCGTTATGCACGTGACGATAAATTAATTTAAAGTATCGCGAAAAGAAAAGAAACCACGTGGTAAGCATTTAAAAATTAAATTCTAAAAATTTATCTTTAAAAATTCACCAAAAATCAGAAAATGGAGGTAAAGATTCGAAAAAGATTTCATTTTAAAGGACTTTTTTGGATCTGTCTCGTGATATAAATTTTATAACCCTCAAATTATTATTTTAAATGCAAACTTTAAAGAATATTTCAAAAACAGTGTCGAACCTCTCTCTTCTACAGGTTTGCTTGGGTTCGTTCCGTTGTTCAGGACGTTTGCAGTGGTATTCAAGTAATTTCCACATCGTACAATTCAGGACCACACCAGTGAACATCCAAAAGTTTTTTTATGTTGTTTGTTTCGCAACATAATCACAATTCTTATCTATTTACAAACTTATTTTACAGTTTTAGTCAGTCAGTTAGCCTGTCAGTCAGTGAGTCAGTTACGGAACTGTTATATATATATAATATATATATATATATATATATATATATATATATATATATAAATCATTTCCATGATTTGATATTTATTTACGCAGAAAGGAGCCACTAACATAATGGTAGAACGATTTCTCGGAGAACAGTCATTTGATTCGAAATTCGTACACCCAGCATCTGACCAGCATACATGCATTCGACATTGGCTGGTTTCGCCCGAATCTGAGGTGAGCGAGTGACAGCAGCTCTCCCAAGGAATGACAAGAAGACCATAAGAATATGGGTGTAACTGCGTTTCCTGGGCTACGCCCTCTAACGCAGGTTTCTCTGTTTGTAAGCAGCGGGGAACCATTGGACAGAAAGCATAGAAATGGAGTAAAGTGATTGGGTCGCTCTTGATCTCTGAGTTCGTACTACACAGATGCGAAACAGCAATTTGCATGGACAATACTTAGGAGGGTTTTCGGTAGATGCTAAGTTGTGTAAAAAGTGAGGGTAGAAAGTTTATAGATAGCAACACATATATTTATTTGTTTTAAAGATTTTTTGTTGTTTTTTGCCTTGGCAAGCCAAGTAACTTTTTTTTTTACTATTAACCCTTTGAGGGGCGCCGTTTGCACAGTGAAAACGCCTAAATCTAGGATATTTTTTCACTTGCATTCAATGTATTCCAGTTAAATGAGCAGAGAATTTTTTAGTACTGCCATCTGTTATTAGTTTAAAGAAGTAAAAACTTTTTGCAACCTTTAATTGGAAATTTTTTCAGGATACTTTAGGTTAAAAAAAAAATCAGGAAAAAATATGCACAGTGTAAAAGGTGGAGGTTCTTGCTCCTGAAAGGGTTAAAGAAAAGAGGAAAGAACAATTAATGTAAAGACAGGAGGCTTCTAGGCCTTTTCCTGTTATCAGGAGCAGCATGATCATAATTTGCGAGTTCTTTAGGTAATTCACTGTCATTTGAGTTGTGACATTTAATGGCTAATTTTTGAAGATAATTTCGAATAGTGGGCAGACCAATCTCCCTGTAGATGTCAACATTTCTAAAATACTATGGTGCATTAATGATTTGCCTATTAGTACTGCTCTGTGCAGAAGGTAGTTTTTTAATGTAAGAATACGCACAATATGACCATGATGGTCTTCCATTAGTTAAAATAGGACGAAGGTAAGATTTTTACATGAGCAGTTTGTTACTAATGCTTAATTTGCTGTCTCCAGCAATTCAAGGGTAAATTTATCTGCGAGCTGCTCGAAACGTATCCCTAACATAATTTTGTGCAAAGAATGGAACTTTGACAGTCAAATTTTAAGATGTGCTGTCATCTATTGCAATATTAAACAGATAAAAGTGACGCTTGACAAAGTTGTGCTGCCATGGTCAGTCTCGTAATTAAAAGGTCGTGTTAAAGAGACACTGGGACAGATTTTTTTAACTTTATCGACAACCATCTTTTGACTTTTTATTATTAAGAATTTATCTGCGATCTGCTCGAAACGTATCCCTAACATAATTATGTGCAAAGAATGGAACTTTGGCAGTCAAATTTTAAGATGTGCTGCCATCTATTGGACTATTGAGCAGATAAAAGTGACGCTTGACAAAGTTGTGCTGCTATGGTCAGTCTCGAATTAAAAGGTCTTGTTAAAGAGACACTGGGAGAGAATTTTTATTAACTTTATCGACAACCATCTTTTGACTTTTTATTATTAAGAATTTCGTCTCTCCGTTAATATCATACGTCATGAAAATAATTGAGAGGTATGAAATGATGTTTAAAAAAGATGATATATATTACTACACTCAGTTTTGTCACACAACACGAAGACAAACTCTTGGGAACTCAAATGAGTTTTATTAATTAGACCTCAGGTATAATACACACAACAACATATTTACAACACATTAATTTGCTGTGGGCATGATAGGGCGGGAGTTAATATAGCACCAAGATGTGCTTATAATTAGCCTCTACGCGAAGGGATTGTTTCTAAGCGACATTCATGTATCTCCTCACAAGACTCAAGACAGGGGAGAATACTGGGGTGACGCTACCAGTCGTACGAGTGCTGGACAGTGGTCACTGCGATCCTGTGATCCACTCTCACGGCCCTGCCCCTGATCCAACCCCAAATATTTTACAATGTTGAAAATCCACCTTCAAATTTTTAAAGGTAATTTCCTTTTTTTCAAACGAAACGCTTAATATATTTGAATAATTTTGTTTACTTTAATGTGTAGGTAGTTTCGAAAGAATTTGTTCTCATAAACTTCTGAATTTAAAAAGTGTGTGTAAGGAATCCTTCGAAAGGTATGTTTGATGAGGTCTTGTGAGGGGAGGGCCAGCAGATCAAGTACAGCTTCATATTTCTGACGGTATTGCACACGACTGTTATCTGCGTCAGATGAGAAATAGGTGTACAATTAGGTATGATTTTTAGGCTGAAAGTGATTCGTTATCAATGATAAGTTCGTAACGACTTCGAACCGGCAGCTGCCCTATGGAACGCAACATTTTAAAATTCTAACATTGTCAAATCAGTTCATTTATATAAACATCATCATTTGTTATGTTAGAAGACATTCAACGGATTCAACTGTCAAGGCTGAAGGAAAGGAAATTCGCTTTCGTTTCAAATAATCGTCACAAGATGGCAGCAGCAGAAGGAGGAAAAATCATTTAGTATTTTATTGTAAAGTTGATGCGCTACGTTTCCATCTGCTAAGAAGGAAAAAAAAATTAAATTAAAATTATCTAAGCAAGTAAATGAATGCATCCTAAAAAAATATGAAACCTTTAGTAGAATTATAAACTGGTAGGCGTATTCACCTGAATTCGTAATTAATATTTGAGAACAGATTTATAGGATAAAGTTTATTAAGTAAGGGCCTGCCTGTTCACATAGGAGTCCGTTGCGTTGCGTTAAGGAAAAGATGACGTTGAGACGTAAATAAACCAATCATATGCCTCCACACGATTAGCAATGAAATTTTTAACGCCTATGATTGGTTTATTTTCGTCTCGACGTCATCTTTTCCTTAACGCAACGCAACGGACTCCTATGTGAACAGGCCCAAACTTTACCTAAAAGTTTAGCCAATTAAACATACAATGTGAAGAACCTTACAAGTCCTTCAGGGCAGATCACCCAATGAAAGAATTTTCGGTGAGGCACTTCAATATGCATAAACAGTAAGAATGGAATGTGACGCATGAAACACAAAAATAGGATGGCCATCCAATTTCTTTTTCAAGAGAACAATAACTAAAAAGTAGCTGGACTATAAAGGTTTTATTTAAAGACAAAAATATTTACAAATTTTTCTAGAGTTTTGATCAGTGAAATGTGTTGTTATTGGATCCAATACTGAATTCTTTATTTCTTCATGCTCTAGACCAACCTTTTATCTTCCACGGCACAAAAACGTTATTTCGATAATTCCGCGGCACACCACAAGAAAAAGCTTGCAAATACATAAATTACAATAAATACGTATATGTATTTATTAGATAAAAAGCACAATAAATAGCTCTATGTATAAAGATAATTATAATCGTTTAAGTTTAAAATAAATTATTTTGAATTGCACGCCAACACAAGAACAAAAAAATATAAAGTTATAGTTTACAAGTAAAAAAAAAAATTATCTTTAAATTTTTATATTAAAATTTGTTTTTTGGTCTTTACTTAAGCCTAATAAATCAAAGTTAATTTAAAAATAACTAATTTATTAATGAGATATTTGAGCGTGTTTTGATGAACATATGTACGTTTTACATATGGCTCTACACTCAAGAGCCAAAACATTATGACCACCTGTCAATAACGAGTTGGCCCACCTTTGGCGCACAACATAGCTTCAACCCGCCTTGGCATGGATGCGACAAGTCCTTGGTAGATGGCCGGAGACAGATTGTACCAGATGTTTAAGCAACGGTCACGCAAATCCGAGATATTGCGAATTGGTGGTCTTTGAACTCTCTTGAGCTGCCGTCCCATGACATCCCAAATGTGTTCTATCGGATTGAGATCCGGTGAGTTAGGCGGCCAGGACATTAACTGGAATCCAGCATCATGTTCCTGGAACCACTCCAACACAATTTTAGCCTTGTGACACGGGGCGTTGTCCTGTTGGAACATTCCATTTCCAGCTGGAAAAACAGAGGTCATGTAAGGGTGCAACTGGTCCGCAATGATGTTCAGATACCCTGTAGCATTCATGGTCTGCTCTACCACAACCACGGGTCCCAGAGACGCCCAAGAGAACGTCCCCCAAAGCATAATACCGCCACCACCGGCCTGTGTATGACCTACTGTACATTGAGGGAGCAACAGTTCGCCTGGAAGACGGCGTATCCTGACACGGCCATCGGCGTGATGAATGACAAACCGTGATGAATGACAAACGGCACACGAGTGGGACGTTTGCTGCGTAGCCCCATATCAACAGTGTCCGCTGAACAGTGTGCTGCGATACTATTCTACTTGGCCCTGCATTGTATTGGGCTGTCAGCTGAGCCACTGCCTGGCTCCGGTTTTGCTTCACCATGCGAGACAGTCTCCGACGACCTTTTTCTTTGATAGCATGTGAAAGTCCAACACCATGTCGTCTACAACTGCTTTCACCGTCATTCATCCACTTTGCATAAGTACTAACAACTGTAGGTCGCGAACAACCCACGAGTCGTGCAGTTTCGGAAATACTTGTTCCGAGCCTTCGAGCCATTACAATCTGCCCTCTATCAAAGTCGCTTAGATCCGCAGCCTTTCACATCACACACAGAAGTAAGTGAAAGAATGATTCTTCAGACTCTCCAGCAGCAGTTAAATACCACTTCCACCTGATCACGTGCCTTCCACGTCATCCAGGCGAATTCATTGCAAAATGTAGGGGTGGTCATAATGTTTTGGGTCTTGAGTGTATATTAGAAAGAGCTACTCGAAGTCCATGGTGAAGACCCTTTAAACTCGGTCGTTTGTCTTTTTCAATTAGAACCAGTGTCGAAAAGCTTTGTTCGCATAAGTATGTCGTCGAAAAAGGGAGCAAAATTGCAATGGCCTTGTCAGAAATTTGTGGATATTCTTTCTTAACTGAAAATCAGAAATATGATGTTCGAGCATACATACAATGGATGGGAACAACATGTTTTTGTTTTGTGTATAATTTCGACCCAGAGAAATTACATATTAGAGAAAAGTTAGAGGAATATTTTTCTTAGAAAAATTTCAAACTAATGCGGTGATTATTTTTTTATTATTATTATAATCGATAAAACCACCACGGCACAGTCAAGATCACCTCGCACAGCGGTTGCGGAGCACTGCTCTAGACCAGTGTTTCCCAACCTCTTTCTAATTGCGATTCCCGTCAATGGTTTCCACGCATTCTGTGACCCAGATTTGTTCTCATAAGTATAGCTTAATTTAGATTTGAATATCGATAGAGCGTAAAACCCATTAAGTGCCAAGTCTTCCATTTTGGGAACCTTCAATTATAATTTTTTCCCCAACGGGATATTAAAATATATGCACATCTTTTCTTTTCTTTTCTTTTTTTTTTTTTTGTAACTTAACGGTACAAAGTCTACTGTGAATTTTTATCAGATTTACAACTTTAAAATGTCTTTCTTTTACAGTCGTGTGAATGCGAGCAAAATTGACAAATTCGACTTACATTAGTAAAAAATTCAGAATATATATATATATATGTGGGCTTGTGGCGGCCCAGTGGTACAGCGCGCTGGTTTTCGGTGCTGAGGGTGCTCAGATCGAGTCCCAGCGTTGCGCCACGAAAAATGCCTCCGTTCGTGTCGTCCCTTCATAGGGGGTAATGCTGTCCGCCTATATGGTGCCCCCACAATAAAATGGACAGTAAAACTGCGGCTTAGTAAGGGCCAATGTTTGTAATACAAGTGCCTCCGCATTGGATAAAAAAAAAAAAAAAAAATATATATATATATATATATATATATATATATATATATATATATATATATATGTATATAATATATATATGTATATAATATATATATATATATATATATATATATATATATATATATATATGTATATATATATATATATGTATATATATATGTATATGTATATATATGTATGTATATGTATATATATGTATATATATATATGTATATATATATGTATATGTATATATATGTATATATATATATATATGTATATATATATGTATATGTATATATATATATATATATATATATATATATATATATATACATATATATATGTATATATATATGTATATATATATGTATATATATATGTATATATATATGTATATATATATATGTGGGACAGGATAATCGAGCGGGTAATTTGAAACAAATACTTAAACTATTATAAACGAATACTATGATAACTACACTAACATTTAATGAAAACTTCTTATTTACAGAATATATTTACAAAAAGAACGTCGTTAATTAACATTATAGACTAATGAAAAAGCAGTCGTCTGCTGCTAACAGATAAACGCGTCGTCGCTTATCGACGTCCATCTCTCGTCTGCCGGGAACTCTCGTCGGCTGGACATTCACTCCCCCGCGCACCTCTCCTTCCGATGAGCGGCGCTAGGGCTGCTGGCATCACACAGAACACTCACACAGGTGGCAATTAATGAAACGGACTGAGGCAGGCTCCCGAGCCCACACATATATATATATATATATATATATATATATACATACAGGGCCCGATTTAGAAAATTCTTGACTATAGGCACAACTCGGGATGGGGGCCCCCTAACACTGATGTAGGCATAAAATTTCCAAAATTGACACTGAAAAGAAAAACATGACTCATTGTGAAAGTACCATTTTACCAAGAATTGGCTATTTGAAGAGTAGCATCCTAGAACATTATCAAATAACAAAAAGCAATACAACATATTCATCATTAAAACACCAGTACAATGCAACGAGAAAAACCTATTAATCCCTTATATACACTATAACATACATATGATGAACTATACATATAACTATATATATGAGGAACCAATCAATCAAATTTGAAAACATATAAAAAAAAATTGCTATTAAAAAAAGGTAAAAAAGTTGAATTGGGAATTTCTTTTAAAATAAAAATTTTGGGGGGCCCCTAGGCCGGGGCCTACCGGCCCTAATGGACAATCAGGGCCTGTATATATATATATATATATATATATATATATATATATATATATATATATATATATATGTATATATATGTATATATATATATATATATATATATATGTATATATATATATATATATATATATATATATATATATATATATATATATATATATATATATGTATATATATATATATATATGTATATATATGTATATATATATATATATATATATATATATATGTATATATATATATATATGTATATATATGTATATATATATATATATATATATATATATATATATATATATATATATATATATATATATGTATATATATATATATATATATATATATATGTATATATATATATACATATATATATATATATATATATATATATATATATATATATATATGTATATATATATATACATGTAGGAAGGAGGTAGTACTCCTTCCTTTAGAAGTGAATCATTAGACTTAATTATTTTGAACATTTAATTAAACTAGACGATGTTTACAAGACAGGACTAACACTTAGTATGAAATTAAAAAAAACAAAGCATCAACACAGCTATTTGACTCAAAACGGCAAGCCTGCGGAGCGACACATCCGCTTCGTAATGTCACTAGTCCATCACTGTGTTTGCGCGCCAAGTCCTTCGCGCCGAAGTAGTAGGAGTGGAAGTTGTAGTAATAGTTCAGTTGTGTTGCCAAACTCATTCTCACACGGCCGTTCTGACTTTCCAGACGTCTGCGGCTGGGTTGTCAACAATAATTCTGAAAAGATAAAAAAAAAAAGCAGAAAAAGGAAAAATATTTCAAAAAATCAAGCAGTGTTCAACACAGTGGTATTGGTGTTCAGTTTTTGCACCACTGTTTCATTTTGTCCGCTGCAGTTGATGTTATGGTTGGACCATCGTGATGTCCTAACTTTCGAACTTCGTACCGATCGTTGGGGTTGATGTTCGTGATCTCATATGGTCCGAAGAACTTTGGTCGGAGCTTTAATCCGGTTCCAAATTGAGTTCGTTGTATTGCCACTTTGTCACCGATCTTGTATTTACAAGCCGGTTTAAGCCGTTTGTTATATTGTCGTATGTTTTCTTCCTGTAAACGGAGGATATTTCGTTTAGCTTCGATACGTAACGCTTCTTTGTCATCAAGAATTCTTTGGTGGTGTTCCTCGTCAAGAAGATTTTTAATCTGTAGATCCTCTTGTTGTTTCATTTTAACACCAATTAAAAGTTGAAAGGGTGTGAATTTTGTACTGCGTGTGGTGGTACTATTTAAGATACGTTGCAATCTTGGGACATATTTAAACCATTTGTCAGGTTCATCTAGAGCTAACTTAGTTAAAACGGGAATAATTGTGCCATGAACACGCTCAACCTGACCGTTGCCACGTGGCACACCTGTTGCTATTGAAATGTGTTCAATTGACTGTTCCTGGCAGTAACTTTGAAATTCTGAAGATGTGAATGCGCTACCTTTGTCAGTAATGATTTTTGAAGGGTTGCCAAATGTAGTTTGTTGCAAGGATAATTTGTCTAAGGCATCTTTCGTAGAGGTGGACTTCACGGGATAGATCCATACAAATTTGGAAAAGGCATCAACTACTGTAAAAAGATACTTATAACATTTTTTTTGTCGATGGTAAAGGTCCTAAAAAGTCGCAATGGTAACATTCAAGGGGTGCATCACCTTTTGGAATGGGGTGAAGGTATCCTTCTTGTTTTCCAGATTTTCGCGAGGACAAAATGCAAGGAATACAGTTCGAAATAATTTCTTGAACTAATTTCTTAAGTTGAGGAATGAAAAATTCACGAGAAACAATTAATTCGGTTTTTTGTGAAGCAAAATGACCTTGTGAATGGGCGTTTAGCACTATTTCTTTCTGCATCATTTGTGGTACTACTAAAAGTTCGGCATCCTGATGAAGTTTATAAAGAATTCCGTTTTTAACAAAAAATTCATCAGAAGGTGTAGATTCAAGCATAGATTTAATTTGAGATATGAATTCATCCTGGTCTTGGGCATTTTTCACCTTTTGAGTGATATCATTTGAGGTAATTACAAGAATGGGGTTACGACTTAAAGCATCAACATGTTTCATCTGTCTACCGGGTCGATGACAAACTTCATCGACCAAACTGTGTAAACATATCGTTGAAAAACACTGGGACTGTTACATAAGCCAAATGGGACACGTAAAAATTCGTATTGTCCTTCATGAGTCACAAAAGAAGTATATTTAGTGCTATTAGGGTCCATAGGTACATGAAAGAAACCATTTTTGAGATCAAGTGAAGTGAACACCCGAGATTTTCCAAGTTTGTCTAAAGCTTCTTCGATGAGCGGTAAGGGAAATTTATCTTTTATCATTTTTCTATTCAATTTGCGGTAATCAACACAAAGTCTATAATCTCCACTTTTTTTCTTACATAGAACAATCGGTGCGGCATAATCGGAGCAACTTTCTTTAATAATTCCATCATTTAACCAATCTTGAATTTGGCTTTCTACAATTTTCTGTTCCGCGAAAGGGAGTCGTCGAGAACGTTGAGCTACAGGGATTTCATCTTGTAATAAATAGTCATCTTAATTTCAGTGTCTTGAACTTTATGTGGTTTGTAGGAAGTAACGATATTTTGAACTTCCTCACGAGTTTCAGAATTCAAAATGTGTGAAAGATCAAATGGAAAAGCTTGATCATCAGAAACATTAGCAATATTAACGAAGGTGTTATTTTCAGGAGTTTTGCATAAACGAATACCGTCTTTATCAAATGTAAATTGGGTTTGCTGTAAAAAGTCGATTCCGATAATCACATCAAAAGGAATCAAGTCATCCTCTAGAACATGTATTTTAGCAGGTAAAGTAATGGTTTGAATTTCGATGGAATCCTGAAAGAATCCGATGCTGTGAACTTGGTTTTTGCCAATTCCTGAAAAGGGAATGTTGGTGGGCTGCAATGGTGGCGAACCAATTCTTCGATAGGTTTTCTCATTGATGAGGGTTGCCTGTGACCCAGTGTCACAGAGTGCTGTCAATTGAATTCCTGCAAGTTGAATGTCAACATGCATGGGATTTTTCGATGAAGTTTCAGGAGAAAGTGCATTTACAGTTTTATCAGAAATAGGTTTTTGAGAATCAGGTTTTGGTTTAGAATTTCGATAACTTTTAGGGCAATTAGCATGAACATGACCAAAACTTTTACATCCGTAGCATTGTTTACCATGTGACTTATTCAAACATTGGTTGCTTTTGTGACCTCTCAAGCCACAGGAAAAACATACTGGCTGTGTATTTGGGCTACGTGTATTATCGACTTTCACATTGAGGTAGGAAGCATCAATTTTTTTCTGATTATTTTGTCTGAAATTTTGTGATCTGTTAAAGATTTGTTCATAAATTTTCAACTTTTCCTTAAATTCAGGGACGGATTTACAACCGTAAAGAATAACTTTATTGTTTGTTGAATCAGGAATTCCGTTTATGACATACTCAAACAGAGAGGAGTCATCGAGAGAACCTTTGTGTGCCAAATCTCTCATAGCTAAGAAATATTCTTGTAGGGTTTCAAACGGTTTCATACGTCGAGATTCCATTAATTTATGTAACTGAATACCGTTAATTTTGTCCGAAAATTCGTCTAATAAATGGTGCTTCAATTGTTCCCAATTTGTAATTCCACGAATAGACCTAATTAAAGTTTGAGCGGGACCAGTTAAACATTTTCTAACAAAAGTAATTTGGTGAATTGGATTGTTTATCTGATATAAACAAAAAAGTTCTTCAACGTCAGATATAAAATTCTCAACACTGTAATTATCACGAGACGAGAAAGGTTTTATTAAATCAACAACGTCTTTCAGACTAAACAACTGGAAAGAGAGATTCGCAGTTTCAACTGAAGGCAATGAATTTTGATCTGATTCACCAACGGAAATGTGTGTATTTTGCTTATTCGAAGATTCTTTTGTGTCAATGGTGGGGGAAAAGGGAGATCTATTTTCCTCTATAACGCTGTTAGTTTGGGATGAACGTGCACCCGGAAGTGAGTCATCATTCACTTCGCATTCCGAAAGATCAGAAAATTCTGCTTTTAATAACGATAAATCACTAAGACTCATAAGAATGGTATTGGCACATTTGTCTGGGTCAGTTGAAAATTCTAAATGAAGTAGATTACAAATAGAAATCAAGTCTTTAAGTGAAAACTCTTTAAGTACTTTCTGTTTCGTTGCTTCCAACACGAATGGCTGTTTAAAACCTGTAAATTTACGTAATCTGGTACGATTTTGTCTGTCGCCGTCTGTACCAAAAATTAAACGATGTAGAACCTTTATTTGATTCGTACTACCAATTTTTAATGATTTTGCAATATTGGGGTAATCGTTGAGAGTAGCCATAACTATATACTAGGTTCAAACAATTATAGTACACAAATATACAAATATTCAAAACCAAAATCAATACTTATAATACGTAGGTACTCAAATTCAAAATAAAATTTCAAATCGAAATTTCCTCAAATACCAATTCAATAATAAAATATTGATTCTCAAAATATGCATCAAGGAAATAATATAATATTCTTCAAACTGTATTCAAATTGCAATCATTCAAAATATATGTTATGTTGTGGTTTGTTCAAGGAAACAAGATTCTTCAAGTTAAATGTCGAAATTTTCATCAAATCATCAAATAATTTCATCGAAATAGAATTCTCTTCAAGAAAACAGAAGTGATAAATTCAACGTCAAAGACCATCAAAAATGAATTTAGCATCAATTAAATTCTTGCATCAAAAGAACGTTGAAATATTTTCAGTTTTCTTATAATTATCATCAATAAGATGAGAATTCCATTAATCTTCAAAATTTTCTTGAACAAGCTTCAAAGTATGCATGAAATAATTACAATATGATCAGAATATACTCACAGTTCTGGTTTTCGGTTCTCGTCATCCCATCAGAATATTATCAGAGTCCGTGGCACATCACTTTCGTTTTCGCTGGCGGTATCCAAAACAGAAATCACAGAGAACAGTAATCCGGTAATCATCAAAAGAAAATAGTTTTTCAGTCCAAGCTAGGGGTATTTTTCGAGTCCGAGGGCCGAGCACCCATGTAGGAAGGAGGTAGTACTCCTTCCTTTAGAAGTGAATCATTAGACTTAATTATTTTGAACATTTAATTAAACTAGACGATGTTTACAAGACAGGACTAACACTTAGTATGAAATTAAAAAAAACAAAGCATCAACACAGCTATTTGACTCAAAACGGCAAGCCTGCGGAGCGACACATCCGCTTCGTAATGTCACTAGTCCATCACTGTGTTTGCGCGCCAAGTCCTTCGCGCCGAAGTAGTAGGAGTGGAAGTTGTAGTAATAGTTCAGTTGTGTTGCCAAACTCATTCTCACATACATATATATATATATATATATATATATATATATATATATATATATATATATGTATATATATGTATACATATGTATATATATATATATATATATATATAGATAAATATATATATGTATATATATGTATATATATGTATATATATATATATTCATATATATATATATGTATATATATAAATATATATATATATATATAAATATATATATATATATATATATATAAATATAAATATATATATATATATATATATATATATATATATATATATATATATATATATATATATATATATATATATATATATATATATATATATATACACAGTGGAGTCTCAATCTATTGTTTCTCAAGGGGCTGACTGAATTGAACGATCAATGCGGATAAACGATAGATGCGGGAATATAACAAAGAAAAAGCACCGTCGGGACTGGATGAAATAAACGACATATACGGGAAAACTATGATTCGGAGAACGATCGATAGAGATTCCACTGTATATGTGTGTGTGTGAGTGGCTTGCTTTTCACGTAAAAATAATAGCAATAACACTGTCCATGTTGCATTTCGAGCAGAAATCAAATAAAATATTTGAACACTCATTTCTAAGCACTTATTTTAAAAGGTCCCAAAATTGAGACTTGGCGTCTCCCGACTAAATAATTTCATTTCATGTCTGCAATATGGAGCGCGCGTTTGTTACTACTCGCTCATTATCTTTTTATCTATCCCTGTGAAGAATAAGGGATCAGGTGGTAAACAGACACATTTTCACGAGGCGAAATTTATTTGACTATTTTTTTTAATCTTATAATATGGCGAAAAAGTTTTTGTCTATTCAAGAAGCTTTAGATTATATGTTATCTTTGGATTCAGATGAATACTCAGATGAAGGCAACACTACTTGTTTCCCCCCTCTCCCCCGATTCTGGTCAAGTAACTGACGAAGAAAATATTGTAGATAATAATTTAGGTGAAATGATTCTAGTGGGTGTTTCTGGAGAAGTTGAACTAAAAGTCCAACAGCGGGAAGGTAGATATTTTGAGAAGAAAATAAAAAGTAAGAAGAGGAAAAGACCCATTACATATATTACTTCAGATGACGATACAAGCATGGAAGGAGACCAATTGGCGGAAAAGAAAGCCAAAAAGGAATTATCAAATTGGGAAAAAAGTAAACCAAATGTTGGCTATTGAATCAGAAGAAATCTCAACACTTGTAAGGTGTACATAAGATTCGATTCACAAGAATCGAACTTTTGAGTGAATGAATTAAAGAAGTTGCTTGAGATATGTTAATTTCGGCATACGCGCTTGGTATAAATACCAAGCAGCTTGATTAATACAGAGGTTGAAAAAAGGTTGTTAAAGTTGATAGATAAGCGAGAGGGAGCTATGAGGTAAGCAACGCCAGGTGCTATCCTGCGGCCCAAAGTTTACGTGGCAGTACTGCTGGTTTGACTCTCTGCTGGTTTGTGAGTATTTGCAATGTGTATTTTTATTGAATGCTAATATATATTCCGTACAAGTAGTACGTATGCTTAATGCTGTAAAAGCAAATTCTATATGTGCAACGAATACAATAAACATTGTTTCATGTATAAACTGTGTTTGTATCAAATTCATTTAGAGTGCCACTTCAAATTATATACACCCAAGTGCGGGTAGAAGTGAGCTATATTCTCTATACACTTAAAAGAGACCCTGGCTGAATTGGCAATGAAATCTCCGTATGTTCTTTTCGAAATAATGTATTGTAAACCTCGAAGTGACCCAGGACCGGTTTTAAGGATGATGTCTCTGGGAGGTCGATTCTCGATAGGGGTTGGGGATAATCAACACCTCACCAACATTACCCACGAGAAGTATCATCTCTCTTTAGGCATTAAGATTACGCATTACGAAGGTTTTAACCATTTTGGCTTTAATAAAACCATCCAATGTTTCGCTTTTGGTTAACTCATGCCTAACAAAAGTTACATTTCTCAGTAAATAGCCAATTATATAATTTATCATAATTTTTGACCCAGAGGAAGCATTTATTAACTACGTAGCTTTCAATATTATTTGTGACATATTTCTTAATAATCGTTACTTGAAACAGGGTGTGAAATAGGGTCGTATAAAAGACTTAAGGGCACCTGGGAATAAAAAAATCTTAATTCACTATAATTGATTGAAATATTACCTAATTTCCAATTTTCAAAGCAAATTTACTTTTCTACCTAAAGAACACCGTAAGAGAACGCCTACACAGACAGACATGATAGGCCTCTCTTCGCTAGCTAAGTAAAAAAAAAAAATCTAAAAAATCTTACATGTTCTTAAAAATTTATTTCAAAAGAGGTTAATGTTTATATTATTCAGGGGATAAATTTTCAGTTCAAATGGATCGTGGCGATTGAAAGGTTTCAATAGAAAAACAGCACACTAAAACTTCTATTAATGAAGTTTCTCCTTGCGTCCATAAGGTAATCTCCTCGCGATATATACTTCAATAAACTTTAAAAGAACTGTTGTATGTTTACATTAGAAAAGCTATAATATATATAGGTTATATATATTTTCAATTGCAAACAAGGGGTAAAATAACCAAAAATAAGATAACTGCTAGAAAATGCAACAAAACGTTTCGAGCATTTGATGAAAGAAGAGTTTTTTTTCTTCTCCAGATATGACGAAGACTGATCCTCTACGTAGTCGTTAATACAGAGGCTGTTTGCACATTTTATTGACGACTTTGGTAGGCGGTAATAAAAAATCGTTTGCTGCAAAAGAAATAATTGCAATTGTACTATGTTTTTAAAAGTCAAAATTATCGTCTGCGGCTTGAAAATTTTGTTTTTATTCAAAATGGCGTTTTTAACAAAGCAGTGGTTCGAAGGCTACATTTATGCTCTTTCCGCAGGACACGCAGCAGAATTCTATACGAGACACACTTATCCAAAGAAAAATGGAAAACAATTGTCACAATAGATGAATCATGGGTGTATTTAAATGATTGCAACAAAAAAAGAGCCATTTATTGTCATAAAAGGACAGAAAAAAATTTAAGTACATGGTTCAAACAATCGAAAGAAAGTTTTTCTAAGGGATTCATGATTGTTGCTGGTTTTTCTTATAATGGCAAGTTAAAAATAAAGAGAGTGGGAAAAATGTCAAGATTAACTCCAAATACTATCAGGAACATATTTTATCGCCAATTTTTCTGAATGAAATACCATCACTTTACCCACAGTGCCATCAATCTGTGAGACTCCATCAGGACAAAGCAAGCAGTCACACATCAAAATCCACTGTAAATTTCCTAAAAGAAATGGAACAAAAAACTGGTATCAAGGCCATACCCTTCACTGATATCCCTACTAAATCTCCCGATGTATCACCTATGGATTTTTGTGCTTTCGGTCTTTTAAAATCTGCATTATCCAAACGTCGTCCCAAAACCCTTACAGGACTCTGGAAAGCTGTTCAGGAGGAATGGGATAGAATTCCTCTTCTGACACTTCAAAAGGCTTTATTATCCTGGAAATTGCGGTGTCGAAAGATAGTTCAGAATAAGGGATGTCAAATAGAACATTTAAAACACAAAAATTTTATGTAATTTAGTTTTGGGAATACAATATACATCGTCTAAAAAATGTGTGAACAGCCTCTGTATTTCTTTGAAATTTGGTTTACAAATTCAAAATATTTTATAGAGTTTCTATGCTCACTTCTACCCAGACTTGGGTGTATATAATTTGAAGTGGCACTCTATTTGAATTTGAAGCAAACACAGTTTATACATGAAACAATGTTTATTGAATTCGTTGCACATATAATTGGCTTTTACAGCAATAAGCATGCGTACTACTTGTACGGAATGTATAAACACAGCTTTCAAGAACAATATATTTTTATACTCACGAACAGTAAGTCAAAGCAGCAGTACTGCCACGTAAACTTCTGGCCCGCTAAGCACTAGCGCAGGATAACACCTTTTCAACCTTAACAACCTCCCCTTTTTCATTAATGATGCTGCATGGTATTTATACTAAGCGCGTATGCCAAAATTAGCATATCTGAAGCAGCTTCTTTAATTCCTTCACTCAAAAGTTCGATTCTTGGGAATCGAATCTTGTGTATACCTTACACTGGCCTCCCTCGAAAAAAAAAAATTAGGTAACTGAGGTCTGAACGGCTTCAGTTAACTAATTGAAAACGCGTGCTGGTCTGACTTTTGACATAATGGGTGGCAAAGTCAAAAAAACCTTCCACACGTTGTGTGGGGGAAAAACGCCACTACCATTTTACAAAACTAACCCCGAAGGGTCCAGGTGACACCATCACACAGTGGATTTGCAGAGTTGCGGATACTGGGCTGGCCAACTGCGCCCTAAAAAACTTATTTTAGTTAAAATTGTCAACACAATTGCACAGCATGACATTTCTTGACTGTTTGTATCTGCTCTCCCCCAATTTATAATGCACATGTGTCATGATTTGTGAAGTTAGTACATTAGTGGTTAATTGGTATATTGTGCAGTATGTATTTTTTTCCTAGTCACTACATGTCCCCTTCAAAATTTATAAAACAACAGTATGGCGTATTTTTTTTCAGTGGCTCACCCCTTCCCCTCAAAATGTTTACACAGTATATACACTGGGGAATTTCAAACCAATTTGGTTCGGTTTTATTAAAGGGTGGGAGTTAGAATAAGAAAGTTGATACAAGACTTGTTCCTCATGAATGCAGCAACTTCCTTGCACCAGTCTGTCCAATCCGTGGAACCTCTCTTGATGGTCGCAGTCCTAGTAAAGGGGTTCGTTGACCGTGTGGGCATCCTTCGTGCAGCAGGTCGTTGATCCTGAGGCGCTGGTCCGGCTTGACGATGGACAGGAGGTCTCTTGGGAGGAGGCCAACCTTGCTGGGCGGCAGAAATCTTCCGTTTCCTGTACTTATGCAAAGGAACTTTAAAATTGTCATTCTTCCTTTTGATAACCTTGTGTACCTTATCAGCGACGCATTCATCCTTTGATGGAGTTTTTGTAGTGCACACTTTACCTTTCTTCGTACTTTTGCTTGTATCGGTATTAGATTTTAATGCAGATTCTATTTTGTCAAATTTATACGCCGCACCAACGTGTTTAGTTACTGGCTTTATCTCTCTACTTGTGTCATGTTTTTCAACAAACTGACTCTGTTTTTGGTATTGGTGCTTATGCAACTTCTTGTTTACCGCCTTAATTACTTCAGTATTTGCAGTTTTAATGCTGGAACCTGAAGGCGCTTTTTCACGTTTTTTATCCCCCTTAACTTTAGTTTTATCCTCTTTTGACGAAAAAGTCTCTTTGAAACTTGCGATATCAGGATCGTTATCATTTAAATTCTTTAACACTGCTTCAGTTTTAGGAAGATTAAGCTTTTCGTACTGGTGCGTTTTAATGCAACCTGCGTCTATAACTTCCGAAGCATCAGCTAAACTACTTACAGTATAACTCTGTGTCGACTTTTCATCCTGATTCTCAGTCTGGTTTTCATGTACTTTATTTAAAACCATATTATCAACCTGGCCTACACAATCCTCATTCGGCTGGGAACTTGAAATAATATCATCATTACCTAGCGAGTTCCTACTATCGTTTAAAGAATTTTTATTGTCGTCAACTAATAAGTATTCACTAACTTCCGTAACGCATACTTCGTCATCTACTAAATTTCCTTCATTAACAGATGTGTGAATATCATCTAAAATATCAGGTATAGCATCAATAATATCAGGTATAGCATCAATAATATCAGGTATAGCATTAATAGAAGTGTCAGATGATTTATTTTCTAAACCACTAGCATTAGTATCGGCACTATTTTCAGAAATTTGTACTGGAATTACCTCATCATTCCAGCTAGACTCACTTTCTTTATAAGCCACAAAAATACCCTGACTTTCACTATTCTCAAAATAATGATTACTGCTCGGACAAAATAATACATTTGACCACACAGTTTCAACAGGTTGAACCATATCATGTGAATCAACTTGCCAGTGCAAGTAAGGTGCTTCCATATTATTTACTTTAAGAGCACTAATTTCATTATAACGCCGTGCGCTTCTATTATTTTGCCTGCGGTACTGCTTACGCTGCTGGTTTGAAACTCGCGAAAAATTTTGGCGCGGCTGTATAAAACTTCTCGTACCTGACCGACGGTACGGGGTAGCGAAGAAATGCCTATTGTCATGTTTAGCTAAAGCTTGAAGGAGGGTAACCTTGCTTGTAATTGTTTGATTATCTAAAAAATCTTGAACACTTGGCTTCAAACGTTGGATAACTATTTTTAAGATTATCGCTTCCGTCACCCCTTCTAAATATTTCTCACACTTGGAAATCTTTTCCGTAGCAAAATCTAACGCAGACTGACCTTCACGTTGCCTTAGCGAATAAATTTCCGCTTCAATTTCCCTTTGATTAAAGGTCTTTGGAAAAACACTAAGAAACTGTTGCTTGAATGACAAATAGTCAAAAATCAGATTACTGCTTTGTATACACGTGTACCACTGATATGCACTACCTCTTAAAGCGGCTAGAGCAATTTTAAGTTTATCCCCCTCTGGGGTGCATTGTTGCTGAAAGTAATGCTCAATTTTCTTTAGTAATTGGCTTGAGGGGCCGCCATTGAAGGTGGCTTCGAATGGCGCAATTTGCTGAACCATAATTACCCGAGGAAAATTTCCAGCAGGATTTTGTTCTACAACACTCATTTTTAAATAGTATATAAGTACTTGCAACAATTTTATCAATATAAGTACACAGTACACAGTTTTTAATTTCAATTATGTTGTTCGTTACAAATTTAACGCTAACTACCAGGGTATATATATTTTCGGGCGCCAGTATAGAGTTTCTATGCTCACTTCTACCCAGACTTGGGTGTATATAATTTGAAGTGGCACTCTATTTGAATTTGAAGCAAACACAGTTTATACATGAAACAATGTTTATTGAATTCGTTGCACATATAATTGGCTTTTACAGCAATAAGCATGCGTACTACTTGTACGGAATGTATAAACACAGCTTTCAAGAACAATATATTTTTATACTCACGAACAGTAAGTCAAACCAGCAGTACTGCCACGTAAACTTCTGGCCCGCTAAGCACTAGCGCAGTATAACACCTTTTCAACCTTAACAACCTCCTCCTTTTCATTAATGACGCTGCGTGGTATTTATACTAAGCGCGTATGCCGAAATTAGCATATCAAAAGCAGCTTCTTTAATTCACTCAAAAGTTCGATTCTTGTGAATCGAATCTTGTGTATACCTTACAATTTTACAAATAATTGTTAAAGTTTTATTTTCTAACACTGTAGGACGTCTAATAGAGGACGAAAACGCAAAGAATTGAATTGCACTAAACCTTTTAATGACTTAAAGGACTCTCTTTGAATCTAAATTGTATAAATTTATCCTGTCGTTTAATTCAGGAATCGTATTTAATAGATTTCTTACAATTATATATCCTAAATCGATCGTTAGAATTCCCAATGCAATATGAAATGCAAAGCACTATCAAGAGTAAATTTTTCTACGTGACAACATTGTAAGATATTGACAACTTCTGAGCCGTATACAACTTACAAAATAAAAGAAACGAATTTGTTTCTTGGGGTATTATTTGTACTAAAATTTATCGCAACCATTTCTCTTTCCATAGAACTTTTCCAGCCGAAATTTTTAACCTTTCGCATACATCTCAATGATTTTTTAATCTTACATACTCTTTAAAAATAGCTTCAAACTGTATAGATCTTTAATAATAATAATTTTAAAAAATTCTGTTTTCCATTTATTTTCATAAAGTTAAATCCACTGGCACGTTAAATTTTCTGAGACATTATGAAAAAATCACTCTAAGGTAAAATGACACGGGAAAAACCATTAAATAGAATGAATTCTTAAGAAACATGAAACCGTCACCAATGCGTAAGAAGACAGAAATTTAATATTCTTTCTTAAAAGGACAGAAATAGCACAACTTTTGAAAACGCAGAAATAAAAATCGGTGGCATTTTATGTTTTAACCCACAACGATAGTCATATTTAATGTTTAATGAGGTGGGATATATTTTAATTTTTTTCCACCTACCTGATAGATATAGTCTTCGGTTAAACTCTTGTATGTGTAAGTGTTGTTCATTTCAAATCTCTCACATGTGTACAGAATGTCGTTTGCAATTTATGGAAACAATTTTATATTATTTATTTATTTTATTCATTTGCGTTTTAAGATAAAAATTTGGCAACTTCAGAATAAACGTCTGCTACTGTTTTGGTTTGAGTGGAATATAAAATAAAAGACATATTTTGAAATTGACTCCTAAAATTGATAGATGGCTCGAAGGTTACGTAACTGCGCTTTCCAAGGAGAAATATTAGCATCAACAAATTATAAAGCTGTGTAGAAATCACGGTTATGACATTTCAAAAAAAGATATTTATAATAATTAAATTTGAAAGGAAAAAAATGTAACTGAAAGCAAAAATGAGAACATTTATTAAAACGAGCCTTCGGAAAACGGCATCCAAGAACACTGAACGGACTTTGGAAAATGGTCCAATAGGAATGGGTTAAATTGACATTACAGTACTAAGAAAAAGTTTACTTTCATGGAAAATTCGAGAGTGAGCTATTGTCAAGAACCATAGCTTTCAGATAGAAACAAATCGCCCCAATAAATAAGGCATTTATACATAAAATTTAACTATCAAAATCGTTTCCATAAAGTGCGAACGACCTTCTGTATATAAAATATAATAGGGAATTCAAAACCTGTATGCCTTTTAACAACGATTAATCATGTAAGTCAGTTAACGAAACACAGTGGTCTACGAATAAAGTCGTTTGAAAGGAGAATGGAATGAATTGAAACTATAAAAGATAATTTTACTTGTTAATTTAGTTATGATGAATGAATAAATTCGCATGAAAAAGGAGTATATACCTTACTACAGAATAAGCGAATATAATTTTAAATATTGTTACCCGGAGGAATTTTTAGAACAATTCAGTGTGGGATTATAGTTATTAAAATATATCTAGACCAATACGTTTAATCTTATACTAATAAAGAGACAAGTGGATGTCGAGAGATCACGTGACCGTAACTCATCCGGGTGGGCCACTCCTCGAAAAAAAATGGCCGACAAATATACAGGAAACGGTGTAATTTTTTTTCTCATGAAAGTACATAAATGTTACATATTTGGAAAGAGCTTCGAAAACTGATAATTTTTTCTGCGTACACTTATTCTGTTAATCCAATAGTTTTAGAGATATTTTCATTCTAAAATCACTCACTGCTGAGAAACCAAATCATCTGGTGCAGTGGTGCTGCCATCTGTCGGCAGCGACGGGAATGAAAATTGAAAGGAATTTATTCACTTGAATTTAATACATTTGTAGGCTTTTTTTTTCTTTTGTGGGGCCCGAAGTACATAAATATGTTACACGGATGGCTTGAGCGTAGCTAGGCGAAGCCCGGCTAGTGTGCAATAAAGGGAGTCTAACTAATGTTAGATTTGAAGAAATCGGAATATTTGTCTCAACTACGCTAGATTTTCTTGAAACAAATTCGTAACGCAGGTGCAACCAAAAGATGAGTAGTTAGAGGAGGATTTGAATTTACGTATTTCCTTGACGAAATACCAAAAAATTTGTTTTGTCGCTAAAGGTATGCGAACTTATTAAGGATTCGTCAAACAGTTTTAAAGAGATAGCGGAAGACACGTGAAGTTTCACAGAGCAAGTAAAGCATAATATTCTTCTATGCCTATGAATTAGTTATGTCTAAAATTTTTAAATATGATCGTCTTCAATACTGAATTAGTGCGCGATATCGCACATGGAAAAGGCTAGTTGAGTGCTATTGGGTGGGTTGTACTTTAAAAAATAATATCAATAGTAGCAAAAAGAGTATCCTAGATATCTCGTACTATTACTGATATTTAATCAAATCTCTCGCGTATTATTTAAAAATCCATGTAAAATGAACACCTAATACTGTATTCAAAAACCACATATTAATATCAGAACAGTCAGTTCAGATCTACCTTTAATAATTCAAAACGACTTGTAACTACATAAAATTACTTCTTAAAATTCATGACTAATAGACATTACTTACCGTTGAATGGGGACGCGCCAGTTTGCAAAGGCAGGTATCCAGTGATCCGAAAGTCACTGATTCGACGCCCGTCGCTGACAAAATCCACCGCCGTGTACGCTAATGGCGGCTGGTGCACGAAAAATCAGTCGTGGCTGCGAACGGCCAACAAAAACACGATCGGGGCGCACGGAGGAAATTTGCATATGACAGAGGCAAGACACCAATCACTGATGACAATACAGATCGGACAAAAGAGAACTTTTATTTCGATTACATATTTTCCACATGGGCGCCACACGGGCCGTCCGTAGAGCTGTTTTTTTGTGCGCGCATAACGCGTCCGTTTTTTGTGATACACGTACCGTTCCAACGCTCATTAGGATTTTCGTATGCGTTGAGCGTTTTGCGACGGGAAAAACTTCTCGTTGCCATTCGAAAATATCGAGTTTCTGTGCCTATAACCGTAACCGTGAGCGCCACTTGGTTGCCGTTCCCAGAATCCCGAGCTCATATCTCTGTATATCTATATCTGCAATCTTATCTTGTTCGGTTGAACGGAACAGCCGTTAGAGGTCCATATATCGGACAATCTTTTGGACAATCTTTTTGTTTTCATGGGCATTGGCTGAGGCAGAACCATGACAATATCCAGTTTATTTACGGAGGCCACATATGGAATGTTTGGCATGACGTTGGCATTATATTTCTCACTTTTACGTAGATAAGTGACTTCAAAATCACAATCCTGTAGGACTAATTTCACAGCTGCAGCCATGTGTTCTTCTCCAGTTGTTCCGATTTTCCTTGGCACATTCTTAGGCCGTACCGTCATAACTATGAAAAAAACATATTTAGTTCCAGAAAATATATAAATAACATTATTAATGATAGTCTCAGTTCTGTGTATCTATACAGCAATACAAGCTGAGATGTTATATCACAAGTTACAATGTTAAGATGTGAAATTCATTATATTGTCTAATAGCAAAATCTTAGTAATACAAAATTAAGTTGATAAAAATTGAGAAAATTCGCAGTAACAAATACATTACGCGCAGGGGTGCCAAACTCAAAGGCTACCTTGGGCCAAACAAACAAGGTTTAACTATAGGTGGTCCGCAAAAAAAATCAATATTAATAGAAACGTAGATTTATTTACCTAATTACAGTATATTCAACATAAATATATGCATTTTGTTTAATAATAGCAAAAAAGAGTATCATTAAAAAAACACTTAGCGAATTCTTCCTATCTTATTATAATTCTGCGTTTGTTATTTTATTATATATTATTGGGTGCCAATATATTGATCGGGACGCATGCAGCCCGCGGGACGCGAGTTTGACACTCCTGCATTACAGTAACATTTAATGCACATTGCTATTATGGAATAAATTTAGTTATCATGGTACACAGTGAGACATTTCTCACTGTGTTCACTGGTTTCACTGTGTACCAGTGTTCCATGTCTCACTGCGTACCATTTCACTTTGTTTAAAAAAAATGGCTAAATATCCTATGGTATCGGCTGTTCAGCCAATCACAGCAGCCCATGCTCGCACATGCAGTTGAAATAATGCCAGCCATGGCTCGAACTTCGAACTACAGTCGAGAAGACGCTGAACGTACTCACTGTTCGTACAACTCTCGTACGTGACGCACGTGTGAGTTCCGATGGAACATTTGGTAAAATCAATGTAACGCTACGTGCCTGTAGCCGAGTTTTTATATGTGAAGTATAATGTCAACGGTTTTACGATTTTGTTATAATTAAAGTTTTTGTTAATTATGATTGTTTAATCTTTACGACAACCACACTTCTCCAAAATGGTGACCCTTGTGAAGAACTTCGTTTTTTTCCCGGCATCTTAGTGTTACGTCCCACGTGCGAACAGGAATCTACTTACATCCTCGCAGCGGCCAGCGAGTATTCTTATTTGGATGTGCAGAAGCAGCGTATGCAGGCGACTTATGCATTTTATAAGCTTATTTCGCTGAAATATTTTTTTTTCCACGCCGAATTTCTAAAAATTCTCGACCACGTGTTCCTTTGTTTTCCGACGACGAGTGATTTTCTGCGGAGCACGTGACAACGACGAAGCAGAAGATTGTGTGTGCGGTGCTAACTAGCTCGAAATCTCGCTTGTGGTGCTATATTGCACGAAGATTGTGTGTGGTGCTTCATAGCACGAAGAAATTGTGAATTTTCACTTTTATTGTGTTGTGTGTTCTATCGATTCTCGGTAATTATTTGGATATACTCTATGTTCACGTCTTCTCATCGCTCCTCATGGTAAGCCCTTTCCATTTATTTCTATCACCTAAGAATGTTGTTCTGCCAAAGAAAAAACTTTCAAACTAGCAACGAACTGAACATTTGACTTTTTAATGACAATTTTTTTTAAACATGCCGTTTCCTTCTACATACTAGCCGCATCGCCATTACTGTTGCAAGTGTCATTTTTCGTAATATTGTGTATCATTTATGTATTTTACTGATAATTCATTTTAGTATCATATTTTACTCATCTTTTAAAGTATTGTGAATTGCCATTTTCTGCTATATTTTCATTTTTATATTTTGCTCATATTAAGTATTGTGTATAGCCATTTTCGATTCTATTTTATTTTGAATATACTATCTTGTATTGTTCACATCTGGCATGGCACTACCTGGAAATATGGCTGATACCCCCGAACTGGCACGCGTAGCAGTTAAACCTGTCGCATTCTGGCCAAAAGACCCTGAAACCTGGTTTCTTCAGCTTGAAGCTCAATTTAGGCTAGGCGCGGTCACTAACGATGAAACCAAATTCTATACGGCTATTTCGGCAATCGATACGGGTATTCTGCAATCGTTCCGGGATCTTCTCCGACATCCCCCGGCTGAAAACAAATACGACACACTCAAGCAGAGACTGATTTCACATTTTGCCGAATCTGAAACCGCTCGTCTGAACCATTTGTTGCAAGACACTCAGATAGGTGATTTGCGACCATCACAGTTGCTCGCTAAGATGCAAGACTTAGCAGACTCCAACTTCGGCGACACGGCTCTAAAAACTCTTTGGCTTAGTCGATTGCCCAGCCAAACGCAGGCGATTCTGGCCGTCAACTTGGAGCCACTACCTAATTTGGCCAAGATGGCTGATAAAATTCATGAGCTGTCTTTACCCACTTTCCAAGTGCAGGCTGTAAAACAAGAGGCGAACGCTAACTTAGCTCTACAGCAACAGATTGATGCCTTAACTCAACAGATTGCCCGTCTGTCTGAATAAAAATCGCATCAACACAAGCGCCCTTATGGCAGACACTGGCGTTCTCGCTCTCGTAGCAATTCGCGCCATAGGCAGCAAAATAAGTCACAAATCTGTTTCTACCACTCGAAATTTGGTGATGAAGCCCTTAAGTGTAGACAACCATGCAACTACAAAACTCAGGGAAACTAGCTTCGCGGTACCAGGTGGCCGCCATGGCCGACCGCAGCAAATTTCGTATTTATGTGGCCGACAATAAGAACAATATGAGATTCCTCATTGATACGGGTGCCGATGTCTCCGTCATCCCCCGTCCTAAAAATCTTAAGTCTGAAAAAGGAAAACTCACCTTATACGCAGCCAACAACTCTTCGATAGCGACGTATGGCACCAAGCTTCTCACGCTAAACTTAGGTCTCCGAAGACCCTTTGCTTGGCCATTCATTGTTGCTGATGTTTCCACTGCTATTATCGGTGTAGATTTCCTAAATCATTTCAACCTTTTGGTAGACGTCCGACGTCGCAGACTCCTCGATCTTGCCACGAACATTTCAACCCCTGGGCAGATCTCTAAAGAACCCACCGAAAGTATTTTAATGCTCACACCGACTTCCGTTTATCACAAACTTCTGTCAGACTTTCCTGAGCTCATAGGCATGTCGAGCTTGACTAAAGCCAAATCTAAAGTTGAGATTTACCACCATATACAAACAACCGGCCCTCCAGTTTTCTCCAAGCCGAGACGTCTAAGTCCGTCACTTCTTAAATCTGCGAAAGAAGAATTTCAGTTTATGTTGCAGCAGGGCATCGTCCGCCCCTCAAAAAGTCCATGGGCGAGTCCTCTCCATACGGTACTAAAAAAGTCAGGTGATTGGAGACCCTGTGGCGATTATCGACGGCTGAACGCTTCAACTGTGCCAGATCGGTATCCGGTCCCACATATTCAGGATTGCACGCAGATGCTGGCTGGAAAGAGAATTTTCTCAACACTCGACCTTACCCGTGCTTACAACCAGATTCCTGTCTTTCCGGAAGACGTGCCGAAGACAGCCGTGACTACACCCTTTGGCGTTTGGGAATTTGTTTCCATGCCATTCGGTCTGAGAAATGCCGGGCAGACTTTCCAGCGATGCATAAATAGCATTCTCCAAGACCTCGATTTCTGCATCGCCTACCTGGACGACATCCTGATATGTTCGGCCGACGAAGCAGAGCATATAACTCACCTGAAGGAGGTGTTCTCCAGATTGCAACATTTCGGCCTTACTCTAAATCCCTCAAAGTGTGTCTTCGGGATGAAGGAGGTGAAGTTCCTGGGATGTCTTATCACAGCAGACGGCGTCCGTCCACTTCCAGAGAAAGTGGAAGCCATCACTTCTTTTCCTCAGACAAAATCGGTTGCAGAACTCAGACGCTTTCTAGCAATGCTAAATTTTTACCGACGTTTCTTGCCATCAGCAGCGCTGCGCCAAGCCCCTCTGACCCACTATCTCAAGGACAGTAAGAAAAACGACAAGCGATTAATTTCCTGGTCGGATGACGCCATCCAAGCTTTCCAGAAATGCAAGGACGACCTGGCTCACGCTGCCACCTTAGCATATCATGCAGAGCAAGACAAGCTTTCTCTCGTTGCCGAAGCCTCAGACACAGCCATTGGCGCTGTCCTGCAGGCTGAGACTCTCGAAGGCATCAGACCTCTCGCCTTCTTCTCGCGATAGCTAGCCTCACCAGAATTGCGCTACAGCACGTATGATCGCGAACTCTTAGCTATCTACGCTGCCGTCAAACATTTTCGTCCTTTTCTCGAGGGCAGAGAATTTAAAATCCTAACTGATCACAAACCACTGACCTTCGCTTTTACGAAAAACTCCAACCTCTCTCCTAGACAACTCAGACAGTTGGACCTGATTGCTCAATTTTCGACGGATATCGTGCATTTAAAAGGCCTCGACAACGTTGTTGCTGACAGCTTGTCACGCATCAACGACATCACCGCACCTTCCGACATCGATTTTTCTTCTCTGGCAGAAGCACAGAAAATAGACGAAGAATTGCTGACAATCTTGGAAAACCCGAAAGTCAGTGGCCTCAAACTACAGCCCCTGAAGGTTGATGGACAGTCGGACATAATTTGCGATACCTCGCAGGGAACAATTCGCCCATTTTTGCCAAAATCCTTTCGGCACCGAGTGTTCCAGAAACTTCACAATTTGGCACATCCTGGAATCCGCGCCACGAAGAAGCTGATCCAGCAGCGGTACGTTTGGCCTGCAATGCTCACCGACATCACCGAATGGACCCGTGCATGCATTCCATGTCAAAGATCGAAAGTGCTGAGACATACTAAGAGCCCACCCCAACCCTTCCTAGTGCCAGAAAAACGGTTCGATCACGTTCACCTCGATCTGGTCGGTCCCCTGCCTCAATCTGAAGGTTCTACCTATCTGTTAACCTGTATTGACAGATTTACCCGTTGGCCTGAAGCGTTTACCATTCCGGATATGTCCGCTGAAACTGTAGCTCGCACGTTTCTCTCAGGATGGATTGCACGTTTTGGAGTCCCTTCCACCATCACAACGGACCAAGAAAGACAGTTCCAATCTTCTTTGTTCTCCTCACTGTCGACCTTGCTAGGCTTCAAACAAATCCGAACAACACCATACCATCCTGCCAGCAACGGTCTCGTAGAACGTTTCCATCGCTCGTTAAAACAAGCTCTACGATGTAAAGGAAACAACCGCTGGACTGAATCTTTACCCTTAGTTCTTCTCGGACTAAGATCCGCATTCAAGCCAGACCTCCAATGCACCACTGCCGAACTGGTATACGGGTCGACAATTCGTATGCCAGCCGAATTTTTTGTGCCATCTACTGAAACCGACATTGGTACGGCAGAATTTTTGCAACGACTCCGAAAACAAATGCAAGACCTATCGCCAGTGCAGACATCGGACACGCCAGCTTGAAACCCTTTGTGCACCCTGCGTTGGCGACTTGCACACATGTGTTCGTCCGTCATGATGCGGTACGGAAACCTCTTCAGCCGCCATACGACGGACCATACCAAATTCTTGACCGTACCACAAAACATTTCAGCCTAATGGTGAACGGAAAAAAGACGGTCATCAACATTGATCGCCTAAAACCAGCGTTCACAGAACTTGAAACCGTGTCCACTTCGACAGGTAAAGTCACACCTTCATCGGCTTCAAGACAGTCGCAAGGAGAATCTACTCCCAACCCTGTGGCTACGCCTACACCAGTTACTGTGACTCGTGCCGGAAGAAAGGTCAGATTCAACCCCAGGTTCCTTTAAGTCTAGTACCTTTGGTACTTGGGGGGAGTACTGTGGCATCGGCTCTTCAGCCAATCACAGCAGCCCATGCTCGCACATGCAGTTGAAGTAATGCCAGCCATGGCTCGAACTTCGAACTACAGTCGAGAAGACGCTGAACGTACTCACTGTTCGTACAACTCTCGTACGTGACGCACGTGTGAGTTCCGATGGAACATTTGGTAAAATCGATGTAACGCTACGTGCCTGTAGCCGAGTTTAATGTCAACGGTTTTACGATTTTGTTATAATTAAAGTTTTTGTTAATTATGATTGTTTAATCTTTACGACAACCACACTTCTCCAAAATCCCTTCCATTGTTTTTCCTTAGTTAAATCCTTGGTATTAAGTGGAGAAATAGTGCAGCATATATATAATATTCAATCCAAAGTAATAGATACAATAAAACTGAAGATATACGACATATAACAGAGATAAATAATTTACTTTTAGGTTCACAAAATTGCTTTCGTTTCATAGCTTCCAACAGAACGAACATTCACGCTTGAAATGTGGGCGGCAATTACTCCAAACAAAACGCCACTGAACAGTCTGACATCTAGCGACGCAAACATAAACTTCATTATAAAAGCTTCTCTGTTTCACTGTGTACCCTGTCTCACTGTGTACTGCTCTCCCCTACGGAATATTGGTATTTTTAAATATCAGAGTGGAAAACGACATTTCATTTGTTACTTCCCGCTTAAGCAATAGATGGCGCTATCCATTAGGTTCGCCTTTTTACTAGAATCGAAATATTTATGACAGCCATATACGGACGTCATTATCTTAAATTTTGGAAAACATTTTCAGGAGCACATAAGATAATTTGAAAACGCCTATATAATTGAAAATAACACCTCATTTTTATTTCTCGCTAAAGACTTACGGTGTGTAATATTTAATAAAAAGCAAAATTTTTCATGTTACTGTTTTACACTTGTAAATAACATTGTACAACATGAAAAATGTCCTGCAGATGAAAATGTGTGTTTCTTGTATATTTTTGGCCAAAAATAACGAATCTGTAATTATTTTTTGTTTAACACGCACCATTTTCCCCCAAAATCCACATTTTAGCAATGGAAATCTATACCGTAGCGGCGTACACAAAATAAGTTTATTTAGAAGATGACAAAGCCATTTTGTACACTATTTTGCGCACAAAGAAGACATCGTATATAGCTGTCATGTGAATGGCCTATTTCAAGCATTGGGACATGAACATAATCCAACAGAGTGGCGCCTGTTTATTGACTCGTCCAAACGTAGTCTCAAAGCAGTGCTTCTCCATATAGACAATGTTTGTCCGTCTGTTCCTGTAGCATATTCTACAAATACAAAGGAAACTTACGAAGTTATATTAATTCTCGGCCCGGGTTCGATCCTAGCCAAGACAAAATATTCTCAAAATGTATTTCTCGTTTTTGTCGATAGATGGCAGCACTGAAAATATAGATCCGTAAACTTGTACGTAATTTAGTTCCATATTTGACCTATAGGTGGCGCTCCGCGGAGCAGCTAGTCACTCCAAGGTTCTGCTGAACAAGGTTCCACTCTTTCCCGCTAGGGGGCGATAGCAGCGCTGGCGTCTCCTGATTGGTCCAAATTGACCTCCAGAGGGCCAGCCGCGCTCTGATTGGTCCACGTCACTCAGTAAGCTCCGCCCACTTTAAGCCCCCCCCCCTTGCACCGGTGGCGCAAAACTCTCATTTTTATAGTACTAGTTATGAGTGCTAAACTGAAGTTAATTGAGTACACTACATTCAAATGGCACATTTGAATGTAGTGTACTCAATTGGGTCATCAAAGTCAATCAAAGTCAATCAAAGTCATTGGGATATTAACAGGCCTGCCACTCGAGAAGGCGGCAGAATGAGACAGCCGTGACAGAAAAAAAATCGCTACATCCGTAAACAGGGGCCTCCAAGAAGCAATTTCATTCCTGTCACCAAAAACATATCACACGAACCACTTGTGAATCCGCAATGTGTCTTTCTTCCACCATTGCACATTAAACTCGGTTTGATGAAAATATTTGTAGAAGCTCTGGTCAGAGAAGGAGTGGCTTTCTTGCATCTCAGGAACAAATTCAAAAATTTAAGGTAAAAGAAGCGGTTCTTTTGGCCCACAAATTAAAGCAGTCTGTCATGATGAAGAGTTTTAAAATAAACTGTCACAAGCAGAAAAAGAAGCCAGTCTGGAATTCAAGGGGGCTCACCACCTTTGAAACTTCAAAAAATCGATTTTTGGTTTTTGCTATATTCTGATGTTTGGGACATTTCTGAACACTATGCAAAAAACCGCATAAAAAAAATTGCATTATTTCTCGAGTTATGAGAGTTTATGTAAAGCTCACTCTGTTGCCACAGCCATGTTATTCCAACTTTAACTTCAGTTTTCTCAAATATGTGAATTTTTGGATTGCGCGCACTGTTACTCCAAAACTATGTGTGCTAGACACACAAAATTTTTTATCAGATTTGTAATATAAGCTTCTTTACACACTAAAACCAGAAAAGTTAAAAAAAATTTGTAAAATAATTTTTTAGACTTGAAAATGTTTTAAATAATTGCAAAATTTTAAATTTTTTTAAATTTTATGTACATTTTTCAATTTAAACTATATTTTTTGTATATTTTTTGGTTTTACATTAAACTTGAGTGTATTATTAATTTAATTTGACCAAAAAATAGTTTCTCTATGCATATTTCTTAATTTTATGATGCGCGAAACATCCAATGATTTTTTTCCCTTTTTAGTAATGTGTACATTTAAAAATAAAATCTAAAAATTATTTACGACTTTACAAGTTCTATTTTTGTATAAAATATAACTGAAGACTTGTAATTTTGATATAAAACAAAAAAATTATATCTATATATTAATATTATTGGAGTTTCAGTAGCTCTATTTTGATCATGTTTAGGGTCATTTCCCAGTAGTCAAAGGTTGTGAGCCCCCTCAAATCAGTGTTCTCACGTTTCCTTGGAAATGAGGAGGCTGAAAACTATGAACGTCTTGTTGGTGACATCTTGTTGGAACGTCTTGTTGGTTAAAACTACACTCTTTGGACTCACATCTGGATTTGTTTCCTCAAAACCTTGGCGCAATTAGTGATGAGCATGGGGAAAGGTTTCACCAGGACATCTCTATGTTTGAAGAGCGTTTCATTGGACGATGGAACGGAAATATGCTAGCTGAATACTGCTGGTTTGTTAACAGGGACATACCAACAGATGTCTACAAGAGGAAACGGCAAAAAAAAATCATTTTAGCGTTTGTGTTTTCTATAATCAAGCCTCTGTTACATTTCTCCGTAACCAATTTGTATAAATGTGAGAAGTGGTTCTCCTACAAAAAACGGTACGGGATGGACCATTTTGGTTTTGATATATGAATCATGCACCTTTTGTTTATACAAAAGCACACAGTTTCATCTAAAGGACAGAAAAAAGGTCAAACTTTTTGTACAGTATAACTCTTTCCGGTGAAAACCCGGAGAAACTGATAAGTGTTAAATAATCATTTTCGTTGCAAACACAATAATGGAATCCGAGAATAAAAGGATTTAATGAATAAATGATTTTGGTTTTTCTCCGTTATCGTACAGACGAAGACAGCATTTAAAGTGCTTGAAGAATTCCTAAAAGGTATGAAATAAATATAACTATTTTTTTAATCGCATGCATGATACACTACTCTTAAATTCGAACCGAAGGAGGAGTTCAGGTGTTATATTGTCATGAACTGCGCCTAAGAAAGTATTGTTCGCACACAATGCTGTTTCATCGGCATTTAATATGATCCGAATAGATAATTCAAATGCAGTAAAACCTTGTTTATCCGGACTAACTGGGACCGTAGGCAAGCCGGATTATCCGGGTAATATGGGTAATAAGCAAAACGAAATCCTTAACTAAGCAGACTTACCGTTTATTCCGATAAAAAAAACTATGTTTTGTAACAAAATTACATAGTATTGTTTATAAGACATTGAAAGATATAAAAATAAATTTTCACGTCATTTCTTAAGAAAGAATGGGTAAGTCTAGTAAAGCTTTCTTAAACTCAACAAAAAGCATTTCATTACCATAATTTATTGTACAATCTGTGCAGGAACTGTACATTGAATCAAACTAAAATGAGAATATTTGGCGCGATTGTAGTGACGTTCTTGCTATCTGAGTTTAAAATCATCTAATGTGAACATTAAATTAAAAAAAAAGATCATAATCTTTAAAATGGTACCTCATTTATCGATTTTTGTTAAGTATGAAGGGAGAAAAACAAAAACACCTTTTAGAAATGATATAAGTGGGAGTAGAAGCTATTTTATTGGCTACCTAAATAATCAAACAATCTGAATAAAAACGTTATGACTAGTGATTCTTTATTTAATGAATCAATGATTAGTTGAGAATCTTTCAACTTGTAGCAAAGGAAGATTGTTGCAAAGTCTATTTCTAAAATTTTTAATGTTGTTTCCATTTACGAATATTTTTTGTTCTCCTTACTGATTCTTAGAATCGCAAGTGGACTGAATCTTCTTTCATGATCGCACGACCATTACAAAGGCTTCGGAGTGGGCACACGTTAACCTTTTGCTTACGGGGCATATATATATATATATATATATATATATATGTATATGTATATATATATATATATATATATATATATATATATGTATATATATATGTATATATATATATATATATATATATATATATATATATATATATATGTATATATATATGTATATATATATATATATATATATATATATATATATATATATATATATATATTTATATATATATATATATATATATATATATATATATATATGTATATATATATATATATATATATATATATATATATATATATATATATATATATATATTTATATATATATATGTATATATATATATATATATGTATATAAATATATATATATATGTATATATATATGTATATATATATATATATATATATATATATATATATATATATATATATATATATATATATATATATATATATATATATTTTATATATATATATTATATATATATATATTTTATATATATATATTATATATATATATATATATATTCATTCATATATATATTCATTCTTTGGCCCGTATTCCTGGGATACATGCTATCCCGCCCCGTAAGGAAAAGGTTAAGAGTTGAGATCTGGGATCAGAGTTTCCACTCTTGGTCTAAGTTCTATCCTGCCATTTATGAATGATGCGATTATGTGAGACGAATAATCAATCCTTCAAATGAAAAAAAAAGAACGAATAAAAGAAATATCGGGAAAAAAGAAGCTAATTTAGTGTGCTTCTTCATAGCCCACCCAGTCATTCTACCGGATAGCCGAAGTTACAGTTAATAAATTTTATTTAGAATACATGAAGAGTGAGTCATAATTGTATGCAATATAGTGACAATGATTAATCCACCTACATTTTACTAAAAAAGAATCTCGCGTATTATTTAACTGGAAGTATCATATTTCAATTTTCAAATTTTTATTCAGTTTAAAGAAGTGTTATTTTTAATTTAATTATTGATATTATTTTAATGACTTGGTATGTTTCGTAGCTTAAAGTAGTTTATTGCAAATTCTTGATGGTACGCGTCATTCGAGTGGAGAATGCATTTGAAATCCCATTGAGGTAAATACTCATTCCATACTAGTTAATAAAACTTATATTAACTTTAATTGAATAAATTAACATGAGAAAAATAAACTTATTCAATGTAGTACATAAGGTTAACAACAGAACAAAAACTAAGTTCCTAACATTGCGGTATACACATGATGACTCCCTTACAGATTTGTTTTAGCTCTGTGTATAAAAATTAGTAATGACAAAAATTACGAAACGTTTAAAAGTGATTAATAAAATTATTAATTTTTCGGACAAATTAAGTTAGGGAATGCGAAATCCTCTTCTGGCATATCATGTCATATATATATATATATATATATATATATATATATATATATATATATATATATATGTATGTATGTATTATGTATATATATATATATATATATATATATGTACGGGGGGATGAAAGAGAAAGAGATACAATATGCAACACAGTTATTAAAACTATTTATAATTATCACTTATATTACTTTATATTTTCTTAACTTTTTTTTTATTTTCGTGAATGAGCTCGGTTTTAATATTTCAATTTCAGATCCTTAGCAGAACGTATTTATTCAAACAGCCTACTATTTAAAATTAAAATGTTTTAAATTTACACAGGCAGTTGGTCCCTGATAAATTCTTGAAAGATGCGTCTGCATCCGTGTGTAGAATTTATAATACAAATTAATCTCCGAACGGAACGCTATCACAAGACCTAATGTCCCGTGAACATCGCTTACTATGCCTGTTTCTGCCAACATCCCCCCTCCTCTTGAATGCTTTCACATTCCAAATAACATTTGAATTTTCCTCTCTAATGTTTAATGTACTTCATTTCCTCGCGTATAAGGACTGAACAGTGAAGGATAATTTCTGATACGGATGCACGTGTCATCACTGTTATTTCTCGCTTTCGCCGTTTCTGCAATTTACATTTATCTTCTACTTAGGCATGCAAATGATAAATTCTGTTTTCAGGAAACGATTCATCCTAGCAAATGAAATGATTCTCATAATCTTATAGACAATTTAGAGCTATTTTTCTTACTATTTATTTCTGTGTTCACGTGTATTACACTGGTGTAAGAAATTAAGAGAATTTGCAGACCTGGTCGATTATCTCCAGAACTACTCTACCGATTTTAATGAAATTTGATATGTACATACATTGATACAATACAAAATATATAACTATTCAATAATTGTAATACACACGCATGATCGTGCGTAACACTCGTTGGAATCGGAAGGTATGAAACAGCGGTTGCAGAATAAACAAAAAAATGGGTTAATAGAGGGGTTAATAGGGGGTATGGTTCCCTCTTACAGATATACAGGTCTCGCAACGTGATTTCATACTTGAAATAAGACAGTTTATCATTTCCTGTGGCAATTGGTCCCACTCGTTCAGTAACGCTGTTTTCATTACCTGGATGGTTCTCGGAGGGGGGGGGTTGCGAGTTGCAATTGCCCTCCCCAGAGCGTCCCACACATGCTCTATAGGGTGAAGGTCTGAAGATATGGCTGGCCAATCCATCCGGCGAATATCCTCACTCTCTAGAAATTCGTTGACCAGAAGAGCTCTATGTGGCCTCGCGTTATCGTCCATTAAAAGGAACTCAGGGCCAACTGCACCTCTGAAAAGGCGAACATTGGGCTTCAAGACCTCATTCCTATACCTCACACCACTCACAGTGCCTCTTTCAAAGGCATGGAGAGGTGTGCGACCATCCAACATGATGCCTGCCCAGACCATTAAACCTCCTCCGCCATAATGGTCGATTTCGCGGACATTGGAGGGTAGGTAGCCGGTCCCTGGTTCTCTCCATATGAACGTACGGCGAGAATCGGTGTTTAGGCTGAACCGAGACTCATCAGTGAAGAGAACGGTCGCCCATTGATCCATACTATAATCTCTATGCTCTCTGCACCATGATAAACGTATTCTCCCATTCGTAGAAGTGAGCGGGACGCAAACAGCAGGTCTTCTTGCAAACAACCCTCTCTCATGAAGTCTTTTGGAAACTGTCACCCTTGATACACGGGTTCCTGTGGCTGCATACAAGTCACGAGAGAGCTGAGAAGCTGTAGCACTCCTGTTACGCCTCGCTATAATCGACAAATGGCGATCTTCTCTGGTCGGCTCTTGGATGATCTTGCACAGTCTTTATCTCGATGGATCCGGTATTCTGGAACTGATTCTATAAGTTACACACGACGCTGGGCGTTAAATTAATTTTTTTACAAATTTGGACTTGAGATTGGCCTGCTTATAGCCTCCCTACAATTCTACACCTCATTTCATCTTCTAAACGTTGGTGGTTACTCATTTTTACGGTTACAATTTGAAATTAACCGATTGCTGCAAAATTAACCCATCTATTAACCCATTTTTTGTTTATTCTGCAACCGCTGATTCATACCTTCCGACTCCAACGAGTGTTACGCACGATCATGCTCGTCTATTGCAATTATTGAATGGTAATTTGTTTTGTATTGTATCAATGTATGTACATATCAAAGTTCATTAAAATCGGTACAGTAGTTCTAGAGATAATCGACCAAGTCTGCAAATTCTCTTAATTTCTTACACCAGTGTGCGTACAATTAGTTTTTGAGGGAATATCATTTGCATCCGGGAACCTGTCGTTAAGCTTATTAGTGGAGCCGGATACTTAGATTTGAAGGTGTAATAATCAGCAACAAATGCCGTAGCGTAGAGTTCGAAGGCCAATTTTCAGATTTTTTCGATATTTTTCTGTACAGTAAAACCATTTATCCAGTCCTCGTCTGTAAGGATCTCCGTATAATCCGGATCTGATTTGTAGACATTATTTTTATTTAATGTTCACAATAGATAATAATTTTTAACTTTGATAGCATGAACGTCACTACAAGTACGCCAAATAGTCGATTTTTGAAGTTTGAGTCAATGTGTAATTACTGCATAGATTGTGCAATAAATTATGGTAATAAAATGCTTTTTGTCGAGTTTAAGAAAGCTTTACTAGACTTACCAATTCTTTGTTAAGGAATGATGTGAAAAGTTATTTTTATACATTTTTTAATGCCTTGTAAACAATACTATGTAATTTTGTTACAAAACATGGTTTTTATCGTAATAAACCGTAAGTCTGCATAGTTAAGGATTTTGTTACCGATATTACCCAGATTATCCGGATTTTCGATTATCCGGATTGCCTATGATCCCAGTTAGTCCGGATAAACGAGGTTTTACTGTAGTTGATTTTTTATTAGTATTAAATTATGGACGTCTATCGCTACAAACATAAAAACTGTTTTCGAAAATTTTTGAATTAAAATATACGATATCTGGCCAAAAGTATCCAAAAGTAATGGTAGCAATCTGTTAAGAGACCCTTAAAGCAAAATTCCTAGCGATCCTTTCTCCCGTCTTTATTAGGGCACCGGGTTGCCCCAATTGGTCGGCAGATCTGTACTGTCCATCTGGCGCCCAGGCCTATATGAAACATAAACCGAACAGGGGAAATAAACCCTCCGCTGAGTTTGCAGGTTTTGCTACGCAGCGTCTGGTCTTCAGGTTTTCCATGGCCGATACGCACTAGCGGAGGAGGCCTAGGTGGATTTGAGATTTCCAGTCTCTATTTTGGTACAATCTCTTCCTCAATAATAGTTGCAACTTCAGACTTACGATATATAGATGGCGCTGCAATGCACTCTCTCTCCCTATGTGAGTACTTTTGCTTCGGTAGAGTAGGCGAGACTGGGATTAGCTATGGAGATCCACGTTTCGTATCCCAAAATATAACATTTATATTGCTCGTTTTGTGATGTCTGTAGCGTAGAAAATATATGTTTTAGTGTAGACTTTGCCGCTTCATTACAACCCTGGATCGGACAGTATATTTGCCACAATAATCGTTTTCTTATCATCGACAGAACAGCAAACTCGTTCCTTGTTATGCGACAGGGTTTCGAAGACATGTTTAAAACAAATGAAAGATCCCCATGTAGAGGATAGTACCTCAAATCCGTACCATCCGTACAGCTAGTAATAGGGAGGAGCGAGTTCAACATTTCGTCCTTCCCACCGCTTTGCACGAGACCATACCAGGCTAGGTTGGTTGGTTGAAATTTGATGACGCAAGGTCCAGAGAGGACAAGCTGCTCTGAACATATTTCAAGAGTAAAACCACAATGCATATATAACGGCTTAACCGCCTGGCGTGGGGGTTCTTTCATGCAGAGACGACACAAATAAAACTTCCATATTTTTGTCCCAAGCTTTTATTATATCCTTTTTAAGGGACACATCACGCGCAGATACACGTAAAGTAATTAAAAGACGATTGATCTATTTTTTATTAATAAAATATAAAAAATAATACTTGGCTTGCCAAGGTAAAAAACAACAAAAATTTTTTATAAAAACAAATAAAAATGCATTCCTATCCTTAAACTTTCTCTTTTAATTTTATTCATCATTGCATCGTCTGTAGACCCTCATTTCTACTGCCCTGCAAGATGCTTACTCACTTTTTCTTGTAGTATGAACTCACGGATTAGCAGCGACCCTATCATTTCACTCCTTTCCTATACTCTGTTTCTATTGGTTCCCTTCTGCTTATTATCTGAAAGTCTGCAATTGAGGGCGTGGCCCAGGCATTGCAGTTGCGACCCATTTCCTATGGATCTGCTATAAGGAGCCATATTCGACAGCTAAACCCTGATGGCGTTCCGAGATGACATATGTGTAGTGGTCTGCAGTTCAACTCCAACTGCAGGTCCCACCGGAAGTAGGGTTGCCACACGCCAACCTTGACACGGTTAATACCAGACCTCAGGGCCCGATTTAGAAAACTCTTGACTACTCGGGATGGGAACCCCCCAACACTGATGTGGGCGTAAAATTTCCAAAATTGAAGCACAAAAAAAAAATAGTTATGAATCATTGTGAAAGTACCATTTGGCTATTTGAAGCGTAGAAGCCTAGAACATTATCAAACAACAAAATGCAATACAACATGTTGACTTCACCATTAAAACAGCAATACAATGCAACCAGAAAAACTTATTAATCCCTTACCCTTATATACACTTTAACATACATGTGATGAACTATACATATAACTATATACATATGATGAACCAATCAATCAAATTTGAAAGGATATATAAAAAACTTCTTTTAAAAAAGGTAAAATTTAAAAAAAAATTGAATTGGGAATTTTTTTCTCATAAAATAAAAATTTGGGGAGCCCCTAACATTCGGGAGCCCCTAGGCCCGGGCCTAATGGAAAATCAGGGCCTGCCAGACCTGGCTTGTCTTACAGCATGTATAAAATACTTAAGTAAACAGTAAATAACAACAGTATAAGAACAATGAGGGTAAAAAGAGTCTTCTTTAAAAAGGTGACAGAAACAGTAATACGCATAGGATGACAAAAACAGTATTGTTCGTGTCACATGTCACCACTTTCGTACAAAAACGATCCAATACGAAGGAAAAGAAGATGGGACGAAATGACGGAAAGTTATAAAAGAACAGACAGTGGTGCATTCCCTAGATGAAATTTGTCGCTTTAAAGTAGAAATAAAATAAAAAACTATTTAAAAATCCATTAAATTTCAATTAGAAGTCATTAATTATGGCTTATTCCACTCTCTGATGCCTCTCTTTCTATATATTTTATTATTGATTAATGGCTTTCAAAGTGAACACAGCGTCATTCTAGTGATAATAGTTTCTAGTCCTTTCTCGGTAAAAATACGGGTCTTTTTCAAAATGATGAAAAACTCGATTTTTTTTGTAAATTAATTCCTTTCACTCAATTTGTTGTCAAATTAATCAATATTTTGGGCGTAGAAGAAACAAAGGATATAACTCTTTTTTCACCAAAATTAAGATAACATCGTTTTTATATTCCTGAGCTTTCCCGTTTTATCATATACCAGCATAGAACATTTATCTGTTTATCTATTTATCTATAGTTTTAGTTGCCGAAAAAAAGGTTTAGAAAAGTATGAGCGACATTTACAAAGCAGTACTTCAGCGGCAAAGATTTCTGGTTGAAAAAAAAGGTCTATGCTAGATTAGTGAATAGATTAATTAAGAAATAACCGATGAATTCCAAAACAAATACAACAAAATTATGAGAAAGTCTCTTTGTTTCAAAAGCATTACAGATTACGGATTACAGTTTCACCAAAATCATTATTCATCGATGTATTCATTCATATTCCTTTTTGACGTGGGAACAGAAAATTAGGTTAAGCTATCATTGAAAAAAAAATCTGATCAACAACAGGTTAGGAAACGATAACGTTCTTTGAAAATAAATAATCTTAAATGCAAATCATTGGACTTCTTTTTCTATATCTTAATCTCGATAGAAATCTTTGTTTTCAGCATGGATAAATAACACGCACTGCTGATGTAAAAATCGGTGATAATGAATGCGAATCTTCACGCTGCAAAATAGATTTAGTTTGTTGGTTGTTGGCTGGGGTTTAAAGGCGCACGGTCCAAAATAGGACATAAAGCGCCAAACGCAATACTTGAGGAAAAAATCTATATATTTAAGTTGCTAAGCCGACATTTTGGGCATTCCGTGAGAGAAAATTACTGCATCAATTTACTGTATTTTGGTCTTAAACGAAAGATAATAATCTGTAGTTTTGTCAAATTTGGTTTTTGTAACCCTCAATTTGTATTAATTAGCGATAATTTAAAATTAAAAATTGATTTCCGCGCATGTTCAGTGGCATGTTTCAATCTGCCTTTAGAAACTCACTGCTATCGCGCATGCTCAGTGACATGTTTTAATGATAAGCACGTTTATTCCGAGATGTCTCTGTAGGTCTCTCTCTGCCATTTTTATTTTTATGATAATTATGTTTGGGAAATATAAGATTAAACCTCATGGAAATTGTTTATTTCGCGCTGTTTTATGAGCGATAATTTACAATAAAAAAAAATTGCTTTCTGCGCATGCTCAGTGGCATTTTTAAATGTGGGTTTAGATACTCATTCAGCACGAGGCCACTTAAACACATTAATTTGTTTCTGCGCATTATTACGATTTTCAACATTTGGCAATGATGTGTTCGAGTATAATTTGTGTATTAGCACATTTATTTGCTATCTAGCCGTCATGTTTTGACGGTTACCAACTAGTGTATATTAAAACGCTAGGCAAATAACGAAAATTACACATTTAAATCCACACATTTCATTAATAAAAGGACATGAAAAGGTGAAAAAATTGAAAGGGTTATGAAAATGATGTGTTAGGGTGATAAAATATGATATATAAAAAGTAATCCTTATAATAGTTGCCGTGTTCTGTAGTCGACTCTGTCCGTAACGCGTCCGGAGCGACCACCTCATATCCATCCATTTGGCATCCATTTTGTTTTATGAGTTAGGCTTAACAAGTTAAAAGTAAAGTTCAAAAAGATTATTTGCCAACTAAACCCAAATAATTGTAATCAAAACAACGTAATATCGACACAAATCAACTTCATTTCGATCAATTTTATTTCAAAATTATCTCTTCTTTAGAGAATTATCTCTTTTCCGCCACCTTTCGCGTTATCATAGTGTTACTCAGAACTTGAAAATGTAAACACAAGTCAGTCATTCATTCACCGTGATTCGTTAATTTAAGAAAAATTGAATCAGAATTTTTTTCACAGTAAAACAGGTTTTCATTATTTTAACCATCTAATATATAAAAATGAATGTTTGTATCTCTGTAATTGTATAGAAATCCACAGTTTAGGAGCAACGATCGTGAAATTTTACATACAGGCGTCTTTAAAAACAGCCGAGGGTCTGAAGAACTTCAAAAATCGAAATTAATTACCGTTGATTTTTAATTAATAAAAACCAAGAATTTTGAAACTAAATGTAAGCTGTTACACTTTGTGGAATCACCCCTCTGAATATGGCGTCCGCGTTAGGGTTAGCTGGCAAACAGCGAGCGAAAAGATAAAAATAAATAAAATCAAAAAGTTTCAAGTTATATATTAAACTAGAATAATAAATGAAAATAATAATCTTTCAAGTCAGATTTTATACTCTAAAATAAATCGGATCCAACGGCATATTGACACTATCACACGCGATGGAAAATTCGAATCAACCACGCTAAGTGTCACAAGATCATTTTTAATCGCTACTGCAACCCCCCTCGCTTATGTCTTTGTGTCTATTGAAGAGTTAAAGACTAAGCTTCTATCCTGCTAACTTATTTCTAACTTAAAACTCCTCTTACTCCATAAATACATGTATATTCACCAACCCATAGCAACTTTCCAGTAATTTTAATACAAATATTCTCCTATTTACACAATACACCAGCATGTTATTGTGGCGCATTCGGTAAGAGCGTTAATTTACTATACAACATGACGCGGGTTCGAATACGGATCGTACAGATTTTGCTAAACCTGTATTTTCAGCTTTTTTATGGAGGCTTTTTTGTTTCAGCTTTTATTTTATTATTTTTTAAATTATTATTATTATTATTATTTTTATTTATTATTTTTTAAATTATTATTATTATTATTATTTTTATTTATTATTTTTTTTAATTATTTTAATTTTATTTTATTATTTTTAAAAATTATTATTTTTATTTTATTTTATTTTTCATATTATTAATGTGTATAACATTTCGTATACTTTTTTTTCTATGTTATTTATACTGTGTTTATTTTTTTAATGGATTTTGGTAGGTTTATTATAAATTTATGTATTTATGTTTTACTTTTCAGGAATTTTTGCTCCAATGATAAAGGCTAAATCTTTTCTATGTTATTTATACTGTATTTAGTTTTTAAATTGATTTTGGTTAACAAACATTCGACAATTTGACATTTTTACTTTTCAGCTTTACTTTCCTAAAGACAATGTGACATTTTTCCTTTTCAGCTTTTAGTGGTTTATTATAAATGTATATATTTTATGCTTTACTTTTCAGGGTTTTTTTGCTCCAATGATGAAACGCTAAATCTAGCTGAATTCTGAAGATATTATTGTAAATTTATGGTTTTTTATGTTGGGTTTTCTTTTTATTCATGTGTATAACATTTCACATGCTTTTTATTCTATGATATTTATACTGTGTTTAGTTTTTAAATTGATTTTGGTTAACAAACATTCTTAAAATCCCGGGCAACGCCGGATAAATTATCACCTGTGTAGGTTGATAATTTATAAATTTTAAAACTGTTACCACATGTATATTTACAGATCCACAAGAACTTTCCAATATTTTTAATTAATAAATAACCAACAACTCTCGATTCACAAGCGTACAGTAGATGGCGCCACTATTTTAATTTTTTGTGTGTCTATTTCGTTGTTATGTGACGATAAATTTATTTAAAGTACCAGATAAAGAAATCACATGATCAGCGTTTAATAAATTAAATTGTAAAAATTAATCTTTAAAAATTCACCAAAAATTAGAAAATGGAGGTAAAGATGCGAAAAGAATTTCATTTTAAAGGAATTTTTATGATCTTTTTCGTGATATAAATTTTACAACCCTCAAATTATTATTTTAAATGCAAACTTGAAAAAAGTTACAAAAACAGATTAAAAATTTAATTTAAAAAAATCTAAGAAGAATTTTTAAAAAATCTTTCTTAGTGCACCCCTACATTATAAGAAGAATCGCCATGCAAAATTTCAGTCCTTTAGGCTATGTACACATGAGAGCGTTGCAACGCGCGCTCTGGGGCAGTTGACTACTGTTTTTTGACAGGCATATTTCTATTTTTTTACAAAGTGCAGAATAAATAAGATATATATGAAATATATGAATTTTTCAAAATGAACTTATGCGAAATTTTCAAATGTTATTATTTTTAAATTTTTTTAAACATTTGAATTAAAATAAGGGAGTTTGATGTTACATGAAAGATACGCAACTTCGTGCCCAATATGCTAATGTATATTTTTTATTTTATGATTTATGTATTTTATTATTTTTCTGATATAGAACGACAATAATACATTCCCTGAGTACATTATAAATTTACATTTCTTTAAATTTTCTCTCCCCTTTCTATCTACAGATGATATTTTTTGAATGTAATATTTTTTGAATGTTTTTCGTGATATAAATTTTACAACCCTCAAATTATTATTTTAAATGCAAACTTGAAAAAAGTTACAAAAACAGATTAAAAATTTAATTTAAAAAAATCTAAGAAGAATTTTTCAAAAATCTTTCTTAGTGCACCCCTACATTATAAGAAGAATCGCCATGCAAAATTTCAGTCCTTTAGGTTCAACGGTTTGGTCTGTACTTTGTATGTCAGTCAGTCAATCAGTCAGTTAGTCAGTTACGGAACTGTTTTATATATATATAGATTTTTATTACTATCTCTATATCGTAACGTTAACTTCATGCGCACACATTATTTTTAACTGGCATTCAATTGGCTGTTAAAACTTTATATTTACATCCTATTTAAAAGAAGTAGGGTGTAAATTGTAGGGTGGAAAGTTGGTAAAATTAAAATTTTGTGCAATGTATTTTAATTTCTCGATTAAAAGTAGTTTTTTTCTAAAAATCAATTTATTTCGCTTGAAAAGCTAAATATTTTATGCACGCGGTTTATATTATTATTACTATCTTTATATCGTAACGTTAACTTCATGCGCGAGCATTATTTTCTTATGCTTTTTTTTATTATTATCATCTTTATAATAGCTTTATTTTCATATGGTTTTAAGCAACTATCGTTGTTATTCATATTATGTTGGTTTTTTATTAATTAAAAATTAAGGGTAATTAATTTCGATTCCGGAAGTTCTTATCTTTATTTTCATATGCTTTTTCATTTACGAATTATTCAAATGTTGGTTAAAAAACTTTTGCGCAATTTATATATTTGTGTGTGTTTAATTATTGAAATTAATAAATTTATATTTCTGGAGAGGATGTTTCAGATTTTAGTGGTACTATGATGAAAGGCTGAATATACCAAAATTCTGAGGAGTTTATTATGGAGAGAAAAGGAATTTAATATGTAGAGGATGTTTATAGGAGTTAAATGTGGAGAGGAGTTGAATGGTTTGCAGCCCTCAATCAAACACTTCATTTTTTAAGAGGCAACGCTGCAGTCATATCATTGTTCTATTGGAAATTTCTGCTGAACCTGTAATTGCAGCTTTTTTTACCCCAATGATGAAAGGCTAATTCTAGCTGAATTCTGAGGAGTTTATTATAAATTTATATATTTATAGATTTCACAAGGTTTTTTTTCTATGTTATTTATACTGTGCTTAGTTTTAAATTAATTTTGGTTAACAAACATTAGAGAATTTGACATTTTTACTTTTCAGATTTTAGTATTAAAATGATGAAAGGCTGAAATTCTGAGACGTGTATAACATTTCACATATATTTTTTATGTTATTTATACTGTGTTAATTTTTAAATTGATTTTGGTTAACAACAAACATTCTTAAAATCTCGGGCATCGTCGGGTACTTCAGCTAGTATATAATATATATATTTTAATATATACTATATATTTTTTAATACATAATATATAATATATATTACAATCCAGTATTACAATTTAATATTACAATAATGTCGAATTTAGTTGCTAACTTGACGCATGCGCAGTGATATGTTCCAAACTGTACGTCACAAAAGTTGCTGTAATAGTAAGCTAGCCGGTTCAAAAGGCCAAATCTTCAGTATACAGATTTTTTGCATTTACAACACATGGAATTCTATATTACCCCAGTCAAAATAGACCCGATTTTGACGAATGGCTAAAAAAAATATGAACGTTTTGAAATTTGGTGGAGATGTTTGTTTAGGCATGCTAATGAACATACTAAAAGTCCCCACCGATCAGACTTGAGCTTTCGCCGCCATCTTGGAAAATGTGTGCACTTTTTTGGTTTTTTGGAAATATCTTTAAAAATATTGATTTTATGAAAAATAATTAAATACAAAAATTAAAGAGCATTAAATTATGAAAAAAAATATTCACAACATTTTTTTATATGTATAACAGGAACAAAGATAATTGACTTTGAAAAGAGCGCACTATCACACCTGGGACGCGCAAGCGCGGTTCCCCATCGCGGTGGGGGGAGATACCCGCGCATGTGCATACCATAATCAGCCAAATTAGTTTTACACTAAATGGGAAGGTTTTTTGTATTTTTTCAAATAACTAGGGAAATATTAACTTTACGTAAAAAAAGTTTATTTCAAAAATTAAAAAACATTAAATTATATACAAAAACGATTTTATACATTTTTGTCGTAAACCTAACAGGAACGAAGATATTGACTATAAAATGCGCGTTGATAATGGAGGTAGCTTCTACAAAAAACAGTGCACAAAAAACATATATTTTTTTATAAGTCTAACACGAACAAAGATAATTGACTTTGGAAAGAGCGCACTATTACACCAGGGACGCGCATGCGTGGGTGCCCATCGCGATGGCTGGAAGACACGCGCATGTGCATACCGTAAGACGCCAAATCGGTCTTACCCTAGTATTTTCCTAGCCAGTTAATAGTTAGTCACCGTTCCGTGTGCGTCTGTGAACAATGGCTGATACGGAACTATGTTTTATAAGTAAAAAATTAATGTCAAATGATGATTTCGTGAATGTAGGAGAAAAGGGGATGGACGCTTTAAAGAGAGCTAGTGTCCAAAGAAAAGACAATAAGGATGAACAGTTGGAACATTTAAAATCTGTTTCGGTTCATTCGTTGTGTTGGAGAAATTACACCAGACTAGGAAATATAAAAGGTGATTTAAAAAGAAATGCAGAAATCGCGTCAACATCCCAAAGTGAAGAGCGCGCGGTAAGTTTACGATCTTTTTTACCTCAGTTCGATTTTCGAACAAAATTTTTCTTTTGTACGGCAGTGATAGACGAAGAATTCAAAGCAAGACAAAAGAAAAAACCAACTGACAGACGAAGAACTATATACGAAGTTAGGAGTCTCGAAATGAAACACAAAGTTCTTGAAGCTGCAGAGAATAGACATGGCCAGTGGGGAGAGGAAGTTCAGTGTCGTATAATAAATGTTGATGATTTAGTTGCAGCTGATGCGATTTATCACCAAGATTACTTCATGACTCTTTTTCTACACACTGCACCTATCAGAAAGAGAGGGCGGCCTGAGTCGGATTACGCCTCAGCAGCTGTAGACGAAATATCCTTCTTCGTTGATAATAATGACGACTGTCAATTCTCACTACCTGAACTCAAATCTCAAATTTCAGGGCTAGTTCCAGACGACATCACTTTGAGAAATAAGTTGAAACAAAAATACGGGGATGGCATTATTTTTGCTTCAAACTCCAAAAAAGTTACTGTCATATGTTTACGTAATACTGGAATGAAAGTCTTATCAGACTCTTGGTACGACAAAAGGATACGAAATGATCGTGAGGAACGTCTACGAATAGTACAAACTGCTGCAGCCATAATAAAAGAAGATATCCAGACACCAGTTTATGACACTCATTGCTACCCTCCAAGTGATAATATTTTCAGAGATGTGAACAAGGGCATTCCAGAAAGCCTAAAATATTTTTTGGAGCACTTGGTTATTAAAAAAAAGACTGCTAAGGCTGAAAAAAAGTCACTTCAATAGCTCATGTCATTATATCAGCGCTAAGGCCACGATCATTTATGTCTCCTCTGCTCAATGGTCTTGATTTATTTTTGTACAAAAAGTTCTGTTCCAAGAATTTAATAACAATGCTCTCGAATTTGGGATTTTGTTCTTCTTACTATGAAGCCCAAGCACTTGAGATGTCAGCCATAAATCATCCGCAACCCCAAATGCGCGAGGGATCATTCTGCCAATTCGTATTTGACAATGCAGATTTCAATGTGTCGACAATCGATGGCCTGAATACGATTCATAGCATGGGGGGCATTGCTTGTTTTACTCCAGCGTCAGCAGTGGAACCCGGGACGAAGATAAAAAAATTAACCGAACTTACATCCGCATCGACCGTAGGCAAAGTGGGAATCATTCCTCTGGAAACGTTTGAAAATTTTCGAGGGCCTGGGTTACAAACAATTACTATCGAAGATTTGAATGTCTTAAATCCTTTAGCGGAAGATTTACCACTGCCTAAACCATCTGATATCTCCTGGATGTGTGCTAAGTGGTTAGGTCTTCCACAGATACCTGAATGGAATGGATTTTTCCATTGTATAACCAAAAACCAGCCTTGGGAAAAGACCAAAGTAATACCCCTTCCTTTTGTTAATTTACCACCAAGCAAGTATGACACCATTTTCACTGTGCTGAAATATGCTGCTCAGCAGTGTGATAAAATGCACCAAAAGTCTTGCATACTCATGTTTGACCAACCACTGTATATTAAAGCTCGAGAGATAGTCGCATCAACATCCAATCCATTATTATCAAGTTGTATTGTGAGGCTTGGTGGATTCCATCTTTTAATGTCATTCTTAGGCTGCATTGGGTACATAATGGCTGGAAGTGGGTTGAAAGAAATACTAACTTTGATTTATGCACCTACGTCTGTGGAAAAAATGTTGCCTGGCCATGCATACGCTAGGGCAGTCCGAGCTCATTTATTGACCCAAACAGCTTTAGCAAAAATAATTTTTGACGGCATGGACATATCGGATTTGGAATGTAAAAATCTCCGTGAGTTGTTTCGAGATTTTGCTACTGAACCACCATCGCAAGAAACCTTAAACGCACACACTCAAATACGAGCCATCGAAATTAAAATGATGAAGACTTTGGAGCACCTAAAAAAGAAAGGCCCAACTGCCTGTGGGGCTGGAAGCGTCAAGAGAAAATTCTTGTGCCCATCACAACTATGGATGCAGTAGCTCCCGATTCAGTTTTAAACATGGTGTTTTGCAACTGTAAGACTGACCATGGAGTAAGATGCGGATGTCGGAAAGCAGGCATCAACTGCACAATGGCCTGCAATAATTGCAATGGGGTATGTCAGAATGGCATCAGCCCTGTTGATGATGACGATCGAATGAAAGAAGTTGATGAATGGGCCAATGCTAGCGGATCCATAGACGATCTATACATGCCTGACGAAGGGGAGAATCCCGTACCGAAAAAAGCACGTAAATCCTGAAGTAGGTAAGCTTGAACAATTATTCGCAATGGAAATCTGATAGTGAATACCCCAAAGTTTACTACATTCATGTATAAAATTAATAATGATTAATTATCTACATAGCCAAAAACATTAAATTCTATTTTCTTGTGTTTTAAGAATGCCGAAATGTGGGAGAGGTTATATATTTAAAGAAGAGCGCCTGCAATGAAACTTTAAAGCTACCTCCATTATCAACGCGCATTTTATAGTCAATATCTTCGTTCCTGTTAGGTTTACGACAAAAATGTATAAAATCGTTTTTGTATATAATTTAATGTTTTTTTAATTTTTGAAATAAACTATTTTTACGTAAATTTAATATTTCCCTAGTTATTTGAAAAAATACAAAAAACCTTCCCATTTAGTGTAAAACTAATTTGGCTAATTATGGTATGCACATGCGCGGGTATTTCCCCCCACCGCGATGGCGAACCGCGCTTGCGCTTCCCAGGTGTGATAGTGCGCTCTTTTCAAAGTGAATTATCTTTGTTCCTGTTAGACATATAAAAAATGTTATGAACGATTTTTGTTCATAATTTAATGCTCTTTAATTTTTGCATTTAATTATTTTTTATAAAATCAATATTTCTAAAGTTATTTCCAAAAAATCAAAAAAGAGTACACATTTTCCAAGATGGCGGCGAAAGCTCAAGTCTGATCGGTGGGGACTTTTGGTATGTTCATTGGCATGCCTAAACAAACATCTCCACCAATTTTCAAAACTTTCATATTTTTTTTAGCCATAAAACCTATTTTGACTGGGCTATATATTCCACATCTAATACGTGTTTGGTAACGATTCAATAAGTTTGTATGATTTTTAATCAGAATTTCTTTAGTTCATATATATTATTTTTGCTTAATATATATTTATACATATATTTATATATTTATACATATATATATATATATATTTAACAATATATAATATATGTACATTAAATTGAAACACACATGCAAAAATTTTTTGCACATGAATAATTTGTATGATATTTTAATCTGATTTTCTTTATATATTTTATTTTTGCTTAATATATTTATACATAGCCTATTTATACATATATATAGCATAAGATATAATATATGTACATTAAATTGAAATACACATGCAAAAACTTTTTGCACGTGAATAATTTGCATGATATTTTAATCTGATTTTCTTTATATATTTTATTTTTGCTTAATATATTTATACATAGCCAATTTATACATATATATAGCATAATATATAATATATGTACATTAAATTGAAATACACGTGCAAAAATTTTTTGCACGTGAATAATTTGCATGATATTTTAATCTGATTTTCTTTATATATTTTATTTTTGCTTAATATATTTATACATAGCCAATTTATACATATATATAGCATAATATATAATATATGTACATTAAATTGAAATACACGTGCAAAAATATTTTTGCACGTGAATAATTTGCATGATATTTTAATCTGATTTTCTTTATATATTTTATTTTTGCTTAATATATTTATACATAGCCTATTTATACATATATATAGCATAAGATATAATATATGTACATTAAATTGAAATGCACATGCAAAAATATTTTGCACGTGAATAATTTGCATGATATTATAATCTGATTTTCTTTATATATTTTATTTTTGCTTAATATATTTATACATAGCCAATTTATACATATATATAGCATAATATATAATATATGTACATTAAATTGAAATACACATGCAAAAATTATTTGCACGTGAATAATTTGCATGATATTTTAATCTGATTTTATTTATATATTTTATATTTTTTAATATATTTATACATAGCCTATTTATACATATATATAGCATAATACATGATTATATAAAATATTTATATTACATTGAAATAGATTGTATTAGCAGTATTGTTTCTAAATATCTGGCTGCATTAGTTAGACTGTACAAGTCGGATTTTAAAATCAGCTGCAAGCATGCTTTTTTTTTACAAGAACGTTTTTTTTAATTATAAACTTCAATATTTTTTAAAAAAAACCTCACTGTAATAATTTTTAGTAAAGCATTCTATTGCGATGATAGCGTATCTTTTAAGGTGACTGCCTACGTTGAAAATGTCATTTTTTGACTAATTTGGTCAATTTTTATTTTTTCCAGGAATCGTGCAATTCAATCTTTTCTCTTTTCAAAACCGTTTTGATTTTCATTCTACATCAATTAGAAGCAGAGTTATAGCTATTTTAAAAAATGTCTGCTACAAAATTGAAGTGGCAAACAACTTGAACTGAGTTTTTCTCAGAATTATGTTTTTAGCACAAATCTTTACCATTATCATGATATTTCACACAATAATACATATAATTTGATAAAATTTTCGGGAAATGTTTTAGATGCTATTGTTAATGAAATGACGCTCAATAATTGATACATAATAATAAATAGTTAAATAGTTTTTGTTTGGGCAGCAGCATACGCCGAAATTTTCAAAAGTGGTGGGGGGTTACTATGAAAAAGTAGTTTTGAGCAATCAGTGCAGAGCTTGAACCTATTGAAGTAATATATGTAATCAGAAAAAATGGGGGGGGGGGGGGTTAACCCCCATCAACCCCTCCCCTGCATACGCCACTGTGTTTGGGGCTGTTTTTATAAGGAGAGGAATGATGAATCGGGGGAAATTTTCATATTGCAGCATTTTTGCATTTTAAAATTTCTCTTAGATTGTGGGTCATTTAAGATAACTGTAATATGTGTCACATTTTAGCTAATTTTCATTGAAAATTACTTCAAATTGACCAATTTATAAAAATGTATGGTATTTACTGGCAAGTTTTTGTTTATTTTTTAATTTTCAAGTGCTATTTTACCATAAAAAACAAAAAAATCTTAAAAAAAATGATTTTTTTAAAAAATTGGCTCCAAATGTAGGCGATCACCTTAAAACAATATTTCAGGTGATTATAAGGGGATATTTTATTATTTTGTTTTGTGCCACTTTCTCGTATTTTATTACTTTATTTTTCAGATCTAATAAAAAAAGTATTATAAAATTTCACCTTCAAATTAGAAAACAATTTAAAATTAACAAATCAGACAGCAAAAATTCAAGTAAATTTAAATGTTCTAAATTGCAACACATCAGGTTGCAAAACAGTAATATTCTGTAAAAATTTCTGATATTTTAACAAGGTTATGAATCTTTTTTTTATTGGAACTGTTCAATTACTTACCATCAAGTTTTGACAGGTACTATCTACGGTATGTACTGTATAGTAGTGTGCTTTTCAGAGCGAATACCTAACATAACGGCAAAATTTTCTTAAATTTTTAAAAGTCTGTAAATTTTCCAATACCTTTCACGTTTTCATAGCGTTTCAATTAAATTAATAACAAGTATTCATTTTCTATATTCGGGACTTGAAAATGTAAATATGAAGTTAGTCATTCATTCATCACGTTTTTACATGTACTATCTACGGTATGTACTGTATACTAGTGTGCTTTTCAGAGCGAATACCTAACATAACGGCAAAATTTTCTTAAATTTTTAAAAGTCTGTAAATTTTCCAATACCTTTCACGTTTTCATAGCGTTTCAATTAAATTAATAACAAGTATTCATTTTCTATATTCGGGACTTGAAAATGTAAATATGAAGTTAGTCATTCATTCATCACGTTTTTACATGTACTATCTACGGTATGTACTGTATACTAGTGTGCTTTTCAGAGCGAATACCTAACATAACGGCAAAATTTTCTTAAATTTTTAAAAGTCTGTAAATTTTTCAATACCTTTCACGTTTTCATAGCGTTTCAATTAAATTAATAACAAGTATTCATTTTATATATTCGGGACTTGAAAATGTAAATATGAAGTTAGTCATTCATTCATCACGTTTTTACATGTACTATCTACGGTATGTACTGTATACTAGTGTGCTTTTCAGAGCGAATACCTAACATAACGGCAAAATTTTCTTAAATTTTTAAAAGTCTGTAAATTTTCCGATACCTTTCACGTTTTCATAGCGTTTCAATTAAATTAATAACAAGTATTTATTTTATATATTCGGGACATGAAAATGTAAACATGAAGTTAGTGATTCATTCATCCTTTTTATATATATATATATATATATATATATATATATATATATTTATATTTTAACCATACTAGCCGCTGCGTGACCAGCATGGTCACTTTTAGTTTTAAATTTCCTTTTGCAAAACAACGCAACTGAAAGTGACATATGTAAGGAATGTTACAATTACCTGTCATCATAAATATATGTTGTTAAGGGGTATTCTCTATTAAGCTGATTCTAAAACATCGTGATCAAAAAATGTGAATTTCCATTTCCTTAGAACAGAGTTAAAGATAAGACTGAGAAAGCCCACATCAATGATTTTAAAAATTACATCCCTCTTTGTATGTACTATTTTTCAAAATTAAGATATCTATACTTTATCATTACAACAAATAAGAAATTGCAGGGGGAAAATTTGAAATATAGTGTTGATTACATCACTCTCTGTATGAATTACTGTTAACAATTCAGATATCTACACTTAATCATATTAAATAATAAATTGCTGGGAAAATTTCTTCATTTATAAAATGGAGCAAAAATTCAGCAATTTTTCAAAATTAAGATATCTACACTTTACCATTACAAGAAATAAGAAATTGTTGGGGGGAAATTTTAAATACAGTGTTGATTACATCACTCTCTGTATGTATTACTGTTCACAATTCAGATATCTACACTTAATCATATTAAATAATAAATTGTTGGGAAAATTTCCTCACTTATAAAATGGAGCAAAAATTCAGCAAGTACTAAAATCTAGTGTGGATTTCAACTATGATATTCATAAAACTTCTTGATATACAGATTTGAGTATTTCAAAAGTAGGAGATACTAAAGCGACAGAATCAAAAGAATGGATTCTAGATAAACCTACATACAACTGTCCATGGTTAAACACTGGATTTGATAGGTTTAAACATGTATTGTTAAAAGATCAGTGGTTGTAACTTACGCCGCCACTACACACACGCGGTTTTAAATTGCGGACAGCCGCTGTTTACATCCGGTAGTTGCAGCCGTTGCTATTCGAAGTGTAGAAATATCGTAGATTTTTGTGCCGCATACCTACGCGTTTTATATATAGGGATTATTTTAACCAGATATTACAATAATATCAAATTTTGTATTTTCAGAAAGTTGCAAACTCGGCGCATGGATAGTGATATGTTCAAAAGTGTCTGTACGGTAGCGTGCTTTTCAAAGCGAATACCTAATATAACCGCAAAATATTCTTACATTTTTTTGAAGTGTTTTATTGAATATTTCTAAATTACCAGCACACGTGGCTTTCATATGAATTTCTAATATTTTAATAAGGTTATGAACCTTTTTTTTATTGGAATGTTTACTTAATAACCGTCAAGTTTTGACGGGTACCATCTAGTAAATATATATAAAACAGTTCCGTAACTGACTGACTGATAGATAACGCACAGACCAAACCACTGGACCTAAAGGGCTGAAATTTTACATGGCGATTCTTCTCACACTGTAGGGCAGCACTGAGAAAGATTTTTGAAAAATTCTTCTTAGATGTTTTAAAATTAAATTTTTAAGCTGTTTTTGTAGCATTCTTTAAAGTTTGCATTTAAAATAATAATCTGAGGGTTATAGAATTTAAATCATGAGAAAGATCCTAAAAATTCCTTTAAAATGAAATCTTTTTCGAATCTTTACCTTCATTTTCTATTTCAAATTTTTCATTTAATTAAACAGAAATATATAAGTTTTAATTTTGATTCACGTTTTTTAAAATATTAATTTTAAAAAAATGAAAAATATTTCGAGTAAAAATTTCAAAAAAAAAAAGGATGTAACTTCTTTTTAAAAAATCATATTTTTAAAAGTAAATATTGTTTTTCAAATTCGATGAATCGAAATTAAAGTAAAATAATTGAAAACGACATGTTTCAGGTTTGAACGTTTTATCTTTTACTGTTCTTGACTTATATAGACTTAGTTAGAATTTAAAGACGAGAAATGGTGAAAAAATCCATCATAAGAAAAACGCATTTACAGGATAAAGACGCATAAAGATTGGCTTCTCTTAGAATGTTTAAAAAAAAATTAGTATCTCCTGTTCTTATTAAGATAGAAACATGATATAAAAGTCATTTTAACCGGAAAAAACAGAATTTTTAAATCTAAATTTTTTTTCGAGAATTTCGTGTCCTTCTCAAAAAGAAATGTGGTCAAACACGTTCATTGCCTCGAAAGATCTATTTTCGAAATGGGGAAAGAATACGCATCACTAAAACGTGATTAGAAAAATACACACATATCCATAACTTTTATGGGTTTAACTAGCTGAAAACCCGTACTTCGCTACGGAGTACATTTAAATTAAATACAACGGTCAATGTATGCAATTCATGCCAAATATATATATATATATATTATATGACAAATACGACGATCAATGTATACAATTGATGTAAAATATATATATATATATATATATATATATATTTATAAGAAAATCGTAAAGGATAATTTTATAGACAAAATAATGTAGAAGAAAATATTCAAATTAAATCTAATATAAAGAATACTAAAGAATATAGTACAGTTGATATAGTACAGATTGTAGAACATTTCTTTTACTGTATTTTAATATTTTTTTGGATAATGTCCAATCGTCTGCCTCATTAGCAACGAAAAAATTATTTTTTCTCTATTTAGTTGTTATGCACGTGACGATAAATTTATTTTAAGTACCAGAAAAAGAAATCACGTGATCGGCATTTAATAAATTAAATTCTTAAAATAAATCTTTAAAAATTCACCAAAAATCAGAAAATGGAGGTAATTAAGATTCGAAAAAGATTTCATTTTAAAGGAATTTTTAGGATCTTTCTTGTGATATAAATTTTAGAACCCTCTAATTATTATTTTAAATGCAAACTTAAAATAAGTCACTAAAACAGCTTAAAAATGTAATTAAAAAAAATCTAAGAATTTTTCAAAAATCTTTCTTAGTGCAGCCCTACACCATAAGAAGAATCGCCATGCAAAATTTCAGCCCTTTAGGTCCAGCGGTTTGGTCTGTGTGTTGTATGTCAGTCAGTGAGTCATTTAGGGAACTGTTTTATATACTATATAGATAAGTTATTTATTTGTTAAAAATTGTAACTTGTCTTAAAAAAAGTAAGATTTCAAACCTGAATGAATTTTCCATTTCTTAGAAGAGTAGGATACGATAATATATCGATTAAATCAACAGTCTACGAGTTCTTTAATTTTAATTTACAGAAAAAAATTCTTCCAATCCTCCACGAGAAAAGCAGAAAGATATTAAACCATTTTACAACAACAACGTTTCCGACAAACTGCTCCAAAACATTAAATACTGCATAAAAAAAGGAGAAAAATATTCATATTACTTACATTTATGTATGTTATAGAAAATGTCTGCAAAAGTTTCAAAGCTAAATCAGTTTAACAATTCCAAAATTAAGTAAATTCATGAATCAAAAAACTTTAAGAGTCTTTGTTAACCTTTATGGTCGTGATCCGACAAATCATTATCTTGTAGTAGTAATCATAATTGTAGCA
>OU015492.1:227016435-227111435 GCA_907164885.2 Dolomedes plantarius | reverse complement strand
CGCTTATAAGAATCACGTTTGATATTACTGTTTTTGATTCTTATAAGCGGTTGATTCTTATAACCGAAATTTTTTGGACAGAAACACACACACCTATATATACATATATTAGATAATTTACCATAAAATACTCTTTAATTTACATTAACTATCTTTTATTAAAATTATTTTTTATAGTTTTAAAAATAAAACTTAATTTTTAGGCCTATAAGTAGATACACATGTATATAGTGAGAGAAGAAAAAAAATACAATATTTGTTACAAGTTACAACATACTTGCTTAACAGTTTTAACATTTCAACTACAGGAAGGGAGCAAGAAAAAGTTTTCTACGGTAGTTTGACGTAATGAAGTTTTCAGAAGGCTATTTATACCCCTTTCAATACTTATAGTCTCAGACGAAGATTTACTCGGACGGGTAAAGTTGCCCCCGGGTCAAGCTAATAGGACAGTGTTATAGGACAGTGTTGTGGTAAAGCGTTTAAGGGGAAATTATTATGTTATGCCTAATAAAGAAAGGGGTGAATTTTACGACTATATTCCATCCCATCTTATCAATCTTTCTTAAAAAAAAAAAAAGAACTTCGTGCCTTTTGAGGGTTTAAGTAGCTTTTTTTGCAAAAAATGAAAGGAAAGCGAAGAGTGTAAACTGATTCTTAAAACCGGTGGGTTGATTCTTTAAAGCGAAAATTTTAACATGTAAATAATACATTTGTTTTTGTTTTCGCGATATTGATTCTTATAAACGGTTGATTCTTATAACCAGTGATCACTATAAGCGGTGGTTACTGTATAGGTGTGTGTGTGTTCCTGTCCAAAAACCTAAATTTCGGTTATAAGAATCGACCGCTTATAAGAATCAAAAACAGTAATAACAAACGCGATTCTTATAAGCGGAAATCACTGTATTTCAAAAGCGGTTGCCGTTCATAACTGTCATTGTAGTTTTTGAGAAAACATGTGTTCCTGTTGTATATATTAAAAAAAATATCATGTTATGTTCATGTAATTAACATTAGAAAGAAGGCTGCAGTCACATACTATTGAGCGCTATGTCCGTGTTTATGTCCTGAGGCTTCTGAAATTTTACGACTTTTTCTAATTTTGCGCGAAATGTGCACACACATTTACAAAATTGTATTCGATATTAAAGAGGGGGATAAAATGTGTTGTATACCTACAAAAACTGAAAGCCGTCCATTTGACGGCAATGTTGAAAACAGGCAGAAATCTTTAAAATAATACCGGAGAAATGTTAGTTCCTTTTTGTCTCATTCCCCTCTTGCAAATAACGGAAATATTGGCTCTTCGGAAATATCGGTGCTGAAAATCAAGGACTGCACAAACCATGCATATATTTTTACGGATAAACCATACCAGGCTGTCAGCTCGACATACCTGCATTAAAAATATATCTAAATATATACTAATTTATTATATTTTGGTTTGAAATAGTTCAAAATTTAAAGTATTTAACCATTAAAAAATTAAATATTTTATATTTTTGACTTTATTTGCAACAGTCAAAATGACAGCGTTCATTCTTTTTAGCAAGAAACAAGTAATATATATAAAAAAAATTTAAAGTCAATTCCTACTTAGGTCAACAAAGAAAAATTTGAGCGTGAACTAATAGTAGGAATTGAAAAAAAGGATTGCCTGCCAGAACCTTTCCTACTGTGCGAGATTAGGAGGGGGGGGGGAAGAGAGAGAAAAAGTTTGTCAGGTTGGGGATTCGATCCCGCAACCTACAGGACGGGAGGAGCCCGCGATACCGCAGTGCTACCGTTTACACAGCAACAAGAGGGAAATTACTATTCAAGAGCAAGAGACGCTCTAGGTCTAAAACTAAAATCGATTAATTAAATTTAATTAATGAATTAATATGTGAAAAAACTGTATTAACATCAAGTAACATCCACTACAAGTTTAAAAAAAATGTATTTTAACTTGAGTGGATGAATAAAAAGTACTTTTATTAACGATTGAAAATTTGAACAAGATACATAAATATAGGGAGAGTGTGAACTAATAGTAGGGATTGAAAAATTCCCATCTTTCTAGTGTTAATAATGCATTTTTATGAAAGTAAAATCTTCGTTTCATGTTGCAAACCTCAGGAAATTATCTCGCTCACTCATTTAAAGTCATCGTTTCGAAAAAACATAAAAATGTTTAAAGCTGTGCAGCGCTTTGATAAAATTCAGTCAGCTTAATAGGAACAAATCTCTCCTTGGAGTATTCTTTTAAGCCCGAGGTTTTGTGATTATTTTAACCCCTTACCTGTGACATTTATTTGAGAAAAACGCACCCCCAAATGGAAATTTTCTCCTCTTTAATTTTGTTCATTAAAAAGGTATAGAGATATCTGACTTCTACCCTTTCTCAGAGATATGAATTCATCCTCTAATAAAGTAGAAATGACACTTTTCGCACCAGATAAATAACAAAATTTTTTATTATTCCCTTGACACATATAACGTGCAGTATAAAAACAATACTGAGTAAAGACTGGTACAAAATGTTACAAACAAGGAAATGAAGTTCAAGTACTCACAATATACCGGGTGCGTCATAAATTCGTGCAAAGTTTAAAAATTCCTAGTAAAAGAAGTAATGCTCGGAAAACTTTTCTGTTTGCGCCAATTAGATCAGAGGGACATTGTATTTCTTTTTCCATGTAAAAGAAAAAGTTTCCAAAAGTAACCGAAAGAGGGCGCTCACACGTCATACTGAGACGTTTTATGCAAATCAGGCAAACACAAAAAGAAAATCAAACAGATCACAATAACACGAGACTGCGCATTTGTTTTAAAGTTCAACATTTCTACCAGCACAAGGTAATAGGCAAGTGAGGCGTGCCACTAAGCCCTTTACAACGGATTCTAGCCTCGATGGCAGTGACTGTCTGTCGAATGACATTTTTCAGTTCCGCCAAAGTGGGTGGGGAGCCCCGGTACGCGAATTTCAAATACGTACATGGATCTTGCAAATGAGGGCGGGGCTTACCGTAACGGCCCTACGGCCTTACGTAACCTTATTATTTATTTTTTTATACAGAAAAATATTTGATTTTCTTTCCAATTTATAAGCGATCGAGAAAACTAACAAACGCTACACACAGGATGAGTGACTAGATAAATACAAACATAAAAGTGCAAACATAAAAGTTCAAAACATAAAGAGTCCAAATGCACGCGTAGTAAAGAACAAGTGCTCATTGGCTGTTACGGTTAACCCCGCCTTCGGTTGCAAGATCCATGTACTTATTTGAAATTCGCCCCCGGTATACATGAGACTTTAAGTATCCCCCCAACTAAAAATTTGATAGGGTCAAATCTGGTGATCATGAGGGCCACTGAACCTTACAACCGCGACTTACAGACCTCGGTCTTCAGTGAAAGATTCGAACACGAGCAGTGGTGCCGGAAGAGTCAAATATAGAGGGGGGCAAAGTAAAATAGATTAAAACTTTTACACCTTTATTATTAAAAATACATATATACGGTTATAAAAAATAAACCTTTATGTTATTTTAAGTTATATCATGCCCTATCACACGTCAACGTGTACGCGTTTCAAATGCATAGGATTCAAGATTTCCTTTCGCGATGAAAAAACATCGTGTAGGGTTGCTTTTGAATCGCAAAAGTAAACTTCTGGAATTGGCGTCTAAACGCTCTTGCGTACTTGAAATTGGTGATTAATCGCTGCTGCGTATATGGAATGACGTTTATCGCATTTGCGTTAACGAGTGTGAGGTTGCAATTTAGTATTCAGTTTTGTTAGTCTTTATGATTTTAAATGAAAATTCTAATATTGTACGAGCGCTAGCTAGGTAGAAACAAAAAATTCAATTTTTTAGGGGGGGCAAGTGCCCTCCCTTGCCCCCCCTTTCCGGCGCCACTGAACACGAGCGTCTTGATATCACGTGAAATGTTGGGCGGGGCACCATCCTGCATGAAGGTGACAACAGGTAACGCATGGCTTTCCTGAAATGCAAGCTTAACGTGGTCACGCAAAAGCGCCCTCTTTCGGTTACTTTTGAAAAACTTTTTTTTACATGGAAAAAAAAAATCCAATGTCCCTCTGATCCTATTCGCGCAAACAGAAAATTTTTCCGAGCATTATTTCTTTTATCACGAATTTTTGAACTTTGCACGAATTTATGACGCACCCGGTGTATAAAAACAGACCAGTGATGCTGCACGGTAATCCACTATTACTAACACAACAAACTCTTTATGCCAGAGTGGCAAAAACTCGCTTAGGCTTAGAAACGGTGTAGCTATGGGCCACTGAAGGCAACTCGCATAAACAGCTCCAAACAAATCAGTCTCTTCCGCAATCTGGCTATGCGGTATTTATAATAATGGTTTATGCTGAATTTAGCATTTTTTTTTGTAGCTTCTTTGAATTTATGCAAATACAATGATTGATTTATTGTTAATCGATCATTAGGTAGACCTTACAAAGATTAGTAAATGATTATTTTTAAAACGTACAAAATTTTAAAAATGAAATAACTACTGTATTTAATTATTTGACACACGTGAAAAATGAATGGATATTTTATTCAAACGTTTTCAATTATAGCAAAATAAAAAAATTGGCATGGTAATTTTAAAGCTAAATATTACAAACTAATGTAAAACATTATTTGATTTTGAATATGCGAATATCCCAAATCCTTTGCAGTATGGTATATACAACAACAGGGCACTGCACACAATCAATCCTACATCACACTCTTTACAATAAACTCGTATCTCATGTCGTCGCCTGAAGAACCTACATGGTACACTTCATCAGAGTCTGAAACATAACTTGCAAATGAAACGTTTGTAAATACAAAATTTTGGTATAAAATTCAGTAAAAAGGACAGACCGGTTATTACAAATTCCGACTAACAGTGCTGTGACATTGTCTAAATTACTACACGAATTAGTATTTCTATAAGTATGTAATGCCCGGTTCCTACCCCTCAACATGTCATCTATCTGCGAACTGTTGATATGGCGGACTCATAAACTCAAGGATAAGAGGCCATGGAGTTCTTGTAATGTGCTGTTTCGACGTTATAGAACGCATAAATCCCAGAGTGGTTCGAGGGCTTTTGAGATTTTTGATACTATAGTGACATTTAGAATCCCATAAACTTCGAACACTTACCAGCACTTCAAACGCCAGAGAAATCCCTTTGAATTCGCCGACAGTATAAAAGAAGACCCCCAATAGTCCACAAGAGAGAGATCTCTTTTTGAGTGCCAGAGAGACGGAGCTCTCCTGGTCAGACAGACCTTATAGGCCAGCTCTGTCGTTGAACCCGAAGACATCCTGATGATGTAACTATATATTCTAACTCGCTGTACATACTTGCTTTAAATGTTGTAGTTGTAGTTTGGTTAACGTATCGTAGTAAAGTAATTGAAGCGATAGGCTTGTCGTATTATTGACTACGGTACAGTGCGAAACACTCATTCGCGACAATTCATGCCTTTAGAGCTCTCCACATCCCCTCAAATGAAATAAACGACGGACAAATACCGCCATCTACTGTGAAAATAGTAAAACCCCATAATAAATGTCCATACAAAGTTTTCTCCTGCCCGAACTCAGTTCAGGCATTTCAAATATTGCAAGGTCCCGTTGCCCGAACCCAGCTCGGGCCGCACTGGTAAGGGGTTAAACAAAATTTACGAGTGGTATTTAACCTTTAGCTTACGGGGCCCATTTTTCCGATTCCCTCTTTAGAACGGGAAATTTCATACTCCCTTTGTAAGAGCGGCCATTAAGGGGGTTATATATATATATATATATATATATATATATATATATATATATATGTATATATATATAATATAAGTATATATGTATATATATATAATATATATATATATATATATATATATATATATATATATATATATATATATATATATATATATATATATATATATATATATATATATATATGTATATATATATAATATATATACACTGTTGGCCACTGTAAATGCAACACCCTGAAGGAAGCATGCAAATAACATGAAATTTACAACATGCATTAGCGGAGGTGAGATATGCAAATGATTAGAATTTCAGCGCAGACGCACATCACGCGCGCCTGTGGCGCCACTTCAAAGCGCTATTTCAGGCTTGGAGATTTCGACGATTTCAAGTTCGGCAATTGTGTTTTTCTTGTGTTTTTTTCAAAAAAAACGATCAATTACGCCTCGTCGAAAACAGAGATCATCTTTTGATCAAGTATCCGAGTTCGACAGAGGAAGGATAGTGGCCTACTGAGATTGTGGATTATCTTTCAGGGAAATCGGTAGTCGTGTTGGACGAAACCAAACAACTGTAATGCGGATATGTGATCGTTGGATGCAGGAGGGTACGACTGATCGGCGTGTTCGATCGCTTCCACCTCAGCGCACCACTTCACGTGATGACAGGCAAATTGTGCGCATGGCAGTGACGGATCGCTCAGTCACATCACGAACCATAGCACAGCACATGCAGTCTTTAACGCATCATCCAGTGTCTGCGCGTACCATTCGACGCTGTTTACAGCAGAGTGGTCTGTCCGCAAGACGTCCATTCCTTTGTCTACCCTTGACGCAGAACCACAGACGTCTCCGCCGCCAATGGTGCGATGACAGAAGGATGTGGACGGCAGAATGGAATGAAATTGTCTTTACTGACGAGTAATGCTTCTGTCTGCAACACCACGATGGTCGCATTCGAGTCTGGAGACACCGTGAAGAGAGGATGCTGAACAGCTGCGTTATGCACCACCACACTAGTCCTGCACCGGGTATTATGGTATGGGGCGGTATTGGATATCACTCTCGCACACCTCTAGTACGCATTGCCGGTACTTTAAACAGCCAGCGCTACATCTCCGAGGTGGCAAGCACACGTGGCAAGCATTGTCCAACGGTTCTTCTCAATCGCCAGATTGAATTCCTTCCCTGGCCGCCTCGCTCTCCGGATCTTTCGCCGATAGAAAACATGTGGTCCATGGTTGCTCTACGATTGACCCAGATTCCATCCCCAGCTGCCACAGCAGATCAACTTTGGCAACGTGTGGAAGCTGCTTGGTCTGCTGTACCCCAAGAACTCATCCAAAGTCTCTTTGAATCAATGCCGAGGCGTGTGGCAGCGGTGATCTCCAACAATGGCGGCTACTCTGGCTACTGATTTTGGCAGGAACCACACTTCACAGAAGTCTATAAATTTAATCATTTGATACTTGGTCAACATGTTATCTACAAAATAAATTTTGTTGTGATATCTCTTGTCTATCTTGGTGTTGCAATTTGGGTGGCCAGCAGTGTATATATATATATATATATATATATATATATATATATATATATATATATATATATATATATATACATACATACACACACATATATTCTTGGGTCCGTATTCTTGGGATTCATGCTATCCCACCCCGTAAGGAAAAGGTTAACAGAAAAAATACTATTCGCACAATTTTATTAAACACTTGAAACTGTAATTAAATGAGACGGTCTGTTACAGTTCTAGTAATTTGCAGCATACACTTCCTCTAATTACTTTATCGTGTAGAAAACAGAATAAAATTCTACATAAACATGGGATTGATGAAATCCGTTTGACTCGATCAACTATTTCTCATCTGAATGGAATTTCCCCAACTCACGCCGATTAACAATTATCCCGATAGCACATCTTGATAGCCTATAATTGAATATTGAAAATTATTCACGCTTACCTTGATAAGCAAGTAACGGAAATAACGACTTAACAAAGACATTTTGAAAGCAATTTAATTTAATACTTTTGAAATAGGACTTAATACTTTTGAAACAAGCTGTTTTATGGATATTTTATCACTTTCCGCTAAGTATATTGAAGGTATGGATAAAAATCTCCCTCTTATGCCTTAATATGAAAGCCAAATATCATCTAAACCATGAGTTCAAAACATTGAAGGGAAAGTAACCCGTGTATTTATACTAATAAATGAGATCAAGATAAATATATTTTGATACCTAGCAGAATACATTTAGACACACGCGCTGCACTTAACTCTCTAACGGTACGGTGGGGGTCGGATCCGACCCAGGGGGGTGTTTTACCCCTCCCGTACTCTCTCCTCTCCTTGCAAGAGATCGAGATGACAAGGAACCCTACTAGGCATAACATGATTGCTTGGTAATATATTAACAAAATTGCTTGAGAGATTTTACTCCCGAAATTTGCTTTATGCTTATCGCTAAAGACTTAAACATGAGAATGTTGAACTACTACAATGTTAGCTTATAACTAAGAATTTTGATACTTATACTTACCTATATATATATATATATATATAAAGGAAGAAGTCCTGACTTATATATATATATACATACACGTATCAACGCCCAGCAAAACCTATTGGAGATACAGATATCAAATTTTAGGAGCTTATTACTTTTGTGCTGAAGGCGTCATTTAAGAAGCGATTTTTCAAAATTCGCCCCCCAAGGGGGGGAGGGGGGCAAAACGTGTTTTTTACATATTCCTTTATATCTCAAAGAAGAAAATCGATATCCATAAGATTCTTGCTTTAAAATGTAAGAAACATGAATACCTAAAAACCAATTTCAGGATTTTTCAAAATTCGTCTCCCAAGGGGGAGAGGGGGGCTAAACGTGTTCTTACGTGTTTTATCTATATATATAAAGGAATCAACACCCAGCAAAAACTATTGGAGATACAGATATCATATTTTAAGAGCTTATTACTTTTGTACTGAAGGCGTCATTTAAGAAGCGATTTTTCAAAAATCGCCCCCCAAGGGGGGGAGGGGGGCAAAACGTGTTTTTTACATATTCCTTTATATCTCAAAGAAGAAAATCGATATCCATAAGATTCTTGCTTTAAAATGTAAGAAACATGAATACCTAAAAACCAATTTCAGGATTTTTCAAAATTCGTCTCCCAAGAGGGAGAGGGGGGCTAAACGTGTTCTTACGTGTTTTATCTATATATATAAAGGAATCAACACCCAGCAAAAACTATTGGAGATACAGATATCAAATTGTAAGAGCCTATTACTTTTGTGCTGAAGGCGTCATTTAAGAAGCGATTTTTCAAAAATCGCCCTCCAAGGGGGGGGAGGGGGGCAAAACGTGTTTTTTACATATTCTTTCGTATCTCCAAGAAGGAAATTGATGTCCATAAGATTCTTACTTTAAAATGTAAGGAACACGAATACCTTAAATCCCATTTCAGGATTTTTTAAAATTTGGCCCCATGAACGGGGAGGGGGGCTTAACGTGTTTTTCACGTGTTCCTTCATATCTCAAAGAAAGAAACAGATATCCATAAGATTCTTGCTTTAAAATGTAAGGAACACGAATACCTTAAATCCAATTTCAGGATTTTTAAAATTTGGCCCCAGGGGACGGGGAGGGGGGCTTAACGTGTTTTTCACGTATTCCTTCATATCTCAAACAAAGAAACAGATATCCATAAGATTCTTGCTTTAAAATGTAAGGAACACGAATACATTAAAACCAATTTCAGGATTTTCAAAATTCGGCCCCATTGGGGGGGAGGGAGGGGCAAAACGTATTTTTTACATATTACCTCATATCTCAAAGAAAGAAATAGATATCCATAAGATTCTTGCTTTAAAATGTTAGGAATATGAATACCAAAAAACCAATTTAAGGATTTTTCAAAATTCGGCCCCCAAGGGGGTTAGGGGGGGCTAAACGTGTTTTTACGAAGCTGTTTTTACATATTCCGTCATATCTCAAAGAAGGAAACAGATATCCATAAGATTCTTGATTTAAAATGTAAGAAACACGATTAAATGTAACAAACACGATCAATGTCACGATTTTTCGACATTCGCTTTAGATTTAGAAAAAATTGCTAGAAACAATCCAATAATTTATATTTCCTATATATCACCATTTTGAACACCAAATTGGTGGTAGGAGAAAAGAGAGAGATCAACCTTAATTAAATGAAGTGTGGAAAGGTGTGTGTGTGTGTGAATTGTATATATTTCGGTTGTTAGTACGTATACATCTAGAGCTCAGGTTAACTCCATTCATTTCTATTATCCTGGGCAACGTGAGGTAATTCTTTGTTTATGAAACCGGCGATTTTCACAAGGGTTTACGGGGAAGCCCTCAAACTCCTCGAAGGGCCGGGATCCAGTGGGTTATCAAAATTGAAAGAAACATTTTAATGCTGACATTAGCATGGGGGGGGGGTTATTATAATATGCTGATGGGATGATGACCAGAGGAGAGGGGTATAGATTGCCATAAAATACAAATATACATATCATACAAGTAAGCTTTATTAAGGGTTCACCCGTGCAACGCCGGGTATATAAAGCTAGTATATATATATATTTATATATTTATATATATATATATATTTATATATATATATATTTATATATATATATTTATTTATATATATTTATATATTGCAACAGGTGTTGGAGCGTTTGCAGTTATAAGTTTGCAGTAAATATGAGTGTCTTTGTTGAAAATCGTTTTTCATGATCTCAAGTTACACTTTTTGCAATTTTTAATTTTTATTTCGATTTTGAAGGCCAAAAATGTCAGTATATATATTTTTTTTACATTTTTGTGCTCGGAAATTTGTTTCGATAACTTATAAAATTATGTACAAGACTAAATTCATGTTAGACCTAATATATACAACATTCTATGTAAATGCCAAAGAGATTTTTGTTTTTGGCAAAATTACAATTCGTTCGCCTTTTTTTCTACAAAAAGGTTTTTATTTCATGCAAAATATTATCAGTAAATGTTATTATACAACAAAAATGTTTATTGTGTACTGATTTTTATCAAAAACCTCATCAAAAAAAATAAAAGAGAGAGAGGGTCGGATCCGACCCGACAGTATCATATATTTCGCCTCAAACCACCGTACCGTTAGAGGTTTAATGGTTTTGAATTTATTGCCTAGGAATAGTGAGACGCGAGAAGGAAAATCACTTTACTGCCAAACACCCGGTATCAGTAAATATTTAGTTATTATAATAAAGTAAACTCTATTGGTTCTTCTGAATTTTATTGTATTTTCTCTAATTGTGACGAAGCTGATCTATCTTAAAGAGCTGTTTTAGGTCTCTAATTCTTATTACAGCCTGAAAAATCTCCAACTTATCAAAACTGAAAACCTATCGCAAGTTTCATTTAAGTAAAAAAGGAAAGTTGGGAAATTTTTACTTTTGGTGATTTACTAAATGTTCATTTAGTAAATCCCCAAAAATGAAGGAAATGAGTGAAATTACCACAGTGAATTCAACATTTATTGTTTCGTGATCTATCGATTGCAGAAGAACAAGACGGAGATTTGAAATTTTCTTTGGTGCTTGCTTGACTGTTTAACTATTACTTCTTTCTTTTCTAACGAAATCTTTCTGCTTGAAATACCGATTTTAACAAAAGGAGCTCATTTATCAAGCCGTGTTTCGACGAAGTATATATTTTACAATATAAATTGCATTATAAAGAAGAAATGTTTTCTAATGTACTTTGAAGAAAACTTCGTTCAAAAATATACGAAGAAAACTTAATTGAAAATATTTTTACTTTAACTAGAAATTTTCCGCATGCTGTAGAGTATCTCATATACATCAAAAGAAGAAAAATGTTAATTAGAATTAGAAAAAAACATAAGCAGAAAAATTATTTTAGTATGTCCTCTGATAAGAATTTTATTTGATTGCGATATTGAAGTTTGTTTTAACGTGTTATTCAGTTATTCAAGAGGGATTGTAATCTATATATATAAAACAGTTCCGTAACTGACTCATTCATTCACTGACTGACATACAACGCACAGACCAAACCGCTGGACCTAAAGGGCTGAAATTTTGCATGGCGATTCTTCTAATAGTGTAGGGGTGCACTAAGAAAGATTTTTCAAAAATTCTTCTTAGATTTTATTAAATTAAATTTTTAAGCTGTTTTTTAAACTTTTTTTACGTTTGAATTTAAAATAATACATTGAGGGTTATAAAATTTATATCGCGAGAAAGATCATAAAAATTCCTTCAAAATGAATTTTTTTTCGAATTTTTACCTCCATTTCCTGATTTTTGGTGAATTTTTAAAGATTAATTTTTAGAATTTAATTTATTAAATGCCGATCACGTGATTTCTTTTTCTGGTACTTTCAATAAATTTATCGTCACCTGCGTAACAACTAAATAGACAAAAAAAAATATTTTTTTCTCTTTCTAATGCGGCAGACGATTGGATATTATCCAAAAAAAATGCATATCCCTTACGATTTTTTATAAATATATATACATATATAGATAGATATATATTTTACATCAATTGTATACATTGATCATCGCATTTATTATAAATATATATATTTATTTTTTGGCATAAATTGCATACGTTGACCGTTGTATTTAATTTGAATGTACTCCGTAGCGAAGCGCGGGTTTTCAGCTAGTCTAATATAAATCAAGAATCATAGTTTTAAAAAGAAATATGTATTTATTAAAGTGTTTATAAAATTCACTACTTCACTACTTTTGAGTGAATGAAATTAACAGTTGCATTGAAATAAAATATTTATAATGCAGCATTAAACTTATCTGTTAGCTATTTTTATTTATAGGCAGCATTAGAGAAAAATAATGCACAGTATACTTAACCAACAAACCAACGAATCAACTACAGATAAATAAAACAACATGTGTTAAAGAATAATAAAAAAATTGCTTTTTAAACGAGCTAATATAATGATGTAACATTATTTTTATGCTTTTCTACCAAAGAGAAATTTTTTTTTCGTTGATTAAAATAATTCTTTGTGAATTCATAGCTTATAACTGTGGATACGTAATTTGCGTATTTAGGCGAACAAATGTAAAATTTGCCAATATGAGCAAATAAAAGCAAAAAAATTTTTTACTACTTTTCTGCAAAAACTGTGATAAACAGCTTTTTAAGCGAAATTAGGTAATAATAATAATAATTTATCAACATAATTCCTTTTATTAACATGATTGCTTGATAATTTATTGACATAATTGCTTGAGAGATTTTGCTCTCGAAATTTGCTTGTTACTTATCGCTAAAGACTTAAACATAAGAATAATATATATATGCGAACTACTACAATGTTAGCTTATAACTAAGAATTTTGATACTTATACTTACCTATATTTATATATATCTATATATATCTCTCTCTATATATATACATATATATATTTATATATACATATATATATATATATATGTATATATATACATATATATATTTATATATACATATATATATATATATGTATATGTATATATGTATATGTATAAATGTATATATATATATATATATATGTATGTATAAATGTATATATATATATATATATATATATATATATATATATACATACATATATATACATATATATATATATATATATATATATATATATACATACATATATATATATGTATATATATATATACATATATATATGTATATATATATACATACATATATATATATATATATGTATATATATATATATATATATATATATATATATATATATATATATATATATATATATATATATGTATGTATATATATATACATATATATATATATATGTATGTATATATATATATATATATATATACATTTATACATACATATATATATATATATATACATATACATATACATATATATATATATATACATATATATATATATATATATATATATATATATATATATATATATATATATATATATATATATATATATATATATATATATATATATATATATATATATACATTTATACGTATATGTATTATAATATTTTTTTGCGAAATTGCGATATTTTTTATGCGAAATTTACCTACCCCTACTTATAACTTTTTGAAAGCAGAACAATAATTAAAAGCACGAGAGAAATAAAAAACATTTCTTGAGAGTTATTTCTGAAATCATATGAAGCACTGGAGGTTAAGCAGCCGTAACCTCTATTTCTTAATGTGACCCACATCCTAATTTCTGGACATCCCGGCGTGTTTGAACAGCACTCCACAAGAAATGAAGCCGCTTTGCAAGTAAATGTTTTCACTCACAATAACTTTCCTCTCGAAAAGATTGGAATAATATCAGTGCAGAACTTTCTTTTCTTTATTTATGGTATTAAAATTGGAAACGCTAAGATAGTGTTCTCAACAAACATGACAACTAATATATATATATAAAACAGTTCCGTAACTGACTCATTCATTCACTGACTGACTGACTCACTGACATAGAACGCACAGACCAAACCGCTGGACCTAAAGGGCTGAAATTTTGCATGGCGATTCTTCTAATAGTGTAGGGGTGCACTAAGAAAGATTTTTCAAAAATTCTTCTTAGATTTTTTAAAATTAAATTTTATAAGCTGTTTTTTAAACTTTTTTTACGTTTCCATTTAAAATAATACATTGAGGGTTATAAAATTTATATCGCGAGAAAGATCATAAAAATTCCTTCAAAATGAAATTTTTTTCGAATTTTTACCTGAAATTTTTGAATTTTTACCTGATTTTTGGTGAATTTTTAAAGATTAATTTTTAGAATTTATTTATTAAATGCCGATCAAGTGATTTCTTTTTCTGGTACTTTAAATAAATTTATCGTCACGTGCAAAAAAAATAGACAAAAAAATATTTTTTTCTTGGTTATGCGGCAGACGATTGGACTTTATTTTGTCTATAAAAATATTCCTTACGATTTTTTTATAAATATGCTTTTTTACATCAATTGAATACATTGATCGTCGTATTTATTATAAATATATATATATTTATTTTTTTTTGGACTTAATTGCATACATTGACCGTTGTATTTAATTTCAATGTACTCCGTAGCGAAGCGCGGGTTTTCAGCTAGTTTTTACATATGGAAAGATTGGAACATTCAAACACATATTTAAAATGCCAAGTAAAGGGAAATAGTATGAAACAAATTTTTCAATGTTTCCCAAACTATTCAAATGTATGCATTGAAAACAAATCTTACGGATTTACGGATTTAGTTATCAGTTTGTGTTTATGAAAAGCTTCGACGAATGGAGATAAAATAGTCAAAACATCTACATCCAAAGACGTTGAAAAATATTTCTGTCCATTCTGTTTCTTTCCCATTAAATATTATCACTGGCTTAGGAACAAAAGGAATGTACGATTGCCGCGGGATCAAATCGCACATCTCCATTTTATGTCAGAACTCAGTTAAGGAAATTTTCTCTTAGTGTTTCGTACAGTTAACAGTGAAAAGTTTTGGAAAAGGGCCTGTTAATAAAAAATAATGTAGGGATTTTTCTAAATGTCATTTCATATTTTTATCGTCAATAATTCATGAGATATAGTTCTTTGCCATTACCGAAAAAAAAATTTCAGTTAGTCTCTTCTAACGAAACTACCACGGGTCATTAACGTAGGATTACTTATCATTGCTTACCTCTATTGTATGTATATATGTATGTATATATGTATCTATATATTTGTATGTATATAATGTATGTATGTATTATGTATATATGTATCTATAGAATTGGTATGTATATATGTACGTATGTATTATGCATATATGCATCTATATATATGTACGCATGTATATATACACATATATGTATGTCAAAATTTTGACGCATTTAGTTCTGTTTAACTCTTTACTGCTTATCCCAGAGATACAGACTGGGATTGGCGAGCTGCCAAAATTACAACTCGCGAGGTACGGACGGACGGTTTTAGCTTCTGAAATTTTGCTTTCCGGAGGACCGTAATGGAGGAACGTTATCCTACGTTAAAAGGTCTGAGGGAGATTGCTAGTTTTGACCGTACAGTACTCATTATATATATAATAGCCGTTGTCTCTGTATAACACTTCCGGGCTGTACTCATCTTTCAATTGGAGCCCTCAGTAAACAAACGGCCGGTTAGGCTTAATTTTAATTCCACATGTGGATCAGAATTTTATCTTACCTAAAAACTAATATCTTCTCCGTCAAATCACGTTTGTTCAGCCTATTTTTCTATAAAACATTCAGAACTAAAAAAAATTGGATGCTTTTAGCTGTATATTTAACAGTTTTTAAAAATCTGTTTACTTTTGCGATGAATTCTGAAAGCAAACGAACATGAATGTGAATGAATCAAGTAGCTCAAGTATTCATATCGCGTAGTGATCTGTAAAAAACTGGATGGCAGTCTACTACTCCAATCGCATGAAAATCTAAATAAATAAAAAATAATGAAAGGGTTTGCTTTTACAAGGTGTGGATTAAATGCAATATTGTAAGATAATTCGGGATATTTTTTAACTTTCATATACTTTTTCCATTATGATGTCATTATTAGTATTATGACGGCAAAATGACGGGTTACCTTCTAGTATAAAAGAAGTACGCTAGGAATACACCATTAAAATATTCTAATAAAGAATGCGCATCACAATTTTCTTTTAAATTTTTTTTAAAAAAACGAAAGAAATTGATATCTACAGTTTCTTAAACGTATTTTCGCACATCTTTGACAGTGCGTATCAAAAATAAAATATTTTGTTAAAAATGCTCCTGGCAAAACTCAAGAATAAAAGGGTATTTTTGTAAAAGTTAACCAGACAAATGTATTCGTCATTCCTGCTATGTCTAAGTGCACATCGTTTCGAGTGAATGAAACATGAAAAAGTGAAAACCGTGGATTCTCCTCATACACGGTTATGGACAAATGAAATAGGTTCCGCTGCGAGGCATTGTATTTGACAGTCTATTACAAGAAAAGAAATAATGCATGTTGAACTGAACTCTGTTCTCATAAAAGCTTTGGTTTTTCTTAAAAAATGGAAGCCGACATTTAAAGTTGCGGTCATCATTTTGTCAAACAGCATCACGAATCTAAATGGAAGTCCCAAGTAAAAGTTGATCTTGTGCCGGAGTTGGTTTTGATTTATCTTAAATAGTACTAACAGAGTATGAATTTTTAGAAGCTACACATAGTATACTTTAGTTTTGTATTGGGTACAATTATCATAACTATAAAAGCATCTATGTTGTCTGGAACTTTATAAAATCGAAGATAATATTTACGAAATAAGATAGTTTAAGCTATTGCATTAAGATTTTTTTTACGTGACTGAATACTCTATATATTTATAAAGCAGTTCCGTAACTGACTGACTGACTGATTGACTGACTGACAGATGACGCACAGACCCAACCGCTGGACCTAATGGGCTGAAATTTTTCATGGCGATTCTTCTTATAGTGTAGGGATGCACCTAGAAAGATTTTTGAAAAATTCATCTTAGATTGTTTAAAATTAAATTTTTAAGATGTTTTTGAAACTTTTTTTTAAGTTTGCGTTTAAAATAATAATCTGAGGGTTATAAAATTTATATCACGAGAAAGATCCTAAAAATTCCTTTAAAATGAAATCTTTTTAAAATCCGTACCTCCATATTCTAATTTTTGGTGAATGTTTAAAGATTAATTTTTAGAATTTATTTTTTTAAATGCTGATAACGTGGTTTCTTTTCTTTTTGGGATACTTTAAACTAATTTTGCGCCACGTGCATAACAACGAAATAGGCAAAAAATATTATTTTTCTTGCTAATGCGGCAGGCGATCGGACATTATCAAAAAAATTATTAAATAACAGTAAAAGGAATGTTCCTCAAACTGTACTATATTAACTGTACTATATGCTTTAGTATGTTCTATTAGACTTAATTTGAATATTCTTCTACATTATTTTGTCTATAAAATTATCCATTTTATAAATATATATATTTTTTTACATCAATTGCATATATTGATAGTTGTATTTATTATATATATATATATATATATATATATATAAGACAAAGTTGAAAGTGAAACAACCAGTATGAGCTCTAAAACTACTTGCAGCCAGGATCTAAAAACATGAAAAGATAAGTATTAAATAGGTTTTAGATAGCATCTCTTCATCAGCGGTGCCGATACTGTCTAAAAACCAATGGATTGCTTCTGTTAAGTATGAATTAAGTTCTTTTGTTTTCCCACAAGCATTGATCTTTCTCTGGTTTAGTGATGCCGGACTGAACTTATCTGTTTACGACTTCGTTCTGAAGAGCAGTGGCGTGGAAACTTTTTTTGATCAGTACCCACAAATGGCAAAAGTCATATCAATATATATATATATTAAATCTATTAAAAAGCAATCCTTGTTGTTGCAAAAATTAAAAAGTAGAAAATATTCTAATGCAGACAGCAGGTACAATTAAATACGCTTTTTATTCCAATTAAAAGTATCACCCTTTATTCGGTAAGCAAGAAGGCAAGAGACGTTTGTCGTTCTACAAAAGATGCCCACATCGAAATCTATGATACTATGATCGAAATCTATGATTGATATTATAACTTGGTGAGATGTTCTTTCTACTTAAATAATTTTGTTAATTATAATGGGTATTTCCGTAAATATAAGTCATGGCTTTTGAATACCTTTAGCGCGGAAGCTCTGTATTATAATTATAGAAAATAATTACAAAAAAATGTTAATAATTATAGAAGATTTAAAGCATTTTTCAAAAAATTGTACGATTCTACATGATAAATGGACTTCAAACTATCTGCGACACATCCAATTTTTCTGTCGACTCCCAAGTGGGTCGCTACCCACAGTTTGCCCCCCCCCCCCACACACACACACCTTGCCCACTCACTGCTGTTGAGTTGTTTTTCTGAAAGGAAGCATGACCCCTCGTGTAGCAAAAAAAAATGACCGTCGTCTTCTCAACCAACCTGAAGGTGATTTCGCTGTGTGGAGTCATTTTATGGTGAATTATCACGAATTTCACTCCTCTTTCTTGCTATGTGCTCATAAATTTTGACGGTCCTGTAAGTGATCTGTTTTCAGGTCGTCAACAAATAATTATAGTTTTCCGAAATCTAGCACTACCGATAAGGCACATCAGTCATTTCTCTTGCGTAAAACACAAATGGAAGTCACTTGTTCGATGCTCGTCGCTGACAAATCCACTGCCGCGTACACTAATGGCGGCTGGTGAGCGTAAAATCTGTCGTGGCTGCAATGTCCTCCAAGTTTTCAAAATTACCTCTGGAGTTGAGGGGTCAAGTGTTCCGGTCTCGTCACTTGACTCGGTTCAAAATTACGGTACTGGTCCTTTCGCCAAGTTGGACTCCGACCCTTGTGGCGCCAGTCAATACAGGAGCCGCGCCTTCATCACCCATAGCATTCGGAACTTGATCTGATGTTGCTGTCGGTCAAGTGGCCTTAGCAGCAACAACAACAACAAAACACAAATACTAGGTGTCTTTATTTTTTTACTACCCTGTAGCGTACTGGAAATATGGTCTAATTTTTTCCCGAGACCCCACAAGAACTTGAAACACAGCTGCGTATTTTTCAAGGAGTGTGTCGCTCTGTTCCACCAGTTCGGAACACGTGGGGGATTAAAAAACGTTTTCTCCACAGATGCAGCCACTAAAGCTGTCATCCTAACGTTTCTCCAAGGTAATAAAGTTCGGCGTCTACGAAGAAACTGTCACGAACGTTTGCCAACCCCCTCGCTGGGGGGGGGGGGAGACGCTAGAGAACGCGGCCTGTGCGGATGTGTGCACGGGATTTTAATTGAATATGTTGCACTGTTTAAATGTTAATTATTTTTGTTAATAAATTGCTGAGTTTTTGTTTTAAAAATTTGGTCTTCGCTTTTAATTAGAACTCTGTCTTTCTTGGTATGGATAAATAGTTGTGAAATTTCTTCAAAATGCCTCAGAGAGTCTATCAGCCTTGTCTTGACGCTACAACCCTCTTTGAATGCCTTAAATCGGTGTTCATGTCGTTTCTGCAAATTCTATTCTGTGCACTGCACAAGTTCTGCAAGCTATTTATGATTTCATTTAGACTGTTAAAGTTTACAGTTTGCAGTTTTCAATTTCAGCCAAAAGATACTTCAAGCTTACGTACTCCATGCTTACGTACCAATTTCCCAATTTTTTAAAGATCATTGGGTAAACTAATAAAAAAAAATAATTCCTTTTTAACGAACTTTGGTTTAATAAACCCTTAGAAATGCGAATCTTTGAAATAAAAGCTTTAAGATTTTCGGTTGCAGAAAAATTTGGTTTTTCGATGCATTTTAGCTTTCAAACTGCAGAAAAGTAAATAACAGTACTCCAAGGGATACGTATCAAAAGTACTTTCACAATCTTTCAGAATATTTGTAAGCTGATGTTTCAAAACGGTTGTTGCGTATCCCTATATATGCGATTCATCCATCATTTTTTCACTGGTTTCGAGTCGTTTACTTTTGGAAACTTCCGAACTCGAATAGCTTTTTGAGATTATTTGTGGAAGAATTTTCACTGTCACTTATTTTCATCTTCAGGAGATATTTTGTCACTTTTTGTGCCGATAAATAAACCAGCCGGAAATTGCTGTCCCTGAAGAAACACAGCGCAAAGAAATTTCATGAAGCTTCACGATGCTTTCAGTAAAGTCCATTTTGATTATTTATTGTTAGGAACGTTGTTATTCGATTGCAGTTATTTTGAGTACTTTATTCCTCATAAAGAGAAATTACTATTTTAAAATTATTGTGGGACTTTTGCAAATTTAAGGGGGTCTGGAAGAGAATACTGTATTTTTAATAGATGTTTTGAAATTTTTACGATCGAATGTCTCTTTTTATAAAGATCAAAGCATTTAAAATAAATGAATAATTTATCTTAAGAGGATGTAGAACAGAATCCTGTATTTTTAATACATATTTTGTAATTTTTTTTCCATCAAACAAAGATCTTTACAAAGATTCTTTACAAAGATCAACGCATTTAAAATAATTGAATAATTTATATTAAGAGGATGTGGAACAGAATTCTGTATTTTTAATACATATTTTGTAATTTTTTTCCATCAAACGTCTCTCTTTACAAAGATCAACGCATTTAAAATAATTGAATAATTTATCTTAAGAGGATGTGAAACAGAATTCTGTATTTTTAATACAGATTTTGTAATTTTTTTCCCATCAAATGTCTCTATTTATAAAGATCAACGCATTTGAAATAATTAAATAATTTATCTAAAGAGGATGTAAAACAGAATTATGTATTTTTAATACATATTTTGTAATTTTTTTCCATCAAATGGATTACTTTATAACGATTAACGCATTTAAAATAACTGAACAATTTATTCTAAGAGGATGTGAAACATAATTCTGTATTTTTAATATAGATTTTGTAATTTCTTTCATCAAATTTCTTTTTTTTTTATAAAGATCAATGAATTTATAAAAAGAATATGCTTGAACAATTTAAAATTTTGTTTTAAAAAATCCAAAATTCAAACTCCTCGTTTTCGATATATTTGCCGATGTAAGAACTCTTTGAAAATATATTTTTCCAGATGGTCATACGGGTTGGACAAAGGTCGAAGAGCAGAGGTTGTGGGCTCCAATTACATTGCGACGACTACCTAACACAAACTGCCCAGTCTTAACTAGTGTTTTCGATTTTGAGCAATGTTTTTAAAACCCGGGTTTTCCCGGGTTTACTTGGTTGGTTCCTGGGGGTCTATAGCAAAGAACTAAAAAAATAAATATTTTATTAGAAGCATTTAATTTATTTCAGAATTTCAAATGTAAAAAATAACAGTAAATAAATTTAATGTTAATAAACATACATATATGTATAACATAAACAATAATTTGTACAAATATCTCATTTTTTATAAAACTGCCTTACAACCATCATTGCACTCAACGTATCATCATTGAGTCGGCTTCTGAATTTATTAGCAAAGAGACCCATTACAGAAAATGCTCGTTCTGCTCCCACCGAAGTGGGTCGAATTGTTGTTAAAGACCTGAAAAGTCTATAGACTCAACACACCCAAACACAAACCACAGAAAGCAGGCATGGTCGTGCAGCTGAAGTATTGCGCTAACGTACCTGCTGCTGGGAATCCCCAACTCATAAACTTTAGTGAAATGCAGCCATGGCGTACGACGCCGCCAATATATCTCCATCTCACTTCGTCTCGTATTTTTTATTTATTTGTTTGAGTCCGACTCGTTAAATTCGGTCTTGGTTCTAAATTAAGGAATATAATTGGTATTCTACTGTATTAGATAAATAACTAATTCCCGGGTTTTACATTAAAAATTCCCCGGGTTTCGGGTTCGTAAAATCTTTGAAAAACCCGGGTCAAAAACCCTAGTCTTAACTTATTGACTCCCTTGATACCTCTATATGGTATTTTCGGAAATGTAAGAAAGGGAGTGGTGATGTAAATTTTTATCTTTTATTCACACGCCTCTTTAAGAATTTTGTCTTTTTAAACGCATCATTTATGAATATTTTTATGCAAATAAAAATACATGAACAGCTGGAACTGTTTTAAAATGCTCAAATAAAAATTTGGAAGCGAGCATGGATTTTGCTGTATCTTCCAAATATTCTGTTTTCAGATGTTTAGAATTCTAAAATTTAGACAGATTTATTTGCCCAAATTTTTGATCACTTGATGGGGATAGATGGGTTTTTTTTTTCGCAGTGATTTTTGCTTCAGGGAATACATTTTTTGCTTTTTTTTTCGTTGAATGTGAAAAGCTGAATGTGAGTATATTAAGAATGACGTGAAAAATTTCAAACAGGCAACGTTTGAAAAATTTTAGCTGTCTTTTGAAATGTGGAAGATGGGAAAAAGTTCCATTCCGAGATAAATGGAACTTAAGTACAGCATAAAGATAATTTAACCGCCAACGTAATCATCGGGGAAACATACCGTATGCGTTATCTGATTCTAAAATCACTATAGTATACTGTTAGCCGGAAAAAAATTTCAGGTAGTCTCCTCTAACGAAACTAACGCGGGATATTACCGTAGTATTGTGTCCCGAGCAATATTTAAACTTCAAAATATCTTCGTCATTAAAAGTTAGGTAAGAAAACTTATCTTACCTGAACATCTTGATGGTCCGGTTTTGCTGTTTCCTCATTTAAATAAAAGTTGAGACACGCGAATCAAAGAAACACGACGACCTTTGGCCAATTAATGACATCTATTACTAAAAACATTAATTTACACATTAGTTTTAACGAATAAACACGAAGACATGACAGGCTATTAGACACAACGCGCGAACACTACATAAAACTAAACTAAACTAAAGAACATCAAAGTTACATTTGCTCTTCTTCACTTCACTTCTTCCGAGCGCACTTGCGCAGAACGGAATTCAGGGGTAATGCCGCATTCCGCAACACGTAGGATTACTTATCGTTGCTTACCTCTTTTGTATGTATACGAGGTAGGATTCAAAAGTTCCCGGACTGAGCCTATGACTAAAAAATTTTGTGCAGTAGAGCGACTACGATAACGTCTCTGTGTTACGACGTTCTCCCCTCTCCTAAAAGTGGTTTGACGCAAATCTCGTTGTTATGAGGGGTACCAGAGATACCCCTTTGCATTGTGTAAAATTAGAGAGGTGAACTCCAAAGGGAACTATGCGTTTATAAATAAAAATAACAACATTTATTATACAATATTTTACAAGAAAAGGTCGGGTTTACATATTATATTTAAGATCTTGGCTATACATATTTTAACAGAATTAGGGCAAACTTCATCCGCTTCCTGCGGCATAACCATTACGGGTCGAGTGTAATAAAGTCTCGTAATCTCTCAAACGGCATGAGCACTATTTAAAAAGGGAAGAAATGACCAACCTGGGGAGTTTTTTGATCAAACAGCAGAGCATGGCGTCGTTGAGGCCCTTCTACCGGAGGAGGCGGAAGAATCGGCGCTGGCGGTTGAACACGGACATCTCGCCAATTTACGGGGCGTCTTTTTTTTCCCAGGCTTCCTTCGCAGCTCGCTACCTCAACTCTCTCTCTCGCTCTCCCTCCGAACGTCGTTCCTCCCACCCTCGGGGCTCCCCCAATCTTTATTATAACTCCTCCGCAGGTCAGTTATTCACGTAAATTTATTGCCTCTTCGTGTTTTTTATTCGACGGCAGGATGCTCCGACATCCTCATGGTTGACCCACGTGGTACGCTTATTTCCAAGAAAATTGGATGTCCGTTGAATTTCCTGGAATTTCTTTCCCCCGTCCTGAGGAATTCAGGGGGTGCGACGATTCTTGGAAAATTGGCGCAGTTCCTCCTTTGTCCAATATGGCCATTTTATGCCCCGTAATCGTGTTGGAAAAACAAAATGGCTATGACGTTGGAAGGAGTTCAAAATGTCCAAATTGTGGATCCTTCACAACACTCGTGGTCGGTGGCTCACCACGGCGTCGTATTTTGTAGGTGGGTGCATTTAGTAACCGGCGATTGAAAGAAATGGCGTTTGTTGAGCAGAGAATTAATATCAAATTTTGTGTTCGCTTGGGAAAGAGTGCTACGGAGAATTACGAAATGTCGAAGCATGTGTACGGCAGTGATACATTATCGCGAACGCAAGCTTTTGAGTGGCATCGACGTCAATGAAAGTGCCGACGCCGAATGCGTTGGCCGTCCGCAGTCTTCTCGCACCGTTGAAAACATCGAAAAGGCGTTCTTCGATATCCAGGGCATTGTGCATATGGAATTTATCCCTGAAGGACGCACTGTGAACAAAGAACTCTGAATGTAGACATCCTGCGCCGTTTGCGTAAGTCGATCCGGAAGAAGAGGCCAAAATTGTGGGCTGAGCAGTCACGGGTGCTTTTGCATGACAACGCTCCTGCACACTGATCCCTCCTCGTCGCTGGACTTTCTTGCGAAAACGAAAACAACTGTTTTTCCGCATCCTCCTTATTATTCCGATACCCTGCTATCCCCTTGCGCAAGTCGTCGCTTGCACGGTCGTCGATTTCACTCTGCAGATGAAGCTAAAAGTGCATCGCAGGCTGAATGGAAGGACATGGCTAAAAATGGATTCCAGAAATGTTTCGATGGACCTTTACAAGCGATGGCAAAAGTGTGTTGTTGCGCAAGGGTCTTATTTCGAAGGAGGGTGTGTTACAGTAATTTTATTGATAATAATTTTAAGTTATAGACTCAGTACGGGAAATTTTGAATCGTACTACGCATATGTACAGAGGCTGTTCGCACATTTTTTAGACGATTTTGGTAAGCGGTAATAAAAAATCGTTTGCTGCAAAAGAAATAATTGCAATTGTACTATATTTTTAAAAGTCAAAATTATCGTCTGCGGCTTGAAAGTTTTGTTTTTATTCAAAATGGCGTTTTTAACAAAGCAGTGGTTCGAAGGCTACATTTATGCTCTTTCCGAAGAGAAATATGCATACTCCGTTATCCAAAAACGATGTGAGAGTCATGGTTTTGTGATATCTAAAGCGTCGATAGGTAATATCGTCAACAAGAAACGAAAAAAACGTCAAATTGGAGCCTCAAGTGGGACAAAAATTCCAAACAAGTATCCAAGGAAAAAACGGACATTTTTGACTATTGCAAAGGTACGTTGTTTAATGTTAAAAGAAAATCCCCCTAGTCAAAGGACAGTTGCAAAATCATTAAAATGCTCGGTGTCCACTGTAAACAAAATGATAAACGTTGATTTAAATCTTAAGAAAGCGAAAAAACGCAATGTGCATCGTCTTCTTACAAATCATATCGCTGAACGCAGGACACGCTGCAGAATTCTATATGAGAAACACTTATCCAAAGAAAAATGGAAAACAATTGTCACAATAGATGAATCATGGGTGTATTTAAATGACTGCAACAAAAAAAGAGCCATTTATTATCATAAAAGGGGAGAACATGGTTCAAAGAATCGAAAGAAAGTTTTTCTAAGGAATTCATGATTCTTGCTGGTTTTTCTTATAATGGCAAGTTAAAAATAAAGAGAGTGGAAAAAATGTCAAGATTGACTCCAAATACTATCAGGAACATATTTTATAGCCAATTTTTCTGAATGAAATACCATCGCTTTACCCACAGTGCCATCAATCTGTGAGACTCCACCAGGACAAAGCTAGCAGTCACACATCAAAATCCACTGTAAATTTCCTAAAAGAAATGGAACAAAAACTGGTATCAAGGCCATACCCTTCACTGATATCCCTACTAAATCTCCCGATGTATCACCTATGGATTTTTGTGCTTTCGGACTTTTAAAATCTGCATTATCCAAACGTCGTCCCAAACCCTTACAGGACTCTGGAAAGCTGTTCAGGAGGAATGGGATAGAATACCTCTTCTGACACTTCAAAAGGCATTATTATCCTGGAAATTACGGTGTCGAAATATAGTTCAGAATAAGAGATGTCAAATAGAACATTTAAAACACAAGAATTTTATGTAATTTAGTTTTGTGAATACAATATACATCGTCTAAAAAATGTGTGAACAGCCTCTGTATTTATGTGTTATGTATATATATATATATATATATATATCTATTTATATGTACGTATGTATATATATACATATATGTATGTCAAAATTTTGATGCATTTCGGAACTTTTCTGCTTAACTGTTTACTGCTTGTCCAAGCGATAAAGACTGGGTTTGGCACTGTGCCAAAATTATAACTCGCGAGGTACGTACGGGTGGTTTTAGCGTCTGAACTTTTCCTTTCCGGAGAACCGTTATGGAGGAACGTAATCCTACGTTAAAAAATGTGTATGTGTTTTAATATTTTGTGTCTCGGTCCCCTTAAAACGTCCTATTCACTGTTGAATTTTCCCCCAAAATACAGGGTTCCCACCTATAGCCATTACACCCCCTTTAACTTCTAAGCGGTGACAGTTTAGGCCATAAAGTTGGTGTCTAGGTATAGTAAAAAGGCTCTATGAGACAACTTACAACGCCATCTATCGGCACATTTTGGAGTTAACGCTTTTATCTCAAAAACGGTACGAGATACGGGAAAAAAAATCAGTAACAAAGTTGTTTAGCATCATCGATTTAGTAAGAAAAGATACCTTGTGCACATTAATACTCAAAACAGAATGTAAAAAATGAGCATGTGTTTGGTCGGGATTTTCAACATCATGTCGTCGTTGCACCAATGTGCAGCGAGAAATCCAGTCCAGAGTGTTAATGTGTATAGTGGCTAATGGAGAGCATTTCCAGCAACATAAATAAATGATCCTGAAGATAGGGAAGTGTCTCAGTTTTTATCTTCCACTCTTTATGACATGACAATTTTCAAAATCGTGGCCAAACAAATGCACATTTTCTACATTATGTTTTAAGTATTATTGTGCGTAAGGTGTCTTTTCTTACTAAATCGATGATGATGAACACCGTTGTAATTGACTTTTTTCCCGTAACTTGTACCGTTTTTGAGATAAAAAAGCTAATTCCAAAAATTTGCCGATAGATGGCGTTGTAAGTTGTCTCATCGAGTAGCGCATAGCCTTTTTACTACACCTAGACACCAAATTTATGGCCTAAACTGTCACCGTTTATAAGTTAGGGGGTATAAGGGATATGGGTGGGACGCCTGTATAAACAAGTAAGGGAAAGTGAACCCTTTTAGAATTATAGCACACTGTAAAATTTATTTGTCAAAAATTACTCCGTGTTTAAAGGTATTTTTCTCATTATAGTTTAGTCGGGGATCAAGACAGTGGTAATTGTATTACCAGACAATGACAAAATAACTCCAGGTACTATCTTCTGAGAACAAAATATATAAAATTCAAGTCACAACTAGGAGATTTTAGCAAATAATAAGACACTAGTTGATACCCGTCAAAACATGATGGCTAGATAGTAAATAATTGCACTAATACACAAATTATACTCATCATTTCCAGATGTTGAAATTCATAGTAATGCGCAGAAACAAATTAATGTGTTTAAGCCGCCTCGAGCATAGTGAGTATCTAAAGCCAGATTTAAAAATGTCACTGAGCATGCGCAGAAAGAAATTTTTTTAAGGGAACGGTGGACATTAAAATTTACTTTTTTACTTTTCATCATAGAGATACGAAATTTTGTACATATACACATTCCACTATAAATAATAAGATTACCTTAAAAGAAATTTCCAATTTCATTATAATTCTAAGATTTAAAAAAAAAAAATTGAAATTTATAAACAAAATTTTAAAATGCTCCTTGCTACTTAATTTTTGAGATATTTCCTCGATTTTGCATTTTAATCTCTTTAAACTGTATAACGAACAAATCTGGGTATCGATTCTTTAATCCCTCGAATAGTTAATTTTTGAGAGATTTTTATCTGAATTTCGTCCCGATTTTCATCAAAATTTTGCCTTTTAAAAAGTCATAAATCAAATTTAATCACCTTAATGAAGTCGAATTGTAAAATGCATACCCAGTTTTTTTTTTTGTAAACGGCATCAGAATTCTTCCTTATCAATTTCATAAATTTTGAACAAAAATTAAGTAGCATGGAGCATTTAAAAATCTAAAAACCTCGGAAAATCTGGTTTGAGAAAAACAGATTTAAAATTTATTACTACACTTACCCATTATAAATCACTTTGTAGAAGCTTCATAAATAATTTTTTACTTGAAAAAAATTATTTTGGTACTAATAATCTACAGAAATATACATATTTTTTTACAATAACACAATCAGTATTACAATGACGAGATTTGCTCAAATAAAGGTCCACCGTTCCCCCTGCTGCATATGGAAGCAGGGGGAAAACTATACTTCTACTGTATTCCCAAAACTCCTAAAAAATATCACCCTAAATTGGGGGTGTTAAGAAGAAAAAAAAAGTAGCACATTTTCTTGTGTCCTATTTATTAAAATAATACTTGTGGTTATACAAAATTATAATCATTTATTATTACAAACAATCAACAATTGACAAAAAATCAACAATGAACTCTGAAATGTAAATCAACAATAAAAAATAGTCATGCTTTTAATGAGACGGATGTACTGGATGAATTGACAGCAAATTATCAATATTTGGCTTCAGTTTTGTAAGAAGTAATCTCAAATCTCCCCGTTCTGTGATGTTCAATCTGCTCCATTTTTTTTGTTAACAGGTTGGTAACGGCACTAAAACTTCTTTCGACAAGGTATGACGAGGGAAACGCTATCAAAAATTTTCTCGCAATTTCCCACAGCCCAGGATATTTTTCGGGGATTTCTGCCTGCAGCCAAAACGTTTCATAGCCTTTTTTTTAATTTCACCTTCAGTTCCTCGTTGGTGCTGAGCTCAAGTAGCTCCTCTTGTAATACCACATTCGCCTCTTCCGCTTCATCAAATGGGGTTATGATCCATGGTGGTATTTCCATCGTCAGAATATCTTCAAATCTATTATTGAAGTCATCATGCAGGGTATTTAAATGTTGAGAGTATGTCTGAATTTCCTCATCAAGACATTCTATCTGTGACAAGTGCGGAAACTGGGAGAATTCGCGCCGACTAATATTCTGCTTCATTAATTTCAATTTACCAAGAAAAGTCGAAATTACACCCTTTGTTTTTATTAAATTAAGGCTGTCCCCTTGTAACTGCAAGTTAACGTCATTGAATTTTATGAACAAATCTGTTAAGTACGCAATGTCCTCTTTATATTTCATCAGATTTTCTTTTAAATTTGGTGCTTTAGTTTCCAGAAACTCTATCACTGATTCGAAAAGTGAGTAAAATCTCGATAAGCATGCACCTTTCGACAACCAGCGTACTTCAGTATGTAAGAGCAGTCGTTGGAAATCTTCATCATTTTCATCGCACAATAGTGCAAATAAACGGGTATTCAAAGCGTTGCTTCTTATTTTATTAACTGCGTTAATCACAAATTGAAGCGATTGGTGCAATCTATCACTCAAATTTTTCGCTACAAGGTGTTGTCGGTGGATGACACAGTGAATTGCAATTAGTCCTGGTATTATTCTTTTAAGATGGCTTATGAACCCACGATATCGCCCGAACATGGCAGGAGCTCCATCTGTTGCCACCGAAATAATGTTTGTAAATGGAATAGATTTTTCTGTAAAAAAATCACTCAGGACATTAAATATCGATTGGCCTTTAGTGTCCAATTTGAAAGTCGTTGCGAATAGCAGCTCTTCATGGATTTCTTCGTCCATAACAAATCGAACATATGCCAATAATAATGCTTCATTACCAGGCAAAGTGGACTCGTCCAATTGAATAGAAAAATGAGTGGTTTGCAGATAATTACACAAGAAGCTTTCTATATCAGAGCTCATTTCATCAATATGTCTTTGTACAATGTTGCTACTTAAAGGAATTCTTTTGAGTACGTCAAATGGAGGTTTGTGCAGAACAGTTTTTAAAACCTCTTCAATTGCGGGTAAAATTAACTCTTCTCCGATGGTGTGCGGTTTTCCAGATTTCGCTATAAGCAACGAAATATTGTACGACGCCCGCAAGCCATCACCGTTACTTTGAGACGTTGAAGCAAACATACTATTTACGGTAGGTCTCTTTTCATATTTTTCCTTCAATGTTTGAAAGTATTTCAGATCTTTACCTATTTTTTCAGGATGACACCTTCTTAGATGGTCTTCGAGCTTCGATGGTTTCACAGAGTCATTGCTTAGAACTTTGTTGCATAAAAGACACACGGGCAATCGTTTGTCTGCCGTTGATGGGAGAAAACCAAATTTCAAATAATCAACACTGTACTGTCGACATTTCTTCTTAGATTCAGCCATTTTACGTATCAGTTGTGACCTGTAAAAATGTTTGTTTTTGAGGCGATTTTACCAGAATATGGCTATTATAACACAACAGAATAGAATTATTGCAATAAAAAAAATGCCCGCGGAAACACCGCTCTTTTAATTAATCGCCGTCGTCGCGTAAATAAATATCTTTAAACAAAAAAGTACCTAGGTACCTAAAGTTTAATCTTCGCTGGCTTTTTGTTCTTTTATAGAAGTTTTGAATAATCTCTAGTATTTAATTTTCACTACACAACTACCTACTACACTCAAATAGTAAAACAAATATAATATGATTGCTAAATTACAATATACAATAAAAATATGTATAACAAATAGGCAGATACTGACTTTTTCCGGCACTGCAAACACTGACATCGATTCACTCACAGTCACACTTTTATGTTCAAAACCCCGGAAACAAATGAGTAACCTTTTGTTCTTGGCATTCGTATTTGTACTAATGTAGATTGCAAGCACAGCGCAAGTCGCATTTCATCCCTTTGCAGGTCTAAACAAGCATCCCGGACGAGCGGGCGCACGGGCGGCACTTTGCAAGTCTCGACATGTGGTATACACTTGTACTATTATCTATTGTGCTATTCAATTCTGTGTTTGAACTGTGTCTCGAATATTTTTGAGCACCTACCTAGTGAATGATGCTACCTGCCTATGTTGATAGGTAAATCCAAGCCAAAATTTTTGTTCTTTATTATGAAAGCCAGAAAATTTTTTGTAGACCCCCCACTTACAACCTCTGAACCCCTGTTTTCTTTTCACGTCTACGTGGACCCCCGTGTGGTCTCCTATGGACCCCTAGGGGTCCACCTGGACCACTTTGGGAACCTATGCCTTAAATGGTAAATTATCGGTAGTTAAACAGCGCGAAATAAACAATTTCCGTCAGGTTAAATCTTATATTTCACAAACATGATTATCATAAAAATAAATATGCCAGAGAGATATCTAGAGAGATCCTCGAAATAAACGTGTTTGTCATTAAAACATGTCACTGAGCATGCGCAGAAATCAATACTTGATTGTAAATTATCGCTAAGAGCCTGTTCACATAGGAGTCCATTGCGTAGCGTTAAGGCAAAGATGACGTTGATACGAAAATAAACCAATCATAGGCGTTAAAAATTTCATTGCTAATCGTTTGGAGGCCTATGATTGGTTTATTTTCGTCCCAACGTCATCTTTTCTTTAACGCAACCCAACGGACTCCTATGTGAACAGGCCCTAATTGATAGAAATTGCTGTTACAAAAACCAAATTTGACAAATCTATAGATTGCAATCTTTCGTTTAAGACCAAAATGAAGTAAATTGATGAAGTAGTTTTCTCGCAAGGACTGCCCAAAAAGTCGGTTTAGCAACTTAAATACTCGTATATAGATAGTTAAAACATATGGTGTTCAGTAACATTTTATAGCATTCAGACATATATGATTCCATGTTTCCAATTCATCGTTCGGGGAATTCGTTTCAGTGGTAACAGTTGGCGGGTCGCATTGTATAAAATAATTAAATTCACACTCTGGAACTGATTATAGAGCTTAAGGATAGTTAAATCTAAAGATATTTTATTTCAAAAAGCCTCCCATTTTATAATAAACTGAGTCAATCCGTAATACACTATATATTTCGACGAGTTTATGTCGGGCGTGGAACAGAGAATAAGACTTTCAATGTTTGACTTTTCGAATTTGGGAAATTGTAGACTACTTAATTTTCCAATATTTCTCCTTTTCAGCCGTCTTACAGTGGCTTGGTAGCTATTGTATTATTGTCTGAAATACAATCATTATTACTATTTTATAGCTAAAGCTGTTAAGTAGGGACGATTTTGAAACAGAACGAATTTACCCAAAAAATGCAAATATTTGAACTAATTAAATAGTAAAATAAAAGTAATATTTTAAATTTGTCTCTTTAATAACTCTAATGCAGTAGCTAAGTAGCTGCAATATTAGGGAAAGTAGTATCGCCAGCATTATTATTCAATAGCTAAATCTATTGGCAAGTCTGTCAGGAAGCCAAAGTATTTAGCCATAATTTCAGACAGTTTAGTAGAACTGAAAAGCCTATTGCGCTGGGTCGGCTCGGATCTGAAAGGGTAGCCGTGTTTTGAAGCCGCCTGTGGAATGTAACTAACGACTTTATTTTCCAGTTAGCAGTTTTTTTTCTTCCTTCCGTGTGCCTCTATCACACGGGGAATTTGAGAGTTCTTCATCGCGAAAGGGAATCGTATCTTGAATCCGTTGCATTTGAAACGCGTACGCGTTGACGTGTGATAAGGCCTTAAGCCAGGCAACGATGTGCAGGAGTTTGCAGTTGAGACTTCGATGATAATTTATGCTGGTGGCCTGAACCGCACTGGCCGTGCATCTGGTGTTAATGACATGTCTCATCAAGGGAGGGACCAGCAGTCAACTCCGACAAATGGACTCCTTTTCGGCTGTGAAGGAACCAGACCCCCAGTCGCCCGAAGAACCCCGAGCGGATTGCACCACTGAGGGAAAGAGACCGCCTTTTGTTCAAGGTGGGAGGTATGCAGAGGTGTTAATAGGGGACGGCACGCAGCTCTTCAGGCGAAGTCAGGGCTAGAGAAGTCACTGACTTCGCCTGAGAGGTGGGATAACGGATGATATTCTACGACTAACGGCTGAGATATTTACGAACTCTGATATAGTCTAATGATAGTATTTGTTTACATTTCACTATTTGGCTACCATATTGGCGACAAACTGACTCGTTACACAAAACACGAATTTTGGAAAATGATATCATTCAAATAATATTGCTGCGAACATGGACTACAAAGATTAGTGTAATTATGAAGCAACAGCCATTTACAAAATAAATTCGTACATATGAAATCAAATTAACAACAATGAAAGTAGCACTTACCGATGGTACACCACTGTGCAGCCATCTTGAATTACAGTCGTTGTGACGTATGAGAAAGGGTGAACTTCTTCGGCCGGTGATTGGTCGATTTCACGATTGTAAACGCGTACGCGTTGCTTTTTCCGTACATGTTGGAAAATGAATCGGATTCATCAGGTACCTCTATCACACGGGGAATTTGTGCGTTCTTCATCGCGAAAGGGAATCGTATCTTGAATCCGTTGCATTTGAAACGCGTACGCGTTGACGTGTGATAAGGCCTTAAGCTGGGCAACGATGTGCAGGAGTTTGCAGTTGAGACGTCGATGATAATTTATGCTGGAGGCCTGAACCGCACTGGCCGTGCATCTTATGGGCAGTTGGAAGGCCCTATACCTCCCATGTTAAACTAATGTACCTTTTCTCAGAAACTGCCAAAGATAGTCTCTTGATTTTTTTATATAGAATATAAATAATTCCTAGTAAAGTGAAGTCAAATTTATAAACAGGTATTATTCAGTTTTTTTAAAATCTAGAACAAAAACCTCTTTTAAAAGACAAAAAACTTGCATTTTCCGAAGAAAAACTTTTTAAAAATTTTTCTTTTACAAATGTAAGTAACAAAAGTTCACTGCAGATTGATAAGGAATATGTGTAAAATATTCAGGCATTTTATAAAATCTTTAACTTCTCGTTGTCGTAGAATCAAAAGTAATGTACCATTCGAAAAGGGGAAAAATAAAGGATTCAAAATATTAAAAAATCAAAAAATTATTTTTTTTTACGAATTTGCCTTCTAACAACCCTTATATGAACTATTGTGCATAGTAGATTTTTTTTATATGAAATTAAAATAAAGAGTTTGTGCTCGACAGTCCGTCTCTGCGTTCTTTGTTGAAAAGGTGAGACGAATTCAATACAGATGCGCTACTCGGGAGCTAGACTGGGAAACTAGGAGTCTGGTCCCGTCATACTATTAAATATATATATAAAATTTATAGTTTTGTAAGAGAATAAATTTGAGAATAAATAAACTACTAATCTGTAAGGACACAGAATTTATCTAGTTGGTACATTTTTCTAAGATCAGTATGAAATATTGTACTTTTATATTCTAATAAACAGTCAAACTTCGCAAGAAAAAAAATAAATCTCGGGGTAACCAATGAAATTTTTAATCAAAAAGTCAATAATTAGATGAAATAATAGTGAAATTTGACGAGATAATAAGAATATTTTAATATGATACATTTAGTAATTATGATATACAACAGGACAGTATAAAGCAAAGTAAGTGTTATTAATGCAGGAGATAATTCAACACATGATAAAGATTATAAATTATGTCAAAATATTTCAAAACTTTTGAAATTTTAAAAATCGGATAAAATTTTCAGGAAAGGTTTACACGGAAGCTGGATATAGGCCAAGAAAAAGAGTTGGAAAAATGTTATAGTAATCCTAAGCATCCCCTTAAGTCAACAGGTGCCATAAATGGATTTCTGTATCAGAAATCCCGTCTGAAGAACGGTGTAAGGCAGTGGTTCTTAAACTTTATACAGTCTGAGCGCACTTACAATACTACAGATACTTGCTGGCGCACTGTATGCAAAATAGGACTAATATGCTATAATTTAGTTAAATGTATAGAAAAATAACGCATTTAATAAAAGCATACTTAACCTACCTGTATGAAGTTTATTCATTCCTGTGTTAATGCGAAACATGAGCTTGGTGAGACCTTGCGATTTCTTCAATGTTTGGTCTTATGTTTGAGAAACAAACTCTCATTTCCTCATCAACGCATTGTAGAGTTCCTCTCTTTTTACACTTAATTGTGGCCAGGGTTGAAAATCCCAGTTCACAGAAATATGCAGGCCCAGATTTCCGCATGGGCAAGTGGGGCACTTGGCCAGGGCCCCCAAAATTATGGGGGCCACCTAATTTAATATTAAATTGTACATATTCTTGAAAATGTGGTTTTTGGTTTATACAGTAAATGGGACAGTGGGAGATACAGAAAAAAAACCTGGGTGGGGCATAGTGCACCCACCATAGTAAAAGCATACTTACATCTATAGGCGTTTCTGGTTTATTTATTTCATTTTTTTGGGGGGGGGGTGTAATAACTTCAGACTGATCTATTTTGAATTTCAAAACAAAATTTCATGTATTTATTTATTAACACTAAAAAGTAAATTAATAAATTCACTCTTATTTTTATTATTGTAATTATTTTTCAAATTTTTGACTTGTTGGTCGAAATTTTTTGAATTTCCGGTCCCAACTTATGGGGAACTTGGGTGAGTGTCCCACATGTTCATGTGGAAATCTGGTCCGGGAGGGGAGCGGCCTGTACTCCCCTCTTGATCTGTCCTTGGAGGGGGCCCCCAAAGTCTGCTTTGCCCAGGGCCCCATTGGGTCAAAGTTGGGCTCTGGAAATATGAGGTGGAAAATTGCAATAAAATGGCCAGCGCTTTTTTAGATATCGACACATGTTCTTCTTTGATAGAAATACTAAAAGCTTCTAGAGACAATTCTTTGCATTTAGTCATCAATCCACGATCAGTGCACACAGTTGCCAGTTCTTTTTTTCTGTTAGCGTTAAACTAGAATCTATTGCAGTTTCTATAAAAGGGTTTCTAATCCAGTCATATTGCTCAGTGTTAATCGATAGAAAATAATAAATCGAATTTTCTTCTATAGTTGATAAATGTTCAAATATCATTGGCAGAATTTCAGTTTTGCAAGTATTACTTACCAATGGAAACATTTCGAGACTGTCTTCCATCGCTGTTCTTTTTCCAAATCTGTAGCTTTCTCTGCAACGCTTTTATTTTTTCAGTGGATGTTAGGATATTTTCCTCTCTCCCTTGCACGATAGAGTTCAAAATATTGAGATGCTGAAAAATAGATGCCAAATATTGTAACTTTGTAATCCAAAATTCACGTTGAAGGAAGTTACAAAAATGAGATTGTTCCATCCTCCACGATCGATTTTATAGTGCCACGCACAAATTCAGGGTCGGTTTTGAAAATGTCAGAACTTTCAATCAAAGTTTTGATTTCAACCACTTTCGCTTCAGCCGGCACCGTCTGGCCAAGCTCTTCCGCGATTACCCTGAATTCTTGTTTTTTAGATTACTAAGCATACTCATAGTGTTCATAAAAGTTGTACCTTACATTTACTTTCAAAATATCGCTGTTAGTCCATCCCGGCACTTTACTTCTGTTTTCAAAGATGCCGTTAGTCCATCCGGCTCGAGCCCCGGATTATATATATATATATATATATATATATATATATATATATATATATATATATATAATATATATATATATATATATATATATATATATATATATATATATATATATATATATATATATATATATATATATATATATAATATATATATATATATATATATATATATATATATATATATATATATATATATATATATATATATATATATAATATATATATATATATATATATATATATATATATATATATATATATATATATATATATATATATATATATATATATATATATATATATATATATATATATATATATATAAAAATTTGGATTACGTGACGAATAGGAATCTAGCGAAAATATTTCATTCTACTTCTGTAGCAGACGGTATTTCATTCTCTGGGTTGTAGGTAATTATCTTTTTTCAAAACTTTTTCTTTCAATTTAATAACTCCAATTTTACCTAATATGACGTGTAGTGGTTCAGCTAAATTGCAAGCTAAACACGTGTAATGCAGATGAAATTTTCACCCAATTGCGTCATCAGCTGAAACTGATCTTTCAAAAAAGAAATAAAAGTGTAAATGCCAGTGAATTTTTGAATTTCTTATCGTTCTCTTTCTCTTTTATTCTTCATCAACCAATTATTTGTGCATTTTTTGCTTAGTCTATCCTTTATGAGCCTGATCTCTCCCCCCTAACCAAAGAAAAGAAATAGGAATTTAACGGTGAGAAATTCTTTGGAAGTTTCTGAGATATCAGGAGAAATTAAGAATTATATATATATATATATACTGAAAAGTTTGAAACGAAAAATGAAAATATAAAGAATTTTGCATAGTTTCACTTTTTTAATAAGCGTAATTAAATATTTTATACTAATTTCGTTCTTTGCATTTAGTGAAACTAGATAGTGATCCACAATTTGGGAAAAAAGAGAACGAAACTGAATGCTCTTAAAAAGGGAATTTTTAATAGTCAGTCAATTAGAATACTGATTATAATCAAAGATAAAAGGGGATTGTGGTGTCGTGGCCCACAACTAATAATTCAACGTAGGAGAGAACGCTGGCATTCAGTCAAACAGAGACTTGTGCTATTGTTAAAGTTCTTTATTCAACGGATGACATATTATTAGAGGTGGGCAATTTACACAATTAAAAAGCAACATTAATGGACTGAACAGTCGTCGTCTTCGAACAACATCTCGCCTATCAGCGTCTTCTCATAGAATAAATGTAGCATCTCTAACGCATCTCGGAATCTCTCCGAGTCTCTCTCGAGCTAATCTAAATGAAGTTTAGAAGTCGAGTTTCTTGGTCTTGGCAACTTTATCGCCTCTAGCAAGGTATATACTACACTCTTAGACACATATATATATATATATATATATATATTCTATAATATTAAAAAACTAGTAACTTCTTAATTCAACACTCTTAACATTTAAAAACTATTAATTCCTCACTTTACTATTCAAAATTACATACCCCTTTTTTAATCCCTTAAGTTATTTAATTCCCTTTGGGCATTCGCTTTAAATTCCATTATTACAGCCTTAGGCAATATCATTAAAGATGGATGTCTTTTTTAAGTAAAAGGACGCGGCGCGGCGTCAGTACAAATTTAAATCAGTTCTGCACATCAACAACAACTTTAAACCAATCAACTATTAAGACACACCCTTTAATCACGTGATGGACTGAAGTTTATATAAGTGTTGACTTCCATAATTAGAAGGATTCCTGTACTTTCTCTTGCTGCATTCATACCGACGGAGCGGTCGGTGAATTAAATAAAATGTAGTTCGTGAAAGTTGTGTTATGATTTGTGTCCGAAGGTTGAGATGATGCGGGAATGTATTTAAACATTTGTGGTGCACGGCCGGGCGACAAGTCATCCATTTTAACCTCAATTAGATGAAGCAAGATGAATCATCAATCAAAACTATGCCACTCGGCACTTCATTCGTCGGCCCGCGCTCGTGCTATTACACACATATATATATATACAGCTCCGATTCAAAAAATTAGAATAATGAAAGAAAATATGGTTAAGGGAATTGCAAATCTAATTTATCAAATAAATAATCAATTATATTAAATGTAAATTATCATAATATAAATCTGCATATTTTGTAGATTATAAAAATATGAACATATTACAATGAGATAGAAAATATATTTAAAACAGCAAGTGAAAAAAATTCAAAATATTAGAAAACTTCATAACATGGTTAAAAAAATTGGAATATGCAACTATTTTTCTGTTTGTTTAGAGAACAGATGCGGGAATAATATGTGCGGGACTATAAAATGTGTTCCGCGGAAAATGAAAAGCAGTTTGGCATTTGATTTTAGTTCAGTATTTGCTTAATATGGGACGAAAGAGTGACTAATCTGAGGCTGTGAAATTTCGTATTTTGCACTTGCACAAAGAAAGAAAAACACAACTGTTTATAGCAAAGGAAGTGAAATGTTCTTAAGCAAGTGTGAGTAGAGTTTTGAGAGAATATTGTAATAATAAGTGTTTTCAAAATAAACACTTTAAAAGTGGTCGAAAGCCAGTAACTTCAGCAAGAGATGAAAGGCAACTGAAAAAGATTGTGAAGAAACATCGCTTTCGATGTGTGAGATATTTGCAGAGAAAATGGAAAGAAGTGGGTGTAAATGACTCTAAATCTACAACATTACGACGACTTCACAAATTCGGTTTTAGATCTCGTGTGCCTAAGACAAGGCCACTATTATCATCTAAGCAAATGGCTGCTAGTGTCAAATGGTGTAAACAAAGGCTATTTTGGGGTCAAGATGACTGGAAAAAGGTACTCTTCAGCTATGAAAGTATGTTTTGTGTGTCCCATGGGAATCAAGGTATACGTGTTTGGAGACTTTGTAAGGTGTACACAAGATTCGATTCACAAGAATCGAACTTTTGAGTGAATGAATTAAAGAAGCTGCTTGAGATATGCTAATTTCGGCATACGGCTAATTCGGCAACACCAAGCAGCTTGATTAAAAAAAGAAGGTTTTGTTAAGGTTGATAGATAAGCGAGTTAAGGGAGCTACGAGGAAAGCAGCTCCAGGTGCTATCCTGCGCCAGTGCTTAGGGGGCCCAAAGTTTACTTGGCAGTACTGCTGGTTTGACTCTCTAGTTTGTGAGTATTACAAAGTGAAGTTTTATTGAAAGCTAATATATATATTCCGTACAAGTAGTACGCATGCTTATTGCTGTAAAAGCAAATACTATATGTGCAACAAATTCAATAAACATTGTTTCATGTATAAACTGTGTTTGTATCAAATTCAAATAGAGTGCCCCTAAGTATTCTCTATAACTTAAACAATAAGCTTTTGACAAAGAGTGTTTAAAACGTTCGGTTAAATTTGCGACCTCTGTCATGGTATGGGGCTGCATGACTACAGAAGGCCCAGGTAGGTTGTGTATTATTTACACAAAAGTCAATTCAGAAGTGTATCAAGAAATTCTTGAACACTTCATGATTCCTTCATCTGAGGATTTATGTGATAACGATTTCGTGTTTCAGCAAGATTCAGCCTCTTCCCACACTTCCAAATCGACAACTAAATGGCTCCAAGAGAAATAAATAAATGTGCTACTCCCTTGGCCTGCGAATTCACCCGATCTAATCCCTATCGAGAATTGGTGGAGAATTATGAAAAACGACTTCAAGAACTTGCACCAAGAGACAAAAAAGATCTTATTTCAAGTTTGAAGAACATATAGGCCAATATTGATAAAAAAAATTGTGAACCTTTACTCAATAATATGTCAAACCGTTTAAGAGCTGTCATTAAAGCTAAGGGTGATGCAACAAAGTACTGATTAGCATGTAAAAACCCTTCGAGTTTAAATTGTGTATAATATATTTGCATTATTCTAATTTTTTAACCATGTTGTGAAGTATTCTAATATTTTGAATTATTTTTCACTTGCTGTTTTAAATATATTTTCTATTTCATTGTAATATGTTCATATTTTTATAATCTACGAAATATGTAGATTTATATTATGATAATTTATATTTCATATCATTGATTATTTTTTTAATAAATTAGATTTGCAATTCCCTTGACTATATTTTCTTTCATTATTCTAATTTTTTTTTAATCGGAGCTGTATATACAAAGGCTGTTCACACATATTTTAGACAATGTATATTGTATTCACAAAACTAAATTACATAAAATTCTTGTGTTTTGAATGCTCTATTTGACATCCCTTATTCTGAACTATATTTCGACACCGTAATTTCCAGGATAATAATGCCTTTTGAAGTGTCAGAAGAGGTATTCTATCCCATTCCTCCTGAACAGCTTTCCAGAGTCCTGTAAGGGTTTGGGACGACGTTTGGATAATGCAGATTTTAAAAGTCCGAAAGCACAAAAATCCATAGGTGATACATCGGGATATTTAGTAGGGATATCAGTGAAGGGTATGGCCTTGATACCAGTTTTTTGTTCCATTTCTTTTAGGAAATTTACAGTGGATTTTGATGTGTGACTGCTAGCTTTGTCCTGGCGGAGTCTCACAGATTGATGGCACTGTGGGTAAAGCGATGGTATTTCATTCAGAAAAATTGGCTATAAAATATGTTCCTGATAGTATTTGGAGTCAATCTTGACATTTTTTTTCACTCTCTTTATTTTTAACTTGCCATTATAAGAAAAACCAGCAAGAGTCATGAATTCCTTAGAAAAACTTTCTTTCGATTCTTTGAACCATGTTCTCCCCTTTTATGATAATAAATGGCTCTTTTTTTGTTGCAATCATTTAAATACACTCATGATTCATCTATTGTGACAATTGTTTTCCATTTTTCTTTGGATAAGTGTTTCTCATATAGAATTCTGCAGCGTGTCCTGCGTTCAGCGATATGATTTGGAAGAAGACGATGCACATTGCGTTTTTTCGCTTTCTTAAGATTTAAATCAACGTTTATCATTTTGTTTACAGTGGACACCGAGCATTTTAATGATTTTGCAACTGTCCTTTGACTAGGGGGATTTTCTTTTATCATTAAACAACGTACCTTTGCAATAGTCGAAAATGTCCGTTTTTTCCTTGGATACTTGTTTGGAATTTTTGTCCCACTTGAGGCTCCAATTTGACGTTTTTTTCGTTTCTTGTTGACGATATTACCTATCGACGCTTTAGATATCACAAAACCATGACTCTCACATCGTTTTTGGATAACGGAGTATGCATATTTCTCTTCGGAAAGAGCATAAATGTAACCTTCGAACCACTGCTTTGCTAAAAACGCCATTTTGCATAAAAACAAAACTTTCAAGCCGCAGAGGATAATTTTGACTTTTAAAAACATAGTACAATTGCAATTATTTCTTTTGCAGCAAACGATTTTTTATTACCGCTTACCAAAATCGTCTAAAACAGCGGTTCTCAACCTGGGGGGCGCGCCCCCCTGGGGAGGCGTAGAAGAGTTTCAAGGGAGGCGTGAGTTTAGAAAAAAATAATAAATAAAATTAACTGTAATTTACTGTGATCAATTTTGCAGTCACAATGTAACCGTAACGTATTTTCGACATACGAACACGAACATAATAATTGTCGCACACGATAATTGTCGTAGCTGCAATGTCAGAAAAACATTCTGAAGACTTAAGGATGCAGTTAAGAGTTTCACAGAAAAGATAACTCTTTGGCAACGCCGTCATCATATTTCAGAGACAAACATTTCGTCCTTTCCAAGACTGAACGACATCCTCGATGATAAAGAAACACTCACATTGCAATTTATAAATGAACTGATGGACCTTATATCAGAGAATTTGGTAGCATTGCAAAATGAAATTGCAGACTATTTTCCAGATATTAGTTCAGAGAACTGGGAGTTTAAGTTGACAAGAGATCTTTTTAAAATCGACGTGGATATACTTCCTGATCATATTCAGGAACAGGCAATCGACCTAAAATGTGATTCTCAAGCAAACGCGGAATTCGAAAACATCGATGTTGAAAACTTTTGGTTACGCTATTTTCCTGTTTACCCAGAAGTTCCTTTGGAAGCTTCGAGGTTGTTAGTGAAGTTTTCATCCACATATCTCTGTGAATCTGGATTTTCAGCATTAGCATACATAAAGTCAAAATATCGAGCAAAGCTGGACGTTGAAAGTGAGCTGAGGTGTGTTTTGTCACAGTTACAACCTAATATTCGAAAACTTGTCAAGGACAAATAGTTCCAGCCCTCTTATTAATGTTGTGAAAGTAACTGGTATTACATTCCAACCTCACCTAGATCCTCGATTACCTCAAATATATTTGATCTGTATTTAATTCTTTGATTACATATGTTCTAATAATAATATGTTCCAAATTAAGATATGAGTAGTAATATTAAATTTTGTGTATGAAATTATCTATTCTATATTTTCATTTAATAACCAGCTTCAGTTACAAATTCCGATTGTACTACTTTTATTGACCACATATGGTAGTGGTGGTGGGGGAGGCGTGACCTTAAATTAGTGTTCAAAGGGGGGCACAGAGCCTGAAAGGTTGAGAACCCCTGGTCTAAAAAATGTGCGAACAGCCTTTGTATATATATATATATACAGAGGCTGTTCACACATTTATTAGACGATTTTGGTAAGCGGTAATAAAAAATCGTTTTCTGCAAAAGAAATAATTGCAATTGTACTATGTTTTTAAAAGTCAAAATTATCGTCTGCGGCTTGAAAGTTTTGTTTTTATTCAAAATGGAATTTTTAACAAAGCAGTGGTTCGAAGGCTACATTTATGCTCTTTCCGAAGAGAAATATGCATACTCTGTTATCCAAAAACGATGTGAGAGTCATGGTTTTGTGATATCTAAAGCGTCGATAGATAATATCGTCAACAAGAAAGGGAAAAAATGTCAAATTGGAGCCTCAAGTGGGACAAAAATTCCAAACAAGTATCCAAGGAAAAAATGGACATCTTCGACTATTGCAAAGGTACGTTGTTTAATGTTAAAAGAAAATCCCCCTAGTCAAAGGACAGTTGCAAAATCATTAAAATGCTCGGTGTCCACTGTAAACAAAATGATAAACGTTGATTTAAATCTTAAGAAAGCGAAAAAACGCAATGTGCATCGTCTTCTTCCAAATCATATCGCTGACCGCAGGACACGTTGCAGAATTCTATATGAGAAACACTTATCCAAAGAAAAATGGAAAACAATTGTCACAATAGATAAATCATGGGTGTATTTAAATGATTGCAACAAAAAAAGATCCATTTATTATCATAAAAGGGGAGAAAAAAATTTAAGTACATGGTTCAAAGAATCGAAAGAAAGTTTTTCTAAGGGATTCACGATTGTTGCTGGTTTTTCTTATAATGGCAAGTTAAAATTAAACAGAGTGGGGAAAAATGTCAAGATTAACTCCAAATACTATCAGGAACATATTTTATCGCCAATTTTTCTGAATGAAATACCATCGCTTTACCCATAGTGCCATCAATCTGTGAGACTCCATCAGGACAAAGCTAGCAGTCACACATCAAAATCCACTGTAAATTTCCTAAAAGAAATGGAACAAATAACTGTATCAAGGCCATACCCTTCACTGATATCCCTACTAAATCTCCCGATGTATCACCTATGGATTTTTCTGCTTTCGGACTTTTAAAATCTGCATTATCCAAATGTCGTCCCTAAACCCTTACAGGACTATGGAAAGCTGTTCAGGAGGAATGGGATAGAATACCTCTTCTGACACTTCAAAAGGCATTATTATCCTGGAAATTGCGTGGTCGAAAGATAGTTCAGAATAAGGGATGTCAAATAGAACATTTAAAACACAAGAATTTTATGTAATTTAGTTTTGTGAATACAATATACATCGTCTAAAAAATGTGTGAACAGCCTCTGTATATATATGTGTGTGTGTGTGTGTGTGTGTATAGTTGTCCTAATTCTTTGATTTCTGTGGATCATGAAGTTTTCAGTTTCGACATGAGTCCCCACATAGTTACATATAAATATAAAAAATATTTTTTGGAAGATTACAACATATATAAACCACAGGAAGAACAATCTAAACATTTCACTGCAGACAGTTTCAAAAGAATAGACGATCGTCCTTTCACGAATCCCACTTAATCTGGCCACTCAAAAAATAAAGGCTGCCAATTTGACCTCACGTCCTTCAATCCATTTCCCTCACACGACCTACTGTCCATTTTCGTATCAGAGCAAATCGCATCACAAAAGATTTCAAGGACGGCCATTTTCTAAATAAAGCCTACAGATCAGGGAAAATAGCTTGTCTGTGTCTCACTTTAGGGAAAAAAAAAACTCTTTCTCTGTCAGTGAATATCTTAAGTGTTTCGGCGAAATGGAAAGTAAATATTGACTTTCTGTCGTATCAAGATTATTTGTTGAATTTTTCTTTTCGATTAGAATATGACATTTTATTTACTTACAGTCAAGCATAATTTTACGGCACTTTTTATTTAGGAACAATATTGCTTTTAAAAGTGGAAAAAAAAAGTTACATAAGTTAACCAACACTGCTTACCATCAGCCATTTAAAGAAATTAAACAGCACGATGTCTTTTTAGCACGTTCCGATGAACACTCCTCAAAGCGGCCACTATTTTCGAAACCGTGACTGGCCTCCTTAGAGAAGTTTCATTGTATATACATATATAGAGACACACACACACACACACACACACATATATATATATATATATATATATATATATATACAGGCACATATATCTATCTATCTATATATATATATATATATATATCTACACTCAAGAGCCAAAACATTATGACCACCTGTCAATAACGAGTTGGCCCACCTTTGGCGCGCAACACAACTTCAACCCGCCTTGGAATGGATGCCACAAGTCCTTGGTAGATGGCCGGAGACAGATTGTACCAGATGTTTAAGCAACGGTCACGCAAATCCGAGATATTGCGAATTGGTGGTCTTTGAACTCTGAGCTGCCGTCCCATGACATCCCAAATGTGTTCTATCGGATTGAGATCCGGTGAGTTAGGCGGCCAGTACATTAACTGAAATTCAGCATCATGTTCCTGGAACCACTCCAACACAATTTTAGACTTGTGACACGGGGCGTTGTCCTGTTGGTACATTCCATTTCCAGCTGGAAAAACAGAGGCCATGTAAGGGTGCAACTGGTCCGCAATGATGTTCAGATACCCTGTAGCATTCATGGTCTGCTCTACCACAACCACGGGTCCCAGAGACGCCCAAGAGAACGTCCCCCAAGGCATAATACCGCCACCACCGGCCTGTGTATGACCTACTATACATTGAGGGAGCAACAGTTCGCATGGAAGACGGCGTATCCTGACACGGCCATCGGCGTGATGAATGACAGACCGTGATTCATCTGACCAGGCAACTCTCTCCCACTGATCCATGGACCAGTCGCGATGTTCCCGGGCCCAGCGCAGGCGCAGTCGGCGATGACGCTTGGTCAGCAAAGGCACACGAGTGGGACGTTTGCTGCGTAGCCCCATATCCAACAGTGTCCGCTGAACAGTGTGCTGGGATACTATTCTACTTGGCCCTGCTTTATATTGGGCTGTCAGCTGAGCCACTGTCTGGCTCCGGTTTTGCTTCACCATGCGAGACAGTCTCCGACGACCTTTTTCTTTGATAGCGTGTGGACGTCCAACACCATGTCGTCTACTGCTGGTTTCACCGTCATTCATCCAATTTGCATAAGTACTAACAACTGTAGGTCGCGAACAACCCACGAGTCGTGCAGTTTCGGAAATACTTGTTCCGAGCCATTACAATCTGCCCTCTATCAAAGTCGCTTAGATCCGCAGCCTTTCCCATCACACTTAGAAGTAAGTGAAAGAATGATTCTTCAGACTCTCCAGCAGCAGTTAAATACCACTTCCACCTGACCACGTGCCTTCCACATCATCCAGGCGAATTCATTGCAAAATGTAGGGGTGGTCATAATGATTTGGCTCTTGAGTGTATATCTGTATCTATATATGTATATATATATATACAGGCACATATATCTATCTATATATATATCTATATCTATATCTTTATCTATATATATATATATATATATATATATATACACTGAAGTGCCACTGAATTAGGGATAGCAAAGCCTATGCAAATTGTGTAGCGCTGCGCATCATGTATGCGCAAGTGAGGGCGCTTTGGTAACTGCATATATAGCGCGTACTGTGGTTGTTCTGAATTAGTTGTTGAAATTGCCAGTATGAGTTAACTGCCTGATTTAGACGCCTTCTATCGCGGGCGAATCGAAGGTGCGCGACGCATGGGCCATTCAATTTCCGAAATCGTCAGACAGCTAGGATTTTCAAGGTCGACAGTGTCAAGAGTATACAAAGAATACATGGATGGTGGAAAAAAAAACTAGCGATCGGGCAAACTGCAAAGGACAATTAGCCTTGACAGTGCGTGGTTAGAGACGGCTGAGGCGTATTGTACGTAGCCAGCGAAGCCAAACATTAGCTCAAATTACCACCCAGTTTAATGACGGTGCCAGTCGTACAGTCAGTAAACGGACTGCGCAAGGCTCGCTTCACCGTATGGGTTTCGGGAGCTGTCGACCTACGAGAGTACCATTGCTCTATACTCGCCATCGGGCTGCACGTCGTGCCTGGGCAAGAGAGCACAGAGACTGGCGTGTAGAGGACTTTAAACGAGTAGCATGAAGTGATGAGTCTCGATTCCGACTACTTAACGGCGACGGGAGGCTGAGAATATGGCGTCAGGCTCACGAAGCCATGGATCCTGCATGCCTGGCTGGAACTGTACAAGGGCATGGTTGCTCAATCATGGTCTGGGGTGTTTTTTTGTGGCACAGTTTGGGATCTTTGGTGATCCCTCAATGCAATTCGGTACGTAGAGTTGCTGGGTGATCACCTCCATCCGTTTATGCTGTTCTGTTATCCGCACGGTAATGGAGTTTTCCAGCAAGACAACTGTACCTCTCACAAGTCCCGGTTGGCTACTGGCTGGTTGAATGAGCATTCCTCTGACTTCTCTGTCATGAATTGGCCACCTAGAAGCCCAGACTTAAATCCTATTGAGCATCTTTGGGATGTTTTGGAACAAGGCGTGAAAGGCCATCACACAGCCCCAAAGAACCTTACTGAATTATGGACAGCTTTAGCCAATATTTGGCAAGCCATTCCCGTGGAACGTTTCCAGAAACTTGTTGAATCTATGCCTCGTCGTGTGGCAGCCGTTATCAAGGCCAGAGGAGGCCCAACTCGTTAATAGGTAGGTATCCCTTTTTCAGTGGCACTTCAGTGTATATATATATATATATATACGCGTACCTCACTTTGGAGACCTCTGTTGTAGACGAATGTAGGACTGAATTGCAGGTATAGTTCACCAAGCTAACGAAGTGAAGCTTACTACGCTGCCAACATTGACTTCATTTGATCACAGGGGAAAAACGTAAAATCATGAGCCTTTTGATTGTGTAATATGAATTATTTTTATCATGTGAATTATTTCATAGTTAAAAACTTATAATATTGATTCCATAATCATGTCGAGTAATTTTATAATTGCAGTATCAAGATTTTTTAGTGAAAGGGAAAAAAAAATCAAATGAAATTTGAAAGATTAAGCGTTAGCTTTAACCCTATATCAGACGTTAAAGATCAACAATGTGATCGAATTCTGATACGGATACCTTGATTCCAAATTTCTGTCAGCAAACTACCGACTGATTTTCTTCATTTAATTTATAATGTCCGAAAAATATCTTTGAAACAAATTTCTACTGGATTGAAAGAAAGGAATACCATTTTTTCAATAAATTGAAAGCTTTTATCACATTAGCTAGAACGTAATATTCATACTTATATTAAAATCTTTTTTAGCTCTTCCTGTCTCTATATTTAACACAAATAAGATTTAACCTATATTAAGTCCAGATTCGAAAAGACAATGTATTTTCAATATCTTGAAATTGGTTCCAATAAAATTTATTTTTATTTAAAAAAAAATGGATTAATTGTTTCTCGCTTTCAAACCTCAAGGGGTAGGTTAGAGATGTGCCCATCTATGTCTCAAGAAAGACAAGTTATTAAATGGAAGGCTTTACTGCTTGAAATATGATATTAAATAACAATGCTAGGTATTAAGAAATGCGATGTAAGAGTGAATAAATTGAATGAAAAAAACCTAGGCATATGATTCTATTTGTTTAGTATTCACGCGAAGAGCTCATTTTTAAATCTCGAAAATCTTTTGCTTCTAGTATTAAAAAAATGTAATCCAGTGAGCTTAGGAGAAAAAATAATTTATACATAATCTAGAATTGCTTCTGACTGCGTAAAACACAATCGCTTTATTAATTAATGAATAAATCATTTTATATACACACTCTGGGGGGATGGGCACCCCATTGGCAGATCACTCCCATTTCTGTCCATTCCTTTTATTTTGCACTAGCGGCCCGTCCCGACTTTGTCCGGGTTGAACAAAATATTATACCAATAAATTTCCAGTTGATAGCCAATAAATTTTAAATCTTTTTTTACCTTAATAATAACCTAAATAATACCTTAAATAAATTTTATGTTAGTTAATAATTAAAATAAATTTTTTAAAAGAAAAAGGCGTGCCGGAGAACGGCTAGGTTCGAACCGCTACCGTCAGAACAGACGCCCACCGCGATAGCACAACGATAAAGATCGTTGAAATCTTCGGAACAAAAAGCGGTAGAGGACAGTAGCGGTAACAATGGAGATTGTTAGGATTAAGTCCCTAACTTTATTTCTACTGATCAGATATACATTATATATAGCCTATGTCCATCTGGAATAATGTACCTTTCAAACAGTGAAAGAATATTTCAAATAGGTACAGTGGTTCTGAAGATTTCCCTCCACATACAAAATCGCTCTCTCTTTATATATAAGTATAGATATGAAAGAAATTCTGAAAGATTTGAGAGTAAATTAAATCTTACGTAAAATCATTTCAGAAAAACGTGACATAAAAAAGTAACCGATTTGAGTCAGTTATCATATATAAGGTAGATATATTTATGATCGAAGATCGACTCTTCGTTACAAGGCAAGGGTATTTACAATTTTTTTTCTTTTTTAAATTTGGTAAGTCAAAAATAAATTTTAATTTTATAATTATAGATGTTAATAATTTAATGTCTTGTAAACATGAACTACTAAAACTACTTTTTCTATGCACAAACAGTGAAATAAAAATTTAAATATAGTAGTTCGCTTTTCTGTGATTTACAAAAAAAAATGCTGGTGCAAGAAAAATCTGTCGTGGCTGCAATGTCCTCTAAGTTTTCAAATTTAGCTCTGGAGGTGCGCGGTCAAGTGTTCCGGTCTCGTCACTTGACTCGGTTCAAAAGGACGGGACCGATCCTTTAGCGAAGTCGGACTCCGACCCTTGTGGTGCTTTTTGAAATCGGATCCGCACCACTTCACCCAATAGCCTCTATGGACTTGAACTGACATATATATATATATATAGGTCAAATATATATATATATATATATATATATATATTTCATTAATATATATATATATATATGTCATATATATATTAATATATATATATATATATATATGACATATATATATATATATATATATATAACCTGTCGGTAGAGGGGCATCAGTCACAACAACAACAAAATAGAGAGAAGAAATTTCCAAAAGTAGCTTAAAAGGGGAGTGGTCAGTTACTTCCCTTTAAAAGTTTCATTTTTAGACCTATGTTCGATTGTAGGTACTACTCATGATTTTTGCTTGATTTACATGAAATTTTTTGAGTAACTGCCTATAATACAATTTATTATATATGCAATATTTCAAAGAAATTAAAAAAATTGAATTATTTTTTATTCATAAAAAGTGAATATATTTTTTTAAATTGAAATTCTGTAGTCAACTACTGTGAGCATTCTGTCAAAATAAATTATTAAGGTACGGTAACAATTGTTTACTATATATGATCAGAATACTTCAGGCAACAATATGCACCAACATTATTATAAAATATATTTTAAAAAAATTAGTACGTGCTATTTTTAATTAGAAATTTCGAAAATGACTGAGTAAAAGCTTATAAGAAATTCTTTAAAGAAATTAAAATATATTAAGGTTAAAAAATGTTGGTGTATTTTGTCGCCTGAAGTATTGTAATCACATATAGTAAACAATTATTACTTTACCCTAATAATTTATTTTCACATAATGCGCACAGTAGTTGACTGCAAAATGCTCGATTTAAAAAAAAATTATTCACTTTTTATGCATAAAAATAATTTTATTTTTTAAATTACCTTGAAATATTGCATATAAAATAAACAGTAAAAAGGCAGTTACTCAAAAAACTTCATGCAAATCAAGCAAAAATCATGAGTAGTATCTACAATCGAACATAGGTCTAAAAATGATACTTTTAAAGGTACGTAAAAGTGACCACTCCCCTTAACATGGCGACTGATGATCAACCAATGCTCAGCTCTAAGCAACTGTCTGCAAACGCAGAACTTTATTAAACAAATTTGTGGTAAAATTCGAAACATCCCGCCTTCCTAGCCTTTCGGCTATAAGGCCAATATTTTGAAGACATGTCGTCGCGATAGCAACCAGGGCGTTCCCATTGGAACACACAGGACGACCGCGCACCATCGAGTCAATAAGACCATACCATTACCAGCAAAAACAAATTAGTGGCAACGTCAAAAAAGAACCAAAATTTTGAATAAGAGCAAGGCACCAAAAAGTGCCAACCAGCTGATAGTTCCAACTGGAACTACAAAATTAATGCGATACAATTACTAGACAGCAGCAATTCTAAATAAGCAAGGTCATTGGGCAAGTACACACCAATGCATCAAAATTCAAATTTGAGATACTCCTGTTCGTTGTATATCATATGGTTCAACAACCTGGTAATTCACAACCTGAACTACCGGTGATTGTACTAAGTAAGTACTTATTTATTATTGTAATCATTTTATAGTAACCAGTAATCCAGCTACACTACCATTGTTGTTATTGATTCCTATCAGGACTAAAGCCCTAACTCAGATTTAGAATTCTGGAATTATTTGTCATATTATTTACCTGCTAAGACTGATAAACCGTTTAATTTATTACCTAAAAGTTAAATAGTGTGACTGTACTTTATATCTTTTTTATATCTTTAACCAGCAATCACAATGCGTTAACAGATTATTTATATATGCAATCGGCGAATTATTCAGCTTCATACCATAACTAGTTACTGTTCCGAGCTATTTGTTTGTAGATGTCACTTTTGTAAGTATTTACATTTTTCAATATTCTGTAGTTTCTTCCGCTCTATGTGGCAACATTTTGGTTTTTTTGCGTGTCGTTGTTGCTTAGCTATGTGATAAACGGTCGCATCGTTTTTGTTCTGCAATAAACTCAGATTGACTGCAGTCCGCTTTTAATTTGTTTCACCAACACATCACACGGTCGTCATTACCTAGCTTTAGGTAATACTCTTACAATATATTCAATGTTTGTGGTAAATAGGAAAGAAGCCAGAAGTTGTATCCAATTAATAATATTTTGCCGACCGATTTCGTGGTTGGATAAATGTGATTTAGCTTTTCGTTACCCATGCCTAATACCACCGACGGTAAAGTATGTGACATACAAATTTATAAGACATACGATGGGTATTTGTTTTCCCCACAGTTGTGCCATGATCTTCAAATATATCATATAACTCCTAAGCCCTTTCTACACATGTATAGACAGCATTTCGTCTTTGATGTGTTGATATAGGTTCCTTAGCAGTAGTGGGATTCAGCCGGTTCTGTAGAAGCGACACCTGATGTAAGATGATTTAACAACTATATCGACTATATAACATTTATACGTAGGTTTGTCCTGTTTTAGCAGTAATCAATCAAAAGCGATGAATGGATTATATGTATATAAATTATGTATAAATGTGTATAAAAAAAACATAATATATTTTCTCACTACGGTCATCTTTTGCTTCATGAGGGCGAAACATACAGAGATTTACGCAGTTCCTAACAGAGATTTAAGTATCGGTTCCACAGAACCGGCTGAAGCCCACCACTGATTAGGACATAGAACCTATTGTTAATTTATTTGAATCCCCCCACTGCTCCATAGGCATGTATTTCACGTGTAATTTAAATATATTATATTTTTACTATACGCATTTATACACAATTTACATACATATAATCCATTCATCGCTTTTGATTGATTACTGCTAAAACAGGACAAACCTACGTATAAATGTTATATTGTCGATATAGTTGTTAATTCTCACTACGGTCATCTTTTGCTTCACCAGGGTAAAACATATAGAGATTTAAGCAGTTCCTAACCTGGGTCTCGAAGTATTTTAACGGGGATCATGAGGGGTTCAATTTAAATGACATTTTAAGGGAAGAAAGGACATTTGCAACTTCAAAAATATTTTTAAAAAATTTCTTTTGAAAATTTAAAAAAAATTTCTTTTGAAAATTTAAAAAAAAATTCTTTTCTCTTTTCTTTTATTTTTCAAAAATATTTTTAAAAAATAATTCAGAATATTAGGAAAAAATCCCATCGAAATCGAATGAAAATTGCGCCCGCAGTGATTAAAAACGTAAAAGCTAATAGCGACTTTAAACGAAATGTAAACAAACCGCCTTTCCCTTAGGCCGTCCGCACACGGAGGAACTCAAAAGAAACTGATAACCGACTCCAATCACAAACCAGTCCGTGATGAGTCGTAACCTATGTAATTGAATGGAGCCACGCACACGGAGCAACTGGTTACAAACCCGTCAGCAACGCGTTTGTAATCAGTCGCAGGCAACTCAACGTGTCGAGTCGCAGGCAACTTCAGTCGCCAGTTTCTCTTGCGTTGTGCGTGTTATTACACAATCCATGTTATAGCCGCTCTTTTGGCAAGCTGCCAAATGACGTACACGAGTCACGTGAGTTCTGCCTAGGGATGAAATGAAATTCTAACGTTTTTTGTTGTAGGGAATATGTGCGCCCATATATACAGTCCATTTTTAAACAATTGATCAAAGACAATCTATTGTTACGATTTTTTAAAATAAATTAATTTCTGATACTAATTTAACTAAAAATAATGACCGGAATAATGATGTTCTTCCTTCCATGACAGGTCGCAAACTATTGATTTGAATCACTTTTGAGTCGGCCCGTGTGCGGAGCCGCATCACTAACGAGTTTGCAACCGATAAGCAATTTCAGTCGCTAACCAGTTCAGTTTCCTTTGAGTCGCTCTGTGTGCGGACGGCCTTAGTTTCGGATTTGATGTGAAATGCAACTACAATTTTTCCATGTTAAACCATTTTTTTCTGACGTCTATGTTCATTTTATTTAACCCCACTGGGAAAGGAAGTCAACAACTGAACACATCTTTACTGCGTACATTTACGTTTGTTTATCTCAGGTTCTACTCTGCGCTGTTCGCTCTGACTAACTGCCTTGTTTCGTACTAGTTTTTCTGAAAATTATCAGATTATTTTTCATTTTTACTTGATAGTCTTATTAAATTTTAGTTAGTTATAAAAATGTCGAGTAAAGCTGCTCGTGGGTCTACTGATTATCGTAAGAAAAAACGTCGTTTTCGTGGCAATCAACATATTCAAAGTGAAACTTTTGTATTTTCTTGTTTATCATCGTCATCAGCTAAAAAAACTACGCTTAGAATACTGTGTGGATGAAAATAAAACTATTTCTAATGAGAAAAATGGATATAGACTAATTAATATTGATAGTTTGATATCTGAATTATCAAATTACTTGGTATGCACTCACTGTAAGTCCAAAGCAGTAGTGAAAGAAAGAATTGTGTTTGGATTACCTTCTGAATTTCATGTTGAATGCAATTCCTGCAGTACCCGTTTTATGACCACCCTGTACATTCTATTACCCTTCCTCTCGACTGTAAAATTTCATACCTAGCCGAATACTTGAAATCCTATCTATGTAAAATAAGGAAGGAAAGAATATATATATATATATATATATATATATATATATATATATATATATATATTATATATATATATATAATACGAAAAATGAAAATAAGAAAAGGCATTAGATTTCATGAAAAACCTTACATAAAGTCTGTTTCCTGACTGAAACGTAGAATAAAATTTTATATAATTCTATTTTACGACGGCCACATCATGGCTGGGTATACAAATTCGGAGAGAGAGACGCCCGCCGTTGCCATCAGAGTTCAATGAAAATCGAAGGACTTTTCAATAACCGTTAAAATAAATCTGAGACAGCTCCCAGGAATAGAAAGAGATCGACGCGCTTTTATTGGCAAGAGTATTTAGCTGAAGTCTCGGGGGATACTTTTATTTAGAGTGAAACAGACATCAGTATTTTATCAAAAGACTAAATACTTGTGGGAAAAATTTTACAGTGTTTTGAAATAGGGTTTAATTCCTATAAACCCTACCTACGGAGTTACTGCCTACGTTCGGAGCCAATTTTTTTAAAAAATTGTTTTTTTAAGGATTTTTTGGTCTCTTATGGTAAAACAGCATTTAAAAATAAAAAATAAAAAAAACTTTCCTGTAAATACCATACTTTTTTATAAATTGGTCAATTTGAAGTAATTTTCAATGAAATTTAGCTAAAACGCTTATCACTCTGAACAAAATTCTAATGCTACTATTTTAATTTCATTCTTACACATGATACATATAACAGTTATATTCAAAATGACCTACACTCTAAGAGAAATTTTAAAATGCAAAAATAATACAGACAATTTTATGTTCCAATATGAAAATTTTCCCCAATTCGTAATTCCTTTCCTTATAAAAACAGCCCCAAACAAAAAACTATTTACTATACATCAATTATTGTACGTCATTTCATTAACAATAGCATCTAAAACATTTCCTGAAAGTTTTATCAAATTATATGCATTATTATCTGAAATATCATGATAACGGTAGAGATTTGTGCTAAAAAACATAATTCTGAGAAAAACGCCTTTAAAGTTGTTTGTCACTTAAATTTTGTATTAGACGATGTTTTTTAAAATAGCTATAACTCTGCTTCTAATTGATGTAGAATGAAAATCTAAGCGGTTTTGAAAAGAGGAAAGATTGAATAACAAGATTCTTGCAAAAAATAAAATTGACCATAATGGTCAAAAAATGGACGCATTTAAAGTTGTTTGTCACTTAAATTTTGTATTAGACGATGTTTTTTAAAATAGCTATAACTCTGCTTCTAATTGACGTAGAATGAAAATCAAAACTGTTTTGAAAAGAGAAAAGATTGAATTACAAGATTCTTGCAGAAAATTAAATTGATCAAACTAGTCAAAAAATGGTATTTTCATCGTAGGCAGTCACCTTTTCCATTTTCCCGACTTATTGAATAATAAAGTAAAATTTATCAGTTTGAATAAAAAAGTAAAATATATCAGTTTGAATAATAAAGTAAAATATATCAGTTATCAAGATTTTTCATGTAAACATGACTATACTGTTTTAAAAATCAGAGAAAATTCCGTTTTTTTTTTTTGAAATGAAATCGATTTTAGATCGAATTTTTATACATTACTTATTTGATTTTATGCAGTAGTTATCGAAAAGAGGCGCAGTTTTCCGGTCGGCAAAGGCAGAGGGCCAGTGATCTGAGCGCCTCTGGTTCGACGCCGGTCGCTGATATATCCACCATCGTGTACACGAATGGCGGCTGGTGCACGAATAATCTGTCGTGGCTGCAATGACCTCCAAGGACTCAAATTTACCTCTGGAGGTGCGGGGTCAAGTGTTCCTGTCTCATCACTTGACTCGGTTCAAAATTACGGGACCAGACTCCGACCCTTGCGGTGCTATTAAAAACCAGAGCCGCACTACTTTGCCCAATAGCCGTCATGGACTTGAACTGACAAAGGGCATCAGTCACAATCACAACAACACAGTTCTCCGACTGTGATATTTGTAATCCCGGGTGGGATACGGATGGGACATTTTGGGGTGTAGTTCGATATCATGTAGCTGTAAGCTGTTTGACTGTACTGATCAAAATGAATGGCACCTAACATCTTACCCTGCACCAGTTGAACTAGGAACCTATTATGCTTCCAAAAGCCAGGCTGTGCATCACAGTAAGGTAAATACTTGTAAGGAAATCAAAAGTTACACATCGTTAGATTCATTAACTTATTTTAATATTTTTATTCGATGGAATTTCTTTCAAATTGCTAATATGCTCTGAAGCATATGCTGTGCTCGAAAGGATTATGCCCTTTAGCACATATACAGGGTGATTATAATTAAAGTTTAAGTTTCAAAACGCTATAAAAAAAGAACCACTCATGAGAATGACGTCAAATTTGAACGGCGGAAAGCGTATGGCAGAAGAAAAAATTTAGTTTCAAAAGTTAGTAACAGATGGCGCTGTAAGCGGCAGAAGATGTAAATTAAAATACCTGTCATGCGCACGACTCATTTCAGTGTTATAAAACCGCCAGGTACACGGCTGTTCCTCATTTCGCGTCTCAGACGTTCGCTATGGGTGTCTCACTGCAGGACCGCGCTCTGCTGGTAAAGATGTATTACAAGAACGATGATTGTGCAAGAGTAGCTCTGCAAAAGTTCAGGACACTGAAGGGTATGAAAGAAGGCGTTGGTCCAATGAGTGTCGTGGGTCTGAGGAAAATGATGCAAAAATTCGAAACGACAGGTTCGTTTGATGTGCAATCTGGTAGAGGGAGAAAACGAGTGCATTCGACGGTAGTTGAAAAAGTGGCCACAGCATTCCAGGAGGGTCGGCCGTTGGTGTGCAACCGTGCAGTGCACGAGAAATTTCCCGAACATTGGACAGGCCTACGAGCACGGTGCTGAAAATTGTACGAAACATCCTGCGATGCTATCCGTACAAAATTGGCCATGTGCAGGAGTTGCTTCCGTCTGACCTGCCAGCAAGGGAGACGTTTGCATTAGAATTTCTTGGTCGCATGGAAGTGGATAATGAATGGCCGTGGAACATTTTGTGGACAGATGAAGCCCATTTCCATCTGACAGGGTACGTCAATACCCAGAATTGACGAATATGGGCAACAGAAAATCCACTGGCAACGCACCCCGTACCACTTCATCCTGAAAAGGTCACGGTATCATTCATCCTACAGCCATATTTTTTCGAGCAGACGGGTGCTTCCGGTCCTGTTACCGCTACCGTCACTGGTCAGCGCTATGCGTCTCTTTTGCGCAACCACGTCATTCCAGCTCTGCAACAGCGTGGATGTGTGGATGAAATCATTTTTATGCAAGATGGCGCTCCTTCGCACATTGCACATCCCGTGAAGCAGCTAGCTGCTGAGGCGCCATTTCGGAAATGCTCGAATTATCAGCCGTCATTTCCCTACAGCCTGGCCGTCCCGATCACCTGATCTTACTCCGTGTGACTTCTGGCTGTCGGGTTAACTCAAAGATGTTGTGTTCCCTGCTCCAATTGCAAATTTAGCGGAATTAAAGGCACGCATTTCGCAACACATTCTGAACATCACCCCGGAGACACTGCGATCCTTTGTGGAACATACTGTATGTCGCTTTCAACATGTTGCACACAACGGTGGACACCATATTGAACATGTTTTGCGCCAGTCTCGCGACATTTCCGAACTTCTTTGATGAATGGTACTTATGCGGTAGGGCGCCGCAAAACTCTTGAAACCGATTTGTCCCTTTCGATGTGATATGTCCAGTCATGCAAATAAAATTACTCAACAATTCTAATTTGGCAATGCGTTTAAATATGTAACTTACACCTTAGCCGTTGTTTTACGAATCATTTCTCATTCCTCGTCGTGATTCTGCCGCTTACAGCGCCATCTGTTGCTAAAATTTGAAACTAAATTTTTTCTTCCGTCATACGCTCTCCGCCTTCTTCAATAACATGCCGTCAAATGTTATTGAAGTTATTAATGTTCAAATTTGACGTCATTCTCATCAGTGGTTATTTTTTATAGCGTTTTGAAACTTAAACTTTAATTATAATCACCCTGTACTAATATGGAAGAGATTTCCCTTCCTTAGTTAACCATTTCCTTACAGGGTGGGATATCATGTATCCCAAGAATGAAAATCAATATATGTATATATATATATATATATATATATATATATATATATATATATATATATATATATATATATATATATATATATATATATATATATATATATATATATATATATATATATATATATATATATATATATATACATATATTTACTTATATAAAAGCCAATAGTAGAAAAATGTAGGTAATCATTCCGGGACGGACCAAGTCGGGAACATCTTAACATTGCGACGCCATTTTCTGAAATTTAATACCACAAAAGTTACATATTTTGAAAGCCCTTTAAAAAATGTGAAAATTTCAAGTGAGCACCCTAGCTCAAAGCCGCTTAGTTTTTGAAATGTCTTCAAATTTAAAATATCCATTGAAAAGAATCATTTATTCAATTGAGCCGTTAACTTGAATTTCAAATTCATTCTACTCCACGGTTTTTCATATTCTCTGTAAATAACTACATTTTTGATGTTTAATTTTAACGTTATTTAAATTGTGTTTCACTTTGCAAATTATTACGTAATTATTATAAATAAATGCCTGCTGTGTGGTGAGTCATTCACTTTTGAAACTATTTAGTTTTGCTTTATTTTTGTTTTCTTTTATCGTTGTTTACTGCTGTTTAAGTATCGTTTTCAGCAATGCCTGCTGTGTGGTGAGTCATTTACTTTTGAAACTATTTAGTTTTGCTTTATTTTTGTTTTCTTTTATCGTTGTTTACTGCTGTTTAAGTATCGTTTTCAGCAATGCCTGCTGTGGGGTGAGTCATTCACTTTTGAAACTATTTAGTTTTGCTTTATTTTTGTTTTCTTTTATCGTTGTTTACTGCTGTTTAAGTATCGTTTTCAGCAATGCCTGCTGTGTGGTGAGTCATTTACTTTTGAAACTATTTAGTTTTGCTTTATTTTTGTTTTCTTTTATCGTTGTTTACTGCTGTTTAAGTATCGTTTTCAGCAATGCCTGCTGTGGGGTGAGTCATTCACTTTTGAAACTATTTAGTTTTGCTTTATTTTTGTTTTCTTTTATCGTTGTTTACTGCTGTTTAAGTATCGTTTTCAGCAATGCCTGCTGTGTGGTGAGTCATTTACTTTTGAAACTATTTAGTTTTGGTTTATTTTTGTTTTCTTTTATCGTTGTTTACTGCTGTTTAAGTATCGTTTTCAGCAATGCCTGCTGTGTGGTGAGTCATTTACTTTTGAAACTATTTAGTTTTGGTTTATTTTTGTTTTCTTTTATCGTTGTTTACTGCTGTTTAAGTATCGTTTTCAGCAATGCCTGCTGTGTGGTGAGTCATTTACTTTTGAAACTATTTAGTTTTGGTTTATTTTTGTTTTCTTTTATCGTTGTTTACTGCTGTTTAAGTATCGTTTTCAGCAATGCCTGCTGTGTGGTGAGTCATTTACTTTTGAAACTATTTAGTTTTGGTTTATTTTTGTTTTCTTTTATCGTTGTTTACTGCTGTTTAAGTATCGTTTTCAGCAATGCCTGCTGTGTGGTGAGTCATTTACTTTTGAAACTATTTAGTTTTGCTTTATTTTTGTTTTCTTTTATCGTTGTTTACTGCTGTTTAAGTATCGTTTTCAGCAATGCCTGCTGTGTGGTGAGTCATTTACTTTTGAAACTATTTAGTTTTGGTTTATTTTTGTTTTCTTTTATCGTTGTTTACTGCTGTTTAAGTATCGTTTTCAGCAATGCCTGCTGTGTGGCGGGTCATTCACTTTTGAAATAGTTTTGATTTAGTTTAGTTTTGTTTTGTTGTTTACTGTTCTTTAAGTACAGTTTGTGTTATTTAATTGGCTAACTTTTTGTATTTTTATTTATTTAATATTGATGCAAAATTTTACTCTTAAAGAAAAATTATATTCTTCTGGAACCTATATAGCATTATGTACCTGTATTCGTCGTAGTATATGTTTAAAATCTTTCTTCATTACATTCAAAAATAGAATCTTCATGCTTTTTTTTGTCCGTATGAACTCTTACGAGAAGGAAACGCTGATCAACATTCCGTCATTTTTAACGGGGGTTATATACTAGAACATATATATATGTGTGTGAATTGGTAACCGTCGTTTAAATTGAACACATCGGATCATACAAATACCAATTTTATTCTTCACAGTTCACAGGACAGAAATATGATACAACTAGCTGAAAACCCGCACTTCGCTACGGAGTACATTCAAATTAAATACAATGGCCAATGTATACAACCAATGCCAAAAAAAAATAATATATATATATATATATATATTTATTTATTTACAATAAATACGATGATCAATGTATACAATTGATGTAAAAAAAAAAGCAAAAAAATATATTTATAAAAAAATCGGAACGGATATTTATATAGACAAAATAATGTAGAAGAAAATATGCAAACTAAATCTAATAGAATACTAAAGAATATAGTACAGTTAATATAGTACAGTTTGAGGAATATATCTTTTACTGTATTTTAATATGTCCAATCGTCTGCCGCATTAGCAAGAAAAAAAATTAATTTTTTTTGTCTATTTAGTTGTTATGCACGTGACGATAAATTTATTGAAAGTACCAGAAAAAGAAATCACGTAATCGACATTTAATAAATTAAATTCTAAAAATTAATCTTTTAAAAATTCACCGAAATGGAGGTAAATAGTCGAAAAAGATCTCATTTTAAAGGAATTTTTAGGATCTTTCTCGTGATATAAATTTCATAACCCTGAAATTATTATTTTAAATGCAAACTTAGAAAAAGTTACTAAAACAGCTTAAAAGCTTAATTTAAAAAAATCTAAGAAGAATTTTTGAAAAAACTTTCTTAGTGCACCCCTACACTATAAGAAGAATCGCCATTGAAAATTTCAGCCCTTTAGGTCCAGCGGTTTGGTCTGTGCGTTGTATGTCAGTCAGTCAGTCAGTCAGTGAATGAATGAGTCAGTTACGGAACTGTTTTATATATATAGATTAACATAGAAGGAACATGATTTTTTACGTCTCTTCGGTAGCCGTCTGCTACCACGTTACATCATAACTTTATTCTCTCGCGGCGGCTTTTCCTCTGTGTGTCGTCATGTGTTCCGCGTAGAACGCCGAAGATCTCCGTCAGGCGGGAACGCTTCTGATTCGTCACCCGCCGTTGCCACAGTTTCCTCTCTATATCGCATATATATATATATATATATATATATATTTATTTATTTATTTATATATCCTCCTTAATAGCCGTTCATACAGAGGGGACATGAAATTTCCCGTTCTAAAGAGGTATTCGGAAAAATGGACTCCGTCATCTAAAGGTTAAAATTTTAATTCAATGTAGCATTTTTTTTCGTTTTTATAAATTCTGATAGTGAATAGACGTTTAGAACTAGCTTTTTCTTAAATATTACGATTCCTCTATTTACACACACGAATTTATATTTATGTACATACATAATAAAAATTATTACAATTCATTAGTTTTCACATATAAATTAATCATTCACATACAATCGTTCCATCATTTGTTTCCAGTAACGTCGAGAGATAAGGACAAAACTTTAGATTCCAAACAGGGCAACTCTCTAGTCCCTTAAAACCACCCTAATGAAACGCACTTTTGCAATCATTCGCGTCTATTATTAACGAAACTGTTCTCTTTCAATCTTATTGATTTGTCTGACGTTCTCAAAAGAGGTCAGAATGCTGGCAAACTTACAGAAATATAGCCCACTCAGAAAAAATATTTTTATTGTGTCTTCAAACAACAATTTCGTCTCGTGACCTTTTGAATTCGAAGCAGAATATGATTTTTGATACGAGAGTTATTGATTTCTTATTGTACTGATTTACTGCGAAAATCGAAGAATCAATGCAACCATGTTATGAATTATTTTTCGGTTAAGGATTTTCCTATATATATATATATATATATATATATATATATATATATATATATATATATATATATATAACTATATATATATAAATTTTTTATATGCAACTTAATAATAAAGGCTAAAATAACTGTTATGGACATTATTCAAATTTTAAACCTAAATCATATATTTTTATAAGTTTATATATCAATATATATATATATATATAAACTTTTTTTTTGTGTCTGAATATATATATATATATATATTCAGACACAAAAAAAACTTGTAATGCTGCCCTTTGTGAAATGTACCCCAAAAAAATATTCATGTGGAATAATTTTGCTTGGATGATCTTCGACAGGCAAAACACTAATAGTTACTTGCAATTCGTGAAGTAAGGTGCTGTGAAAAGAAAAAATTAAGATATTGAATTTGGTCAAAAATAGGATAATTGGAGACCGAATTCGTTCAAGAGATGTATCGTATAATATGAATTCTAACATTATACTGAAGATGCGATTTCTAAAGTTACGTTTTAAATAATAAAATTACAAGTTTGTATACAAAGTATGAAGGTAGATATAGAGTGTTGTATGTAAATGACTATAAATAAACGGGGAGGAACATGAATGTATGAATTTTCAAGGGCTCAATTGGACCTCGGTTCTGTTTTATGGACGACAACGCTAGTTCACATAAGACACACCCGGACTATAAGACATGACCAGCGAATGCGTGTCTGGAGACGCCCCGGACAGCGGTGGAATACCAACCTGACTGTCTTCCGCCATACGAGGCGCAGCCAGGAGTGATGGTCTGGGGGTTCCATTTTATTTCATAGCAGGACACTTTTGGTTGTTATCCATGGCATCCTTATAGCACAGCCGTACGTCGACGATATTCTGCGCCCCGTTGTGTTGTCCTTCATATCTCGCCATCTTGGGATTACATTTCAGAAAGATAATGCCCGCCTGCACACGGCGAGAATTTCTACAGCTTGTCTTCGTGCATATATATATATATATATATATATATGTATATAAACTTATAAAAATATATGATTTAGGTTTAAAATTTGAATAATGTCCATAACAGTTATTAAGTTGCATATAAAAAATTTATATATATATAGTATATATATATATATATATATATATATATATATATATATATATATATATGTATATATATATATATATATATATATATATATATATATATATATATATATATATATATATATATATATGTATATATATATATATATATATATATATATATATATATATATATATATGTATATATATATATATATATATATATGTATATATATATATATATATATATATATATGTATATATATATATATATATATATATATATATATATATATATATATATATATATATATATATATATATATATATATATATGCCCAACGCTTCCTTGGCCAGCAAGGTCCTCGGATCTCTCCCCCACTGAGCACGTTTGGAACATTATGGGCAGGTCCCTCTAACCAGCTCGGGGCTTTGCCGATCTAATGCGCAAATCGGACAGAATTTCTCACGATATCCCGCAGGAGGGTATTCGCCACCTCCATCAATCAATACCAAGCCGAATAACTGCTGGCATAAGGGCCAGAGATGGACCAAGGCGTTATTGCATATTTTAGTTTGTGAAGCTCTTTCTCTTGAATAAACCATCCAATTTTTCACAAATTGTAATCCTTTGTTTTTCTGTACATGTACATTACATCTACCGATGTTCGTCCCATTCGGAATACTCCTTTTTGGTGCATCGTGTTTTTTTCTTTTTTGTTCTTTTTTTGTCTAAGAGTATATCTATCTATCTATCTATCTATCTATCTATCTATCTATCTATCTATATATATATATATACAGAGGCTGTTCGTACATTTATTAGACGATTTTGGTAAGCGGTAATAAAAAATCGTTTGCTGCAAAAGAAATAATTGCAATTGTACTATGTTTTTAAAAGTCAAAATTATCGTCTGCGGCTTGAAAGTTTTGTTTTTATTCAAAATGGCGTTTTTAACAAAGCAGTGGTTCGAAGGCTACATTTATGCTCTTTCCGAAGAGAAATATGCATACTCCGTTATCCAAAAACGTTGTGAAAGTCATGGTTTTGTGATATCTAAAGCGTCGATAGGTAATATCGTCAACTATAAAGGAGAAAAACGTCAAATTGGAGCCTCAAGTGGGACAAAAATTCCAAACAAGTATCCAAGGAAAAAACGGACATCTTCGACTATTGCAAAGGTACGTTGTTTAATGTTAAAATAGAATCCCCTAGTCAAAGGACAGTTGCAAAATCATTAAAATGCTCGGTGTCCACTGTAAACAAAATGATAAACGTCGTTTAAATCTTAAGAAAGCGAAAAAAACGCAATGTGCATCGTCTTCTTCCAAATCATATCGCTGAACGCAGGACACGCTGCAGAATTCTATATGAGAAACACTTATCCAAAGAAAAATGGAAAACAATTGTCACAATAGATGAATCATGGGTGTATTTAAATGATTGTTACAAAAAAGAGCCAAGATTAACTCCAAATACTATCAGGAACATATTTTATCGCCAATTTTTCCGAATGAAATACCATCGCTTTACCCACAGTGCCATCAATCTGTGAGACTCCATCAGGACAAAGCTAGCAGTCACACATCAAAATTCACTGTAAATTTCCTAAAAGAAATGGAACAAAAAACTGGTATCAAGGCCATACCCTTCACTGATATCCCTACTAAATCTCCCGATGTATCACCTATGGATTTTTGTGCTTTCGGACTTTTAAAATCTGCATTATCCAAACGTCGTCCCAAAACCCTTACAGGACTCTGGAAAGCTGTTCAGGAGGAATGGGATAGAATACCTCTTCTGACACTTCAAAAGGCATTATTATCCTGGAAATTGCGGTGTCGAAAGATAGTTCAGAAAAAGGGATGTGAAATAGAACATTTAAAACACAAGAATTTTATGTAATTTAGTTTTGTGAATACAATATCCATCGTCTAAAAAATGTGTGTACAGCCTCTGTATATATATATATATATATATATATATATATATTCATATATATATATTGCATGTAGATTTTGCAAGAATCACAAAAAGTGACATATATACAATATGACGTGGATTAAAATACACATTTACCGCTGATATATTTAGAATTTATAAATGTTTGACATTTTATTTAACGAGGAATTTGTTTCCATATAACATCTAAATATCTGATGAACGATAATCTATAGAAAAAAAATGTCTTTGCATACGATTCACGTTTTTCTCAGCTAAAACAGAAGAAAGCATGTCAGCTCCATTCCATACCACAAGGGAAATTTAGGTCCGGTGCCTACGATATTCGGCTGAATTTTAAACAAAATATAACTTATGTATGATGGGCCCAAACAGATTTCTCCATACATATTTTTCGTAAAATGGAAACTGTTTCTGAAACAAATTGAAGAATTTTCTATGGGTATCTTCCTCAGGGGTAAACGGGACTAGAGTCTTCTGTTTTTTCAAAAGGAAAGAATCTTAGAACATCTAGTAGTCCTGCTGAAGACATAAAATTCCCGTTGTTAAATTCTAAAACTGATACCGATTTATATCAAATTTGCTAATATAAGGATAAGTGATATATATATATATATATATATATATATATATATATATATATATATATATATGTACAGTGGTAGCTCGATTTACGAACTTAATTCCTTCAATTAAGTTCTTAACTTTTTTCGAGACTTGGTTTTCAAGTCGAAGTAGTGTTTCCCATATAAATTAACGGTTGAAGAATTAATCCGTTCACCGCCTAGAACAGTGATCGGCAAACTTTGAAGCCACTGAACAACCATACTGTTTGTAAATTTTACTGTGAGCTACCAAAAGAATTCAAGACAATTTTTTTTTCTAAATCACATATTTATTGATTACCTATAAACATAAATTTCTAGTGAATATTACATCCAATTCAATAAAAATGTTTATATTTTAAAGAATTTGATAAGAAGTGTAAAAACAATTTTTTTTTACATCTGACTATTTAAGTTTAATGAGAAGGATGGCACTCTTTTTTGCCATCAACAATTTGTTTAATGTTAGATGAGTAGGTCGTAACTGCCATTCGAATGCTGTTGTCCAAATGTTCATTAGTAAATCTGTTTCTGCACTTGTTTTTTAATAAACTTTGTACAGGAAAAAGAAACCTCGCACAGATATGTAGAGTTGAACATTGCCTTCACTCGTAGACCAACCTGGACTAAAATTGGATGATTTTCCGTAGGAACACAAGGTCAAATATTTTCAGAGCTTGGCGTAAGTGATTTTAAAAAAGAAAGGTAATTTTGAAAGTCAACCAGTTTCATCTCCACTGAAGCGTCGTCTTCTCCAAAATGTTGCATGACTCAAGTAGAGAATCCTTCAGCATCTATCTCCATAAAAACGAGATTTGACGAACTGCGCTTGAAGTCTTGTAAGCGTTGATTGAATTGACTATTCAAATCCGAAAGAATTGCAATGTATTCTTTGTTGTTGTAAGGAGGCTGTGAAGGGCCTTACTTGTCAAGGGTTTGCTTCAAACTGGCAAAGTGCTTGTAATTCACCCTGGATGAGATTTTTTCCCCCACAGCTCCAGCTTTTTTGAGAATGAAGCTGCCAATTAAGGATATTTAGGTTTTTGAGAATGAAATTACATCTGAAATTGTTCCACTAATATCTTTATCCTTACATTGAAGCTGCCAATTAAGGATATTTAGGTTTTTGAGAATGAAATTACATCTGAAATTTTTCCACTAATATCTTTATCCTTACCTTGAAGCTGCCAATTAAGGATATTTAGGTTTTTGAGAATGAAATTACATCTGAAATTCTTCCACTAATATCTTTATCCTTACATTGAAGCTGCCAATTAAGGATATTTAGGTTTTTGAGAATGAAATTACATCTGAAATTGTTCCACTAATATCTTTATCCTTACCTTGAAGCTGCCAATTAAGGATATTTAGGTTTTTGAGAATGAAATTACATCTGAAATTGTTCCACTAATATCTTTATCCTTACATTGAAGCTGCCAATTAAGGATATTTAGGTTTTTGAGAATGAAATTACATCTGAAATTCTTCCACTAATATCTTTATCCTTACATTGAAGCTGCCAATTAAGGATATTTAGATTTTTGAGAATGAAATTACATCTGAAATGCTTCCACTAATATCTTTATCCTTACATTGAAGCTGCCAATTAAGGATATTTAGGTTTTTGAGAATGAAATTACATCTGAAATTCTTCCACTAATATCTTTATCCTTACATTGAAGCTGCCAATTAAGGATATTTAGGTTTTCGGCGATGTCTGCAAGAAAAGCAAAATCTTGCAGCCAAACCGGATCTTTTAGTTCAGGGAAAGATTCACCTCGTTCTTTAAAATATTTTATCAAAGCAGGAAGCAAAACTCTGCCTCGACAAAGCCAACGAACTTCTGTATTAGGCAATAGATCACCTTTCTGACATTCTATCTCTTCAGTCAGTACCCTGAACAAATGTCTCTGAAGTGCATGTGCTCTCACTTTATTTACTGCTTTTACGACATTTCCATTGCATTGTTCATACTGAAGAATTTTCCACGGAGTTGAACGTTCGAAGTTTCTAGCTAGGTACTTCGTAAAACCAATTATCTTGACCTTAAGTTGCGCAGGAGTAATCTACACAATTTTGGTTGTTTTCGTGAGTCATCGGCCTCAGCTGAGTTGTGCAACTTTAGGTTAGTCAACCTGAGCGTGACCGAGATCTACAAAACGAATTCCCCGCGAGCTACTAGTAGATACTTGCGATAGATGGTTTGGTGATCTATTCCCGACGACATAGTTATTTTTGCCTTGTTTTTATAGGTTTAGTCATAAAAAATGATGAGAATAAATAAAAACAGACTTTATTATGAAGAACTAACACATGATAATTGTTCAGAACAGCATTTTAGCTTTGTAGTGGGTTGTTGATATTTGAAAAGGGAGATTGTTGACTGTTGAAAAGGGTAGGAGAACTACAGATGTTACTGCTTGAAAGGTAATTAATTTTCCATAATATCTCTTAGCAATTCTGATTTATTTTTTTAATCTCTTTGTCTACTTTCCATCTCACTAGCTGATTTTCGTACCAGAAACGGATCCAAAGAAATTTGTCTTTTGCTATTCTGAAGAATTTCACAGAAATGGGGTCAAATTTATTAAGGGAATTCTTTTCAATAAATGACTGCTCTCCACTATATATATATATATATATATATATATATATATATATATATATATATATATATATATATATATATATATATATATATATATATATATATATATACAGTTGGCTCTCTGTTTAACGACTTTCAAGGGACCGTGAAAAATCGTCCTTAAGTAGAGATCGTCCGTAAACAGTATTTGTGAAAAGATAACATTTCCCATAACGTCGGAGGGGCCGGGACTGGGAAATATCGTCTTTAAATAGAGATCGTAGCTAAGTAGAGCGTCGTTAAACAGAGAGCCAACTGTATATATATATATATATATATATATATATATATATATATATATATATATATATATATATATATATATATATATATATATATATATGACAGGCAGCGTGTTTGCTCCTGTGGGGATTCGATATTATGCAGTCAATTCGTACTTTAAGTAATTGGGCGAGTGGCGAGGCAATGACTCAATCAACAGTCCATGATCTCTTAAATCTTATTTATTACGTTCCTTAATCGAACAAAGCTCCAGGTCGATCCTTTTCGCGTAGTCATTTTGTCTATTCCTAAGCACGCCTGCCGCGAGCATCCGCTCTCAACGAGATTTTCCTCCAATCTGGCGCGAAAAACCCAATTCCCTCCGAGCGCCTGCTGTACGCGCATGTGCAGACATCAATCTTTTGGTCATCTGAACTTTAATATTGCCGAACTTGTAATTTTGACTTCGCACCCAACCTTTACATTTCTAAAAATAAATCTTCTAGCCTTGAATTATTCGCTTTGCGCTCAAGTCGCCTCTAAAAGATGATTTTCCCCACAGCAAAATACGCGCGTTTTGTAAATGAAATGTTAGATTCTTATTATTTTACTACTCAGAGCTTATCTACTCAGAGCCATCTGTAGCGCGATGTATCAGCCGGAATTACACGAAAATTGATAGAGGAACTAAGGACGACATGGGAAAGGATTTCCATGAAGAAAAAAAAAGTTTCAAAAGTCACCGATAGGGGAAGAAATAGCGCTGTTGGCGTCGAAAAACTAAGAATTTGCATAAAAAGCAATTAAAACATCAAAATGCAAATTCATCACTCCGTTGTAGACAGCAGCGCCAGTATTTTGGGCTATAAAGTGCGGAATCTACTGCGCCTTCGCTTTACAGAAGAAAGGGTCATCAGTCGCTTTTTTCCGCTTGCATGGCCACCTCGCTCCCCGGACCGATTCCATGTGACAATTTTCTGTGCGCTTATTTAAATTCTAAGGTGTATCTTGGTGGAACTTGGAGGCCGTAAAGGTCAACATTTAACAGTCTTTGATGAACATTCCTGGTGACATGTTACGCTTGGCCGTGGAGAACATAGTGTCCAGATGCAACGTGTCGTGCACCAGTATGGTGATCATATTGAAGGAGGGAGAAGTGAATTTGCAGCATAAAGTGGTGTGGCAGTGAAATTTCTATGTTATTCATTTGTCTGCTTACAACTTTTTCGGTATTCATCCCTTATCTCTATATATAAAACAGTTCCGTAACTGACTGACTGACTGACATAGAACGCACAGACCAAACCACTGGACCTAAAGGGCTGAAATTTTGCAGGGCGATTCTTCTTAGGGTGCAGGGGTGCAATAAAAGAGATTTTTGAAAAATTCTTCTTAGATTTTTTTAAATTAAATTTTTAAGCTGTTTTTGTAACTTTTTTTAAGTTTGCATTTAAAATAATAATTTGAGGGTTATACAATTTATATCACGAGAAAGATGATAAAAATTCCTTTAAACTGAGATCTTTTTCGAATCCTTCCCTCGATTTTCTAATGTTTGGTGAATTTTTAAAGAAAAATTTATGTCAGCTAACAGAGCTATCGGATTCTAAGACCTTTCTTAAATATTCTTTGATAATTTATCCTAGAAAAATATAATCTTAATTTTTCACTTGAAATATTATGGGTTCATTACATTTTGAAATGATATGCAAAAAGAAGAAATGGAACACAGGCAATCTAAAAAAACGTTATGGAGGGAATTTAAAGGTTTCGATATTTACTCTTTGCAATGTATCTAATGTTAGCAGTTTCTCTTATTCCCAAGTGAAATGGAAAAAAAATGAACTTTAAAGAACCTCTCAGAGAAAAGTATAATTTGTTTGACTATTCTTTTTAGGTCTGAAATAACCCATACATCAAACAGAGATGTTAGAGCTACAAAATATCGATCTCCGAATGCGGATTCTTTTACACACATCTTATTTCTGACACTACGTTATTTTAGACACTTCAATTCTCGTATTTTAAGGAATTTTTTAAACATACTGATTTTTTTTCGTTAATAACAAGTGGGATAAACAGTGGACGCTCGTTAATTCGAACTCAAAGGTTCTCAGAAAAAAGTTCGAATTATCCGATGTTAAGAGAACATATATAACTTTAAATGTGTATCACTGAAGAAGTCTCCTAGTATGTATAACCCCAGAAAATATATTATACTATGTTATCTAAAGTAGCAATACCGATTTACCTTAATCATAAAATGAAGCAGAAGATATGCAGTATAAAGCAAACTTTTATTAAAATTATGAATTACACATTGGGGAAAAACTGTAAAAGGGATGTTTGGTTGTGTTTATGATGCCTACATTGATCAGCCAGCTTCTCGATTTGAAGTAAACATTTCAATTCATTTTCAGAGGAAGGTTCCATCTGAATAAATGCTTTCAGAGTTTTAATAGAGTCCATTATTGCTTTGTCCATTATGGCGGCATTAAAAATATCTTTCGGCAGGTAAGTAGAGAAAAGCCCTGGCAGTTTTCTACCGATATTAGTGCATACGTCTTCGTTTACACCAGAGCTTTGGCCACATACAGTTTGATAAGAAATATTTTGCCTTGACTTAAATCGAGAAAGCCATCCATCACTGCATTTAAAATCTTCAATACCCATTCGACTTGCCAATTCATCAGCCTTCGTCAGCACTAGGGGTCCATTTATCGGAAAATTTCGAGATCTAACATCTTGGAACCATAGCAGTAGAGCTTTTTCTAGAACTTCTTGGAACGCATTTCCCATGCGTTTCCTTCCTCTAGAAAATTTTTATTTTTCCCATGAATCTAAAATTGACTCCTTGTTTTTCAAATTATATTGACAAGGCATTTTTTTAAATTCCATAGTCAGCTGCTAACTTTGTTTTACATTCGCCATTCTCTACTTTCTTTAAAATTTCTACCTTTGTCTCCAAAGTTAGGGTTTTGTACTTTCCACGTGTAGACATCTTGAATTTTTACACGTTCACACCACACAATGAGGAAGAAAAACTAGACCACATTAACTTGTCTGCACTGCAGTTATAACTGACGCAGCTCCCTAGAATCTGTAGTAAAGACTAGTTTTTCTGAAATTCTAAGAAAATCGATCCAAATAAAGGAAAATTGCTTTTTCCGTTTAGCACTAATAAGAAGGACAATATCTACTAACGTTTAGCGGACATGCAATAGTCTAGGAATGCAGGCATGTGCCTCTTTACACAGAAAAGAAATTTTGACACACAAAATAATAAATACAGTGTGTATTTTCTCCATTAAACGAGGAAAAAGAAATTTTTTTGTCAAATTTTTAGTTCGAATTAACCGAAGTGATAAAAATTTAGTTCGAATTAATGAGATATTTTTAACATTAACTCCAATACAAGTTTTTTGAGGCCTTTGGATTAGTTCGAATTAACCGAAAGTTCGAATTAACCGAGTTCGAATTAACGAGCGTCCACTGTATATTATTTTATCTTTGTATTGATTTTAGTGCTTGACAGTAAGTCCATCCAGAGGTTTCTTTGTTTTTCCTTCACTGCTTTTAACACTTATGCACTTGACCTTTTAATATACAGACGTACCCCGTTATAGCGAATCCGGTATATAACGAACTCGCGGATATAACGAACGAACATTTTGGTCCCGCCGTTTTCCTATTGTATTTAATGCTAATTTATTCTTTTATAGCGAACCTCCGAAATCTTAAGAATCGGCTATAACGAACCTTTTTTTCAATCGACTACTGGATATTTTTTTATTTTTAAACATTTTAAGAATGTTGAAGAAAAAGTTGAAGATTTACCTATCGCGATGTGGTTAGAAAAGCACAAAATTTCATCATTCTCAGATTTTGACTTGCAGTTATTCGAAACATGTGATGATGAAGTCATTTCATGTGAAAATCCGTCTGATGAAGATATTTTGGAAGAAATTTAAATGAATCATTCTGAAATCGAAGATTTAATATGTCTGAATAATAATTGATATGTCTGTTAATATGTCCGGTTTCAAAATGATAATTATTAAACAGACATATCAATTATTAAATTCTTATTCCATTATCAATTCTGAGGCGTGTTCAAAGTAGTTCCCAAGATCAATGCACTTTTGTAGGTGAATTTTCCAAATATTAAATGCCTCAAGCCATCCATTTCTTGGAATGGAGGAAAAATATGATTTTATAGCCTCATCAATCTCATCTTCGGAATGAAAACGACACCCGAGTAATTTTTTTTTAGATTGCAAATAAAAAAAATAGCCAAAAGTCCCACATAGCAAGATCAGGAGATTAGGGCGGTTGTTCTATCACTTTGATGTTTTTTTGTTCAAGAAATTCGGCTGTAATCCTTGCTGTATGAGGAGATGCATTGTCATGGTGAAGAAGAGTCCCTTAATATTCACCTTTTGTAGAATTTCTGGACACTTAGTAGTGTACCAGTTAGCTATAACCATCTTCTGTCCCTCTAGATTTATGGCTTTGACCAGCCCTGTACTTCTGAGGAACACGGCATACATTACTTTTTTCCTTGATCGTTGCCTTTTCAGAGTTTTTGGTTTGGGGGTCATCTTCAAATACCCATACTTTACTTTCTCGAAGTGTTGGAACTTCAAAAAAGGTATGTACGTAAGGTTAGTAAAGGTAATACCATATACAGTGATTTCCGATTATAAGAATCACGTTTGTTATTACTGTTTTTGATTCTTATAAGCGGTTGATTCTTATAGCCGAATTTTAGGTTTTTGGACAAGCACACACACACACCTATATATACATATATTAGATAATTTACCATAAAATACTCTTTAATTTACATTGATTATCTTTTATTAAAATTATTTTTTATAGTTTTAAAAATACAACTTAATTTTTAGACCTATAAGTAGATAAACATGATTATAGTAAGAGAAGAAAGAAATACAATATTTTTTACAAGTTACAACATACCTGCTTAACAGTTTTAACATTTCAACTACAGGAAGGGTGCAAGAAAAAGTTTTCTACGGTAGTTGGACGTAATGATGTTTTCAGGAGGTTTATACCTCTTTCAATAGTTATAGTCTCAGACGAAGATTCACCTTCTAGCTTACGTTTCTCGGTTTGATAACGTGCTGAATCTACTAATGTCACGTTTTCCTGAATGCTAGTGGATACTTCGCCGAAGATTTATGTGTTTCAGGTTCCAGGAAGCCGCAAACCAGGATGTGGGAGGTGGGAAAAGAGTCCTTATTTTTGTTTGTCAGTGGAGAAAAGTGAAATCGGACTCGGACGGGTAAAGATGCCCCCAGGTCAAGTTAATAGGACAGTCTTGTGGTAAAGCGTTTAAGGGGAAACTATTATGTTATGTCTAATAAAGAAAGGGGTGAATTTTACGATTATATTCCATCCCATCTTATCAATCTTTCTTTAAAAAAAAGAACTTCGTGCCTTTGGAAAGTTTAAGTGGCTTTTTTTGAAAAATGAAAGGAAAGCGAAGAGTGTAAATTGATTCTTAAAACCGGTGGATTGATTCTTTAAAGCGAAAGTTTTAACATGGAAATAATACATTTGTTTTTGTTTTCGCGATATTGATTCTTATAAACGGTTGATTCTTATAACCCTATAAACGGTGGTTACTGTATATTGTGAAGGTATTCCGCAGGTATACATTCTGTACCAAGTTCTGTATACGAGGGGTGATCAAAAAAGTAAGGTTACAAAGCCTGAAATGAAACGTGTACATTTTATTTCATGAAACCAATACAGCCAACTGATAGTACATACATTCGGTTATTTTTCGACATAGTCTCCATAACTGTTTACGCACTTGTCACTTCGTGGAATATGTTTCAATATTCCCTACTGGTAAAAATCCTGTCCTTGCGCGTTCAGCCACGTTGTGGCGAAGTGTTTCACCTCCTCGTCTGAAGCAAATCGTCAGCCCCCTAGGTCCTCCTTACGGAGAGGAGAGAGATGGAAGTCGCTTGGAGCGAGGTTCGGGCTGTAGGAAGGGTTGTCGAGGATGTCCCAGTGAAATTTCTTCAACAGCGTGGTGGTCCTCTGGGCTCTATGAGGTTGGGCGTTGTCGTGAAAGAAGAAAGTCGTGAAGGAAGATGCTGCCGGGGATTTTCAGCCGCGCTTACACTTTGCGCCTACAGATATCGAATAACTGAGCGGATTTCTTCGCGAGACCAATTTTCCAAACGAGTCGCCATTTCTGTTAACCTTCAACTAGCGCTGTAGGTCGCGGGTAGGTGAAACTCTCCACAGTCAGCGACCGCATGTATTAGAATTACAGCACACAACTAATTTCTGTATAACAGACGAAACTCCAGGGATATCGACCTTGTAACCTTAGTTTTTGACCACCCCTCGTACAATACCACAGATATAGTGACAGTATGTACATAATTTAACACTGTATATAGTATCTGGTTGTATATATAGTATCTGATAGATACTATTTAAAATACTATATATTTTTTGTTCGTTATAAAACGAAACACTTAGAATCCCTTGACTTGAGAAGGGTCTTCAATCCTTCCAATTCGCTTAAGGTTCTTTTATTTTTCTAAACCAAAAACTACAGGGACCTCTTTGAAGATAGATTTTTTCTATCATAGTAATATAGTTGGCCATTCTCGAATATCTTTGACACAAAACTACTAACTGACACCATCAGTTCAGTTTTAAGGTTATTTTCATAGCCCTCTTTCAAACTTTGAAGGATCCTTACCGGCTTGATAATCGCTGGGGTAAAATAATTGAACTCTGCGTTGGTTTAACTTCATGTACATCAGAAGGGAGTAAAAAAAACGATTGGGAAATTTGTTGTAACTACTAAGTGATTCCTGTTCTTCAAAGTCATTTAAAATATTCATAAATGCAATTTTTATAAATCCAAAAGACAAATTATTATTACACCATTCCATTTGAACGAAAGATAAGAAATATTAAAAGAGAGCTATTCTTTCGTCAGAGATTCTACTAACTAAACATGGTTTAAATTTTTAATTCAAAAATTTTACAATAAAATATTAAATTATTCACGCATTTTGTATACCTTACAGAAACACATTTCAAAGAAAAAAAAATCGTTATAAAATGCGAATAAATGTACTAAAAAGTTGTCAGAAATATCCGCAATTAATAAATCAAATATGAACAATATTTAAATTAGCATTATACATACGTAAATTTATTAAATTTTTAGAACCAATGAAGACAATAAATTAATTATTAATATTATTTAATCGATATAAAAATACATTTTGGCTGATTAATTACTTTTACTCGGACAAATTCAAGTTCTTAAAAACCTTTTATATTCTTATAGACAATTTTTCAAAAAAAGTCATATGATCATTCTACCTTTCAGAAAAAGTAAAAAAAAATATTTTCATCTGGAAACTATTTAATTTGTAAACAAATTAAATAATTTAGTGCGTTAAAATACGCATATAACTGAGGAAATATTCAATATTAATAATTAGAAATTTGTCATGATCTAATTGAATAAGAAATTATTATTTAAATCAAATAAATGTATAGCCAAAAATTAAATTCTTAAGATTCTAGAAAATGTAAAATTATCATTCTTAAAGATTTCTTTTTGCGAGAAAATTGAGAAGTTCTTATCTTGCTCAAATAATATATCTAACAGGAGCTATTGTTCAAAATATATTTAATAAATATGTGAAAAAGAAAAATTCTAACTCTCCTCTTAAAACATATTTCGAATTTCGTTTTGAAACCAGGTACTGAGGGAAGAACTTTTTTTTCCCTACGAGATCATAATTTCTGTTTTGAAATGTTCTGTCATATTACTCTCCGCGTAACAATTGGAATAATGCTAGTGCCAATTCATAAACTTTCTAATTTAAAATTATAATTACAATATTTAAATTCTGTGATTTAATAGTGGAATTACGTTAAAGGAAATTCAATTTCATATCTTTACGTAAGCTCAATACAAGCTTAAGGTACAGTTTACGGCTGATATATATATTTTTTTGAGAATAAAGGGAATTGTATGCAGGTATTGTGTATTTTGAATGCCTTATGCATTTCGATGCAGCAAAAACTCATTTCTTCCTTTATGAATGTTACATGACACAGTATAATTTTCCTTTTGAAATGTACTGACAAATACATTATTTGCAACAAAATTGTGGGTCGTTTATTTGAGAGATGGTCGAAAAATATTTTTTTTTTACTGATTATCTCTCTTTTGAGAAGAATAGCTTGAGGTAAATGTCTAACACGATGGACTAAAAACACGTAAAAAGGAAAATAATGTATAATTTTCAATGGCAAATATATTAAGGTTAGATCCCTGGCAGAAAATCTATATAGATGTATTCAAAAATAAGTGCTGTGTTTGTCATTGTTTTCTCTGTTAGCCACAAAAAAAAACGTTCAATTGATTAGTGAGGATCACATTCAATAATAATTTAATCTCAGTTACCCTGCGGGGATTAAAAATTGAATCTGTTGCTCAATTTTGTAAGATAGTAATAAATTTTACTAATCTGCTTTGTTTTTACCGTTAAACTTTTAGTGTTTTTGGCTATCTATATACCACTGTTCATGTTTCTCAGTTACCCTGCGGGGATTAAAAATTGAATCTGTTGCTCAATTTTGTAAGATAGTAATAAATTTTACTAATCTGCTTTGTTTTTACCGTTAAACTTTTAGTGTTTTTGGCTATCTATATACCACTGTTCATATTTTTTTATAAGTTTTATGTAACATCGTTCTTATCCTCTTTACATAACACTTTTTACATATCATCGTTTTAATCAGCGTAACATTTCATAGCTCTTTATATATCATCGTTTTGATCACATTTCCGCTCATCACTTTTTTATACATCATCTTTTTTTATCACTTTTACATATCATCAATTTTTATCACCTTTTTCTATCGATTTTTTCACGTTTGCACGTCTTTGTTGTTATTGAAAGGTGTTGGTTTTAAATCTGAAATTTCCGCTGTTGGATCTTGTGCTATAAAACCCCCAACCAAGCCAATCTTCTACCCAATACTTTAACTGGCCCATGTATTTGATACAATGAAATGAATAGGATCGAAATCATTTCCCGAACTGTAAAAAAAAAATATAGATAAATCAAATTCAAAATTCTGCATAGAATTTTTATTTCCAATGCTGAGTTAAATTTGAAAAATCCAGGCACTTTTTGATGAGTGCCCGTGCTTTGCTACGGAGTAAATTCAAATTAAATACGACGGTCAATGTATGCAATTAATGCCAAAAAAATATATATGTATTTGTAAAAAGATCGTAATGGATATTTTTATAGACAAAATAATGTAGAAGAAAGTATTCAAATTAAATCTAATAGAATATACTAAAGAATATAGTACAGGTAATATAGTACAGTTTGAGGAACATTTATTTTACGGTATTTTAATATTTTTATGGATAATGTCCAATCGTCTGCCGCATTAGAAAGAAAAAGAATTTTTTTTGTCTATTTCGTTGTTATGCACGTTTCGTGTATGTTATATACATATATGTGTATGTTATATACATATCGTGTATACATACTATATACATAAAAATTTGTCAACCGTGTTAAAGATGTAAACGGCACGTGGACTGATTTTGTTTTCGAATTACGCACCTATTTTAATGGGTGGTTAACAGGATTAAATATAAATGACTTTGAATTCCTAAAAGAACTTATGATTACAGATCAATTAAAAAAGCGAGTCTCAAATACGATGCGTGAACATTTCATTGATTCTTGGCCAAAGTTTGTTAAAGCGAATGATGTAGCCCAAATGCTGGACTATTATGAAAACGTTCGATCAGGAATTAAAACTAATAGCGAAAGCAGAAATACGAAGCATACTAACTATCGTGATGATATTAAATACTACCCGCATTCAAATTACAGGATGAGTAATCGTAATACGAATAGGTTCGATTCGACCAAGTTTGAGAACAACGCGAACGTCAGCAGAAGTAAAATAAATGAAAAAGAAACTGCAACTCATAAAGTAATTACTTCTTCGATACGCGATGACAGAGTATGTTTGTGGAGAGAGAAATCACATTGCCAAGTTTTGCAGAAAAAACAAATGAGACGCGGATAGGGATGCGACATCGATGTCGATGTTTTCAAAACATCGATGTTTTGATAAAAACATCAATGTTCTAAACATCGATTTATTGAAGCCGATGTTTTTTTTAACATCGATGTTTTGTGCTCGATGTTTTACGCCGTCTCGATGTTTTTTTTAATGAAACAGTACCATAATAAAAAAAATTTGCCACGTAGAATAATTTTCTCACTCAGTAAATGTAAGTCTGAATTCTGTAAAGGATGAATACAAAAGGGGGAACGATTCCTTAGCAAACAGTCAAATGGCAATCAACAACCAGTGAACCAATCAGAGCGCTTGGAATGTTCTTGGCACTCCAGAACCTTCCATGGGGTTTTATTTTACAAATAGTATACACACGAGTGCGTCCATTTAAGTTTTTGTTTTGTTCTGGTTTTATATAAGTTGACGCTAATAGTATTAGTAAGATGCCTCCTAAAAGTACCGTTTGGAAATATTTTTGCAAAACCTCTGACAAAAATTAGCGAAATGCAATATTTGCATTAAGTCCCTCAAAACTTCTGGCAATACCACGAATTTATCTGGATATTTAAAGGCAATACATGGCGATATTTACAAGGAGAATTTTGAGTCATCAATGTAGCCCAAGGAAAAAGCATCCAAGTTTTTGTCATTTGTGTCAGCCCAATCAGACAGTAAAATTAAATCTCCCCCCCACACACACACACACGACTAACCGAAGTAACATTAATGTTAGAGGTTACTAAATAAGTTTTAAAAAATGGATGCTCGAAAACATCGATGTTTAAAAACATCGGTGGTTTTGGGACGATGTTTTATTAGCATCGATGTTTTAATATTGAATATCGATGTTTTAAAACATCGATGTTTTGTTATCGATGTCGCATCACTAGACGCGGACCGAAAATCTGAATGTTTATGGGAATCGTGAAATGACGGCGCCAGACAAATATCTACGCCAAGCAAAGATAAACAATCAAAGCATTAGTATTTTACTTGACACGGGAAGTAGCAGTTGTCTGATGAAAATGTCAATTACTAAAATGTTGGGGTTAAATATTACTCCATGTAAAAAGGATCTTTATTCGTTTGGAAACCAAATTAACCCAGTTTCGCAAAGTCTAGGTGTTACAGATGTAGAGATAGACGATGTTTTGGCTAAGGACGTTACTATTTTGATCGTGTCAGACAATACACAACCAGTTGATTTATTAGTTGGAAGAACATTGCTCGATTTACCGTACATAGCATATGCTAGGGTTGGAGAAAACTTACATATCGGATATGCGAAAGATTACCCATTCTTTAATTTAGAATTTATGGAGGAAACCCAACGGTTAAATTAAAAGTAACTGAAACAGTACAAATTGTGGATAATAGTATAAATTTTGTCAAAGCGAAGACTGAAGATTTAAATGATGGTTTAATTATGATTAGGGGAGAAGGTGAAAATTTAGACTCATTATTAGAAGTCAAGGAAGGGGAAACAGTTGTACCAATTATTAATACCAGAGATAGGAACATTATATTGAATAGAAATCAAAATGTTGGTGAAGCGGAATTAGTGGACGATGTCAGTTTAAAGTCGTATAAGGACAATATAAATTTTGTTAATGAAGCACAATCTTTAGAACCTCTAGACATCAGTACTAACGTAGAACGAGAACCTATAACTTTAGAACAAATTAAATTCGATGAGACGTTACTTGAATACCAAAAGCAAGATATAGTTCATTTGTTGAATGAATATAGTGACTGCTTTGCATTTAATTTAAATGAATTAGGCTGCATAGATTTAACTTTCATGGATATTAAAGAGATAGACGGTAGTAAGCCAGTATGCTCCCGACTGTATAAGACGAATGCTTCGGAGCGTAATATTATCAAACAGATAGTACAAGAATGCAACGATAGTAAGATTGTTTCGGAAACACGATCACCATATGCAAGTCCAGTTTTGTTAGTGAAAATGAAAACAGGTGAACACAGATTAGTTATTGATTTTCCCCGTCTTAATAATCAAACGGTAAAGGATAAATTCCCCCTGCCAAAAATAGATGATTTATTGGAAAGTTTGAGCGGTGCTAAATTATTTATCACCTTGGATTACTTGGAAGTACTAGGACCGTTATTTCTTACTAAAGCTGTTTGTTACTTATAAGATATCCTCATACCTGCTTTCTCTTGGGAGGACATGCTTGAAAGATTAGTATTAGTTTTGGAACGTCTACGATTAGCGAAACTTACTCAACTTGCTAAGTGCGAATTTGGTAAAAAAGAAGTACAATTTTTAGGTTTTGTAATAAATGCCGATGGTTTAAAGCCAGGTCTAAGGAAAATAAAAGCTATTGAAGAATACGTTGAACCTAAGAATATTTATGAAGTAAAAATATTTCTAGGACTTACAGGTTTTTTAGGCGTTTTGTTTCCAAGTACGCGGAGAAGGCCGAACCATTGAGTAGATTAACTAAGAAAAATAAAGATTTTGAGTGGAAAGAAGAACAGAAGAATGCTTTTAAAGCTTTGAAAGAAATTCTTAGTAATCAACCAGTTTTAGCTCACTATAACCCCACATTAGAGACGGAAGTACACACAGATGCGAGTTCAGATGGATTAAGCGGAATGCTAATTCAACGTGGAGACGATGGAAAATGGCATTTGGTGTATTGCGTAAGTAAGAAGACAACTGATGTAGAAAAGAATTACCACTCAAGTAAGCTAGAATTAATGGCCATTGTATGGACACTTGACAGATTAAGACAGTATCTAATTGGAATTAAGTTTACAATTGTTACTGACTGCCAAGCACTGATTCACATGAATTCGAAGAAAACGACGAATCCCCAGATAGCTCGATGGTATGATCTGATTCAGGAATTTGATATGGATGTAAAGCATAGACCGGGTACGAAGATGAGTCACGTCGATGCGATGAGCAGAGCTCCAGTTTTAGAGGCACAAGATACTATGAGAAGCATAATAGAACAAAATTTAGAAGTTTATCTTACACTTAGTGAAGAAGAACAAGTTTTAATAATCCAACATGCAGACCCATAGTTAAGAAAATTTATAGACATTTTTCGAAAAGATGAGTATGAAAGGACAACATACGACAAACAGAAAATATGCAATTATGTTTCTAAAGGAAATAAGCTGTATAGAAAAGTTAAAGAGAAGGGAAAAGAAAAGCTACTTTACGTAATCCCCAAAAGCATGAGGAAAAGTACCGCAGTGAAGTTCCATGATCTGATGGGACACTTCTCAGTCGACAGAACTGCGAACAAAATTAAAGAATTATATTGGTTCCCTTATATGAAGCGTTACTTACGAAGACATATATCTATGTGCTTTATGAACAAAGTACGAGGAGGAAAACAGAAAGGCTATTTGCACCCCATTAAACCAGGAGAAATAGTAGTTGTCAGACGACCACCAAAACCAACAGGAGAACCTACGAAGACGCAAGCGAAATATAGAGGACTACTGATAATTACAGAAACACTGCCGAATGACACATACAGAATTACTCAGCTGGAGGAAAAGCAGAAAGGACGATTCTACACCACCACAACTCACGTCAGTCAACTCAAGCCATGGCCTAAACCTCAATATGAAGACGATGACGATGACGATTCAGACAACGAGGATCCCAGTGCAGAACCTCCTGAACCACCTTAACTTAGTCCAAAGCATCACCAGGTAACAACCTCCGAAGATCAGGTAATATAGTTTTTTTTCTTTTTTAAGTTTTCTTTTTTTTTTCTTTTTCTTTATTTTCTTTTTTTTTCCCAAGAGCTCTTGAACTCTAAGAAGGACTCAATTATGACATTATCCAAAAGACTTTGAATACCATATATTATTTTTGTTGTCTGGCACATTGTTTTTATTTCTAAATGTTTAAGTTGTATTTTAAGAGAGTTATAACCATGTACTAATTGAGGGCAATTCTCAGTCAGGATGCCCGAATGTAATCAATTTTCTATGTCAATACATGGCAGCATGTGACAGACCGCAAAAAGAATGTTAACGCATGTGCACTGCGATACTGTGAGACAGAGAGAGATATGTGTAATGATTGGAGGCGCACTTTTACGGCCAGCCGCTAAGTGTTTCCTAAATGTTCAAATAAAACCTTTGTTATTGTTTTAAGAAAGTATAATGTATTATTGATTTTCCTCTCTCCAGTAACCAGAAGCTTGCCTTGTTAGCAAAAGAAGAGCTAACAGTATATATGTATGTATATATATATATATATATATATATATATATATATATATATATATATATATATATGTGTGTGTGTGTGTGTGTGTGTGTGTGTGTATATATATTATTCGTGAACGTTTGTTTAAGTATCTGATATAATTTTAATTACTCTCAGTGTAAAACACAAGTGAAAGAGAAAAGAAATAATTTATACCCTTTGAAATTTAGATAACGTTGTCACGTCACAGTTAAATAGGCACTTGAAAAATACCCCAGCAAGAATGTGAGATACAATAATTAGAAGATACCATCGATCACTGTTCGAGTACCCATAAACCTCTCATTTCATCAGCAAACAGGGCAATTTCGACACACACGAGGGGGACCAAAAATAACCACACTGTTAAATAACGCACTTGAACAGATCGTCGGCAAATAAGGTTAATTAAGAATTGAGGTATAAGGAACCGACTGTCATTTATAAAATTGACGTAATAAGCTAAATAGAAATGCATGAAACATTAGCCCTTGAAATGCTCGGGTCATGAAATATGCTTAGTAGTAGAATTCTTTGATACAAGTGTTAAATAATTAACAGTACTTGTCTTTACATTCTGTTGGAAATAGTACTTGTATTATTTGGAACTGGCGGTGCACCCACTTATGACATGAACGTCGAACAATGATCCGAATGGCTGGGGTGCTGTTAGTCATACAAGAGTCAAGAGGTTTGGATCCCATTGTTGGCAATGATTGCTTTATCTGTTCTGTATCGGCTTTTCACTGTTTCACCCTTGAATTATTAGCGAAATGTGACCTCAGCGATCTTATATATATATATATATATATATATATATATATATATATATACAGTGGAATCTCGATCTATCGTTTTTCAAGGGACCGATTGAAATGAACGATAAATGCGGGAAAATGATAAATGTGGAAACATTACAAAGCAATATGATCGTTGGGACTGGATAAAATGAACGACACATACGGAAAAACGATGGATCCGAAAACGATCGATCGAGATTCCACGGTATATATATATATATATATATATACATACTTATGTATATGTATATCTATCTATCTATCTATCTATCTATCTATCTATCTATATATATATATATATATATATATATATATATATATATATATATATATATATATATATATATATATATATATATATATATATATATATATATATATATATATATATAGTGATTTCCGCTTATAAGAATCACGTTTGTTATTACTGTTTTTGATTCTTATAAGCGGTTGATTCTTATGGCCGAAATTTAGGTTTTTGGACAGGCACACACACACATACCTATATATACATATATTAGATATTTTTCCATAAAATACTATTTAATTTACGTTAATTATCTTTTATTAAAATTATTTTTTATAATTTTAAAAATACAACTTAATTTCTAGACTTATAAGTAGATACACATGGTTATAGTAAGAGAAGAAAAAATATCCAATATTTGTTACAACATACCTGCTCCTGCTTAACAGTTTTAACATTTCAACTACAGGAAGGGAGCAAGAAAAAGTTTTCTGTGGTAGTTTGACGTAATGAAGTTTTCGGGAGGCTGTTTATTACTTTTTTAATACTAATAGTCTCAGACGAAGATTCACCTTTACGTTTCGCGGTTTGATAACTTGCTGAATCTAATAATGTCACGTTTGCCTAAGTGATAGTAGACACTTCGCCGAAGATTTATGTGTTTCGGGATCCGGGTAGCCGCAACCAGGATTTCGGGGGTGGGAAAAAAATTCCATTTTTTTGTTTGTCAGTGGAGGAAAGTGAAATCGGACCCGGACGGGTAAAGATGCCCCCGGGTCTAGCAAATAGGACAGTGTAGTTCTAAAGCGTTTAAGGGGAAAATATTATGTTGTGTCTAACAAGGAAAGGGATGAATTTTATGACTATATTCCATACCATCTTATCAATCTTTCTTTTTTTTTTTTAAGAAAGAACTTCGTGCCTTTTGAGGGTTTAAGTGGCTTTTTTGGAAAAATGAAAGGAAAGCCCAGAGTGTAAACTGATTCTTATAACCGGTGGATTGATTCTTTAAAGCGAAAATTTTAACATGGAAATAATACATTTGTTTTTGTTTTCGCGATATTGATTCTTATAACCACTGATCACTATAAGCGGTGGTTACTGTATATATATATATATATATGTATATATATATATATATATATATATATATATATATATATATATATATATATATATATATATATATATATATATATATATATATATATATATATATATACATACATATATATATATATATATATATATATATATATATATATATATATATATATATACATATATATACATACATACATATATATATATATATACATATATATATATATATATATATATATTTATATACATATATATACAAGTAACCCTCCTATAACACGGTAGATAGGTCCCTAGAAAATGCCATTTTGTGTGAAACCGTGTTATATGAGACCCAGGGACAGTTAAAAAAAGTGGGGTTACGTTCCGAAAACTTATTAAATACAAACTTTTTTTTAAAAATTCCATATAAGCAGCTTAATTATTAAAAATATAAATGTATGTATAACACAAAACGAAAAGAAACAAAAAATATTATTTTCATTTAATACGACCTTAATTTAATAAATTTCTTCCTCATTACTGCTCAGTATAATCTAACGAGAACGTTTTTTCGGTTGAACGATATCACCTTCACTTTCAGTACCTTTATCTCCATTTAGATTTTTTGCACCTTCTATCCTGTTCAAAAAATCTATAATTTTGGTTTGTTTCTTGGTTCTTATGAGGTCATTGTAGATTTCACGGTATACAGATAGACAATTTTGCAGCTCCCTTTTGAATTTTCGGCTTCTTTCAGCGGAAGGGTCGGCATTCAAGAAAAATGATTCAAGATTTTCAGCCAAGCTTAGACCTTCTTGTAATTTTATAGAATTTTAAATGAATAAATTATAAATTGTTTATACATTTTCATGTAAAGCCGCTATAGTTTATCATTCATTTCCGTCATTATTTTAAGATAATTTAGTTTTAAAATGTGTTAAACAAAAATCATGTTATCTAGTGCTATAGATGTATAGTGTTGTACAAAGGTTTTCGCAATTTTTTTATCGTGTTAGAGCGAAACCGTGTTACAGGTTGCAGTGTTATACGAGGGTTCCCGCAATTTATTTTATCGTGTTAGATCGAAACCGTGTTGTAAGATGCCATGCTGTAGGAGGGCTACCTGTATATACATACATATATATATATATATATATATATATATATATATATATATATATATACCGGGTGGCCATAATTAAACTGACAGTGCTCACAGTATTCTGTAGTGCGATCTATTTGCGAGAATGACGCCACATTTTGTAGGAAGATTAAACAAGACGGGGGACGAAGGATTCCGCGAAAAAATAAATTAGTTCCAAAAGTCACCGCTAGGGGAATATTTGGCTCTGTGTAATAGAAAATAGAGTGTTAACAAATGTAAATCAATACGGAAATTACCTTTTATTTTGCATTCAAATGATGTTCAATGTGGCTGCCGTTGTTGTGGACCACATATTGCATTCTGTGCACAGTATGCACAACAGCAGAAAGTAACATGTCTGCAGGAATCTCCCGTACAGTCCGTGATATGTTATCCTTCAACGTAGCCAGGTCCTGGAACACTCCTTGATAGACCTTGGACTTAAGGTAACCCCATAGCCAGAAGTCGCATGGGGTAAGATCAGGCGACCGAGGTGGCCATGCAGTTGGAAAGTAGCGGCTAATGACTCTTTCTGTTGTGAATTTCCGTCGTAGCAGCTGTTGCACCCGTATAGCAACGTGTGGAGGGGCTCCATCTTGCATAAAAATGATTTCCCCCAGGCATTGTCTTTGCTGAAGTGCCGGAATGACAAAGCTGTTCAACATGTGGCGATATTTCTCTCCGGTAACAGAACAGGTTTCCGGTCCTGTCGGGGTAATGTTCTCATAGAAGAATGGACCTACGATAAATTCCGCTGTGAACCCACACCAAACAGTTACCTTTGGTGAATGTAAGGAAATTTCTGTGACTGCATGTGGTGAGTTGTCATCCCAAATTCGGCAGTTCTGGGTATTCACAGTTCCATGCAGGTAAAAGAGGGCCTCGTCTCCCCATAAGATTTTCCACGGCCAAGCATCATCCACCTCCATTCTGGCAAGAAAGGTGAGAGCAAAAGTCAATCGCTTATCGTGGTCGGGGTACAGTAACTCCTGTACACGGCTGATCTTGTACGGATAGAAGTTGATAATCTTTCGTAAGATTTTCCATACCGTACTGTAAGGCATATCCATATTCCGAGCTAATCCACGAGCGCTAGAGGTGGCAGCAATATTGTCTGGTCCTCTGTCGACAATCGCCGTGGCAACTGCTTCGGTTGTATCCTGTGGTACAGCTTTTCGTCCTCTGCCTGAATGAACCTTCAGAGAACCTGTTTTCTCAAACATCGCAACCATTGTTTTTAGCCCATTAACTGACACAGGACCGTTACCTTTACGCATTTTTTTGTGCGTTCTAAAAGCACGAAGTTGCACTGGTTGAGGTAAAAGAATTTGACCAGTAACGCACGCTCGACTAAAGAAGGAGACATTGCACATAAACTTTCAATCCGATTGATTCGAAACGTAACACATTGCCTTTTAAAACCCAAGCAGCTGGCACTGTGCCAATGGATGTAACGTGAAATTTGAATAAAGAATTTCTTCTGCTCAGCGTACATGATATTGCAGATCACGAGACTTTATCGGTGTTTATGTAGATTTTACGCTTTTTTAAAAGTGTTGCCATATTGTACTTGAACTAAATAAGAAAATGTGCATAATAAAAGGTAATTTTATTTAGTATTAATTTGCATTTGTTAACACTCTATTTTCTATTACACAGCGCCAAATATTCCCCTAGAGGTGACTTTTGGAACTAATTTATTTTTTCGCGGAATCCTTCGTCCCCCGTCTTGTTTAATCTTCCTACAAAATGTGGCGTCATTCTCGCAAATAGATCGCGCTACAGAACACTGTGAGCACTGTCAGTTTAATTATGGCCACCCGGTATATATATATATATATATATATATATATATATATATATATATATATATATGCATGTATATGTATATATGTTGGAAACTGTCATTTTGCTGTATATATATATATTTTGCTTGTATTTATACATACACACACACACACACACATATATATATATATATATATATATATATATATATATATATATATATATATATATATATATATATATATATATATATATATATATATATATATATGGAAAATGTTAAAGGTCAACAATAAATTACTGAGGAATTAATTTTTTGATACGAGGGTTTCCCAACTTTTAAGGTTTCAACCCCTGAAAATTTTCGTTTGGATTTCATTATATAATAATATGTTTAAGCAAAACGTTTATTCGTTTACACATATATTCCCGATTAGGTGTTCAGTATACAACACTGAATATTCCGAATTGAATTATTCAACTCCTCTCCGTGGTTTCAAATTTTCTCCCATTAGCTATAAATGACGTCAAAGCAAAATGACAGTTTCTAATTTCGCCAAGCGATTCCATTTTCCCAGCAAGCCGTTTCCCGCCACGTCTAAACAGTTTGCAAAAAGCAATTCTCTAATGAGATAATTGAAAACGGATAAATATGTGGCTCATCTGCGGAAAAATCTCCCACCGTGTTTGTTAAACTAGAAAGCTAATAATACTAAATCTAATGTAATAATATCCTCGTTTATTCACTCGATTATTCTCAATCTGCTATTTATAGATGGAAGCCGCTTGTTTAACGAGATTTATCGCGGCTGTTGCTAATAAAGTGAAATCAATCGATCGTATTGCGACAGAACTACGTTGCTTTGAAGAAATCGGTGTTTAAACGGGAGAAAAAAAAAACATTCACTTTTCACAACCCAGTTAAAAAATATCAGCTGCTAATGTTTTTGTTTTTTTTCACATTTCCTGTCAGGACCATGTATTTGAAAGTTGTACAGATAAACAATCCAGAGAAGGCCTCATTACTTGCAATGTAGTTATGCTTTTTTTTGCGATGAAATCGATACTTATTCATATTGGGGGAAGTTACATTTAATGAACTGCGGGGAAGGAACTTTCTGTCCAGTGGCGTAGCGAGCATAACTGGCGCCCGGAACACAATAAATTTGTGGCGCCCCCCCCGAAAAACATATTGTAATATAATATATAGACCCTATATTGGCGCCCCCCCAATAAACATATAATAACAAAATGTATAGATCTTATATTGGCACCACCACCCCCGAAAAGCATATAGTAATATAATATATAGACCTTATGTTGGTACCCTCCCCGAAAAACATATAGTAATATAATATATAGACCTTATATTGGCGCCCCCCCCCAAAAAAATATAGTAATATAATATATAGACCTTATATTGGCGCCCTCCCCGAAAAACATATAGTAATATAATATATAGATCTTATATTGGCATCTCCCTCGAAAACATATAGTAATATAATATATAGATCTTACATTGGCGCCCCTCTGCGAGAGGCGCCCGGGGCATGATAGACCCCCTTGCCCCCCCCCCTCCTTTGCTACGCCACTGTTTCTGTCTCCCATTCTACAGAATATCGAGAGTAAAGGGAAGATCTCTAATAATCTTCAATAACATGATTATAAATTGTTACATCTAATGAGGAAATTCTGAGACCAGGTACGAAATATAAGTAAAACCTAATTTTCTAAAAAAATTTTCTTTTATGAAAATTTCATTATAAATGTATTAAAAAATGAACACACCAAATGATTCGAAATTTTAGAACTTGAACTGGGGTGAGGGGTAATACGTTACGCTTTTTCCACAAACCCAGAAGCGGATGCACAGAACTTTTAACGCTTGTTGGCTCTCTAAAATCTGGCATTTCTAAACCAGGTGAAATGTTGCTAAAATTCCCCTTTGTTTAGTCCCTGACATCTCACATCCTTGCACATACTGTAAATCTTGATTTTAAAATGAAAAATAAAATTCAGGTAGACTCTTCTAACGAAACTACCGCGGGTTATTAACGTAGGATTACTTAACGTTGCTTACCTCTTTTGTATGTATGTATGTATGCATATATATATATAGATATATATATATATATATATAAGAAATAGATGATAGAGAAAACCAGTAATAGCCCTAAAGCTACTTGCAGCCAGGAACAAATAGCATGAAAAGAAAAGCATGAAAGAGGTTTTAAACAGCATCTCATCATCAGCGGTGTCAATGCTGTCTAATAACCAATAGAATGTTTCCGATGAGTATGATCTATACAATAAACACACTCAGACACCGTACAATCCATGAAAAACAGAAGAATTGATTAAATATTGAATAATAGTGTAGAGACAGGCGAGTCACTATAATAAGGAATAACGCCCCCTATCGTAGGGGAAGGGGTACTACGCAGAACGCCGGGGGTGATTGCAGACTCCAGACGTATCTGATAGGCTGTCACGGAGAACGACGGAGGTGATTGTAGACTCCGGTCGTGTCTTAGATTTTGTTTGTAGAGAGAAAAGTTCGGAGGTGATTGAAGACTCCGAACGTAGCTGGTGTTTGCTTTAGAGCGTTGAGGTTACGTTGATAATTTGTTCCTGTAAATATTGTTCTTCTACCTGTTATATATATCGTCTTTTGTACTTGTCCGTGCTGTGCTCGTCTTATAATAAACTGTATGTTTAAAAAAAAAAAGAGCTGGTTCTAGTTTGAAAACAAAAAAAGGACTCTCAACTCGACATCTGTCACAAATAGTACTTAACCAAAGAACACCAAGCCTGGCGCTAGACAGAGTTGAAGTTAAGAATATGTAACCGCAAGATGACTGACGTCACAAAACTTGCAACCATGGAGATGTTGGATTCTCAGTTACAGACTTACTATGGTTACCGTATTTAGGACTATTATACCCTTAATAATTTAGTTTTTTATTATTATTACTAAGAGTTATTTTTATTATTATTTTTATTTTTACTTATGATTTTTAATTTATTTTGTATTTTTAGTAGTTATTTTATCTTATTGTTATGTTTAACTTATTAAGAGCAACAGAACAAACTATTCATTAAAACTAAAACAACCAATTATGTTTTTGGATAAACTTTCGGGGTAATTATTCCATATTAGCACAGCTATATGTATATATATATACATACATACATATATATATATATATATATATATATATATATATATATATATATATATATATATATATGTATGTATGTATGTATGTATATATATATATGTACAGGTGGTTATCAAAATAATGGAAACACATATCAATATTATTGGTGTTTATGAAAGTGCTTCGTATTCCTTAAAAACAAGTTTAGGAACTAGTATTTTTTTTAGAATATAGTGCATACATTATTCTACTCTAATGTAGGAGGAATGAAACTTTGGGAATCAGGCTCCTTGGAGTATAGTGTAAGATTTAATTAAAAAATTAAACTATTTATTTTATTTTTTTTTTAATTTATTTAAAATTGTGACGCATTTTCGTACTTTTCTGTTTAACTGTTTACTGCTTGCCCAAGCTATACAGACTGGGTTTGGCGCTCTGCCAAAATTATAACTCGCGACGATGGACAGTCTGAAATTTTACTTTCCGGAGAACCGCTATGGACGAACGTAACGCTACGTTAAAAGGAAAAAAAAACAGAAAAACTAAAGACCCAATCAAACACAGAACGCGTTTTAAATGTTCGATAACTATTGCTTATTGTGAAGATTACATGCACCATTTATTTTCTTTTAGACTAATTAAAATTTTCTTAAAAAAGGGCAAATAGATTTTGAGTGAAATTAGTTATTAAAATACAAATTTATAATATTCATTTAAAAGTTGGACTCGCTAAATTGCCTTATTAACGAAAAAAAAAATTCATCGAAATTTGATTTTTTTCTGCTATCGCCTCTAGGGCTGTGTATACGATTTTTCTACATTAGAGTAAAATTCTGTGAAGTGTTTTTAACTGCTGGAGGTTTAGAGGTACAGTAACCACCGCTTATAGTGATCAGTGGTTATAAGAATCAACCGTTTATAAGAATCTATATCTTTGCGATTTCTCGCCGATGCGATTTCTCGATTGAATGTCTCCCAGATGCAGACGAGAATAGTCTCTGTGCCTATGTACACACTTGTAGATATGTCGAATTTTTAATACAAGCTGTATTATTTTAAATTATTCTGTCTCTTTGTGGTTTACTTCAGTTATGGGGACGTTACAGTGTACTCGGGAAATGAAACGTTTCAAAAAATTCTCATTATTAGTCTTGGTTTGTGTCTTACGACATTCGTTATTTACGACTCTCCTTCTGAGTAATCCTGCAAACATCCATCTCTATTGGTAGAAGCATTAAGGCCGTGTATCCGATAACGTCGCTCATCTTGAATCCCGATGTTGAGCTATCGAAAAATTTTCTCTTCTTATTTTGGGAATTACGGTTTAAGAAATACTTATTTTCGAATTCTATATCCTGCATTCGAAAGTAGACGCTAAAATAGGATTTTAAAATTTTAAAACTTCGCACTCTTTATTCAGACACCATTGTAAGAAATGGAATTTAAAAAAATTCCCCGTTAAAATAACACTCATAGAAAATGTCCACTTAGTTTAACATGATGATGTTTAGTTATGTATCAACTTATCTTCTAAATTGTAAACAAGCTGTCTTTTGGATATTTTCCAAGGGTTAACAAAGATATTTGCATCATGAGATACGGGTTAGATTTTCCTAAGTTACCATAGGGTCGCAGTTGATAAATTTGAAACCATTTAAGGGGACTCACTACTCTTAAATCTTTAAAACATTAGATTTTTTGGAAAACATATATGTTAAAGCCTGATCATTTCTGAACAAAATAAAGCAAACCGCATGAAAATAATCCGCTTAGTTCCGCAGATATTGATATTCTAAATATTTAATTACCGATCAAGTTTATGGTAAGAACAATTTTAAACTCATTTTTCTCAAAAAGTAATTTTGCATCATTCCGCAACCGATATCTCAAAAACTATGAAACATAATTCCATGAAATTTTTATCACTGCATAATCATGTTATTTTATTGCGTCTGAACTAGAGTTATTGCAATCACTGCACATATTGTTATTTTTTCAGGGGTAAATTAATGCAAAAATTTAAGGAAATTTTAAGTATATTTTGAGCAGTTTTAATGAAATTGAAAAGATATTTTAATGTTGAATGTCTTATGTTCAATTGTATTTTGAATTATTTATTTTAAATATAAAACAGGAATTATACATTTAAGTGTAAAATTAATTTCATAGTTCTGCGCGCAAGCCAGTATACAATAAAATTACTCAAAAAACAAGGTGTCTCTAAAGCATTTAAAAAAAAATATTTAAAATTATTTTGAGAGTTGAAATTTTTTTTATTAAAATAAATATATCAATTTATCATATACATAAAATTTGGAAAAATTGGGAGTAAATTGAAATAGTTACAAAGAGTCAAAAAGTATGAAGATATCCCATATTTCCTCGACTTAAGGGTCGTGAGTCCCCTTAACAATTTTTATTAAGAATATTTGCAAACATTTCAAAAAAGTCTCTCTTTTTAAATTATGTTTACGAATTTTAAAATTTCCATTCGAAAAATTACCTTATCGTCTCATTTTAATCATGATTCTATTCGGTAAATATTGAATTTCTCACATTTTTATTGTTTCTCCACATGAGATAGGCAGTTTTTACTACATCCTTCTTTTCTCGAAATAAAATACCCAATATAATCATATTGTGTTTCCAAGATTATAGAATATACTTCATGAGAATCTGAATTAATTGATCGAAAAAAATTTAATTTTCAATCAAAAAATTATCTTATCGTCACATTTTAATCATGTTTCTATTCCTTAAATACTGAATTTATCACATTTTTATTATTTCTCCACATCCTTCACATCCTTCACATTTTTATTATTTTACTACATCCTTCTTTCCTCAAAATAAAATATCCAATTGATCATATTGTGTTTCCAAGATTATAGAATATACTTCATGGGAATCTGAATTAATTGATCGAAAAAAATTTTAATTTTCAATCAAAAATTATCTTATCGTCACATTTT
>OU015492.1:227011763-227015935 GCA_907164885.2 Dolomedes plantarius | reverse complement strand
AGAGTCATTGTAACATCTGTCAAAAATAATAAAACGGTATTTAAAACTTAATTTCAAAGGCATTATAATTTACTTTTCTGAAAGTATGAAATGCTATTTTAAAGTAAGAGACAGACTTTTGAAAAGTAAGTAATTTAAGGTTTTATAAATTAAACAATTTAATTCTTTTAGATAATATTTTAAGATAATAATCCTTTTGAAAAGAAAGGGATATGAAATGCTCACACACAAAAGCGCCAGTTTAATATGAATTCCCTTTATCTAGGAATTTCTTTAAAATTAATTGCTAGACGGCTTTTAATTAATTAATATGACACTACTATCATATGAAAATATTTTATTCAGCCCAAAAGATCATATTTTGACAAACAACATATTTTGACCAGTTTGAGGTAAAAAAAATTTGTGTTGCGCACTTTTTTCAAACTTGAAATAAAAAAATTTTTGAAGCAATAATCATGTAATAGAAATATAGAACAAATATGGTTTATCACAGCAATGAGTAAACATAAATTCAAATAATTGAAAATTACATAAGATTTTATTGGAAATTTTAATAAATGAAAAAAAATTATTTAGATTAAAATAACATTTAAAATAAAATGAAAACTGATTTTAAAGGTAAAAATTTAAATACATGCGTGTCTTGCTATGTTTGTCTCGTCTCTTATACGAGTAAGAGACGAGACAAACATAGCAAGTCTAGATTTAAAGCAGAAACATTTGATTACTTTCCATTTAACCCATGTTTTGAAACGGTGCTTCAATGATTCGGTAATCAGTTCTTAACATATTTATTTAAGTTTATTTACACGTCTATTTACACATCTACAAGGTTAAATAAATTGAGGGTGTTAATTAAAAGGTAACCCCAAACCTTTCTCAAATTAAGGTAAACGCACCACTAATGGGCCGGTTAAGAGAAAAATTGAAATAAATCTGAATTTTCACAGCTATAGATAAAGCAAACTGGTCCAAATTTTTACCTGCCATTTTAATAACTGTCTTACATCTGTAGTAGAAATTGGATTGCACTGGCCGCATTCATAAAAAAATATATACACATAAATAATAACCAACCTGATGCAACTATAATGGGCCATCCAATAATGGGCCATCAATATCGCCCATCACAGCATTAATGGGTCATCTATTTATAGAGAATCTATGCTCACTTCTACCCAGACTTGGGTGTATATAATTTGAAGTGGCTCTCTATTTGAATTTGAACCACACACAGTTTATACATCAAACAATGTTTATTGAATTCGTTGCACATATAATTGGCTTTTACAGCAATAAGCATGCGTACTACTTGTACGGAATGTATAAACACAGCTTTCAAGAACAATATATTTTTATACTCACGAACAGTATGTCAAACCAGCAGTACTGCCATGTAAACTTCTGGCCCGATAAGCACTAGCGCAGGATAACACCTTTTCAACCTTAACTACCTCCCCCTCTTTCATAATGACGCTGCGTGGTATTTATACTAAGAGCGTATGCCGAAATTAGCATATCTGAAGCAGCTTCTTTAATTCACTCAAAAGTTCGATTCTTGTGAATCGAATCTTGTGTATACCTTACACTGGCCTCCCTCGAAAAAAAAATTAGGTAACTGAGGTCTGAACGGCTTCAGTTAACTAATTGAAAACGCGTGGTGGTCTGACTTTTTACATAATGGGTGGCAAAGCCAAAAAAACCTTCCACACGTTGTGTGGAGGAAAAACGCCACTACCATTTTACAAAACTAACCCCGAAGGGTCCAGGTGACACCATCAAACAGTGGATTTGCAGAGTTGCGGATACTGGGCTGCCAACTGCGCCCTAAAATATCTATTTTAATTAAAAGTGACAACACAATTGCACAGCATGACATTTCTTGACTGTATCTGCTCTCCCCCAATTTATAATGTACATGTGTTATTTTTTTGTGAAGTTAGTACATTAGTGGTTAATTGGTATATTGTACAGTATGTATTTTTTTTCTAGTCACTACATGTCCCCTTCAAAAATTTATAAAACAACAGTATGCCGTATTTTTTTTTCAGTGGCTCACCCCTTCCCCTCAAAATGTTTACACAGTATATACACTGGGGAATTTCAAACCAATTTGGTTCGGTTTTATTAAAGGGTGGGAGTTAGAATAAGAAAGTTGATACAAGACTTGTTCCTCATGAATGCAGCAACTTCCTTGCACCAGTCTGTCCAATCCGTGGAACCTCTCTTGACGGTCGCAGTCCTAGTAAAGGGGTTCGTTGACCGTGTGGGCATCCTTCGTGCAACAGGTCGTTGGTCCTGAGGCGCTGGTCCGGCTTGACGATGGACAGGAGGTCTCTTGGGAGGAGGCCAACCTTGCTGGGCGGCAGAAATCTTCCGTTTCCTGTACTTATGCAAAGGAACTTTAAAATTGTCATTCTTCCTTTTGATAACCTTGTGTACCTTATCAGCGACGCATTCATCCTTTGATGGAGTTTTTGTAGTGCACACTTTACCTTTCTTCGTACTTTTGCTTGTATCGGTATTAGATTTTAATGCAGATTCTATTTTGTCAAATTTATACGCCGCACCAACGTGTTTAGTTACTGGCTTTATCTCTCTACTTGTGTCATGTTTCTCAACAAACTGACTCTGTTTTTGGTATTGGTGCTTATGCAACTTCTTGTTTACCGCCTTAATTACTTCAGTATTTGCAGTTTTAATGCTGGAACCTGAAGGCGCTTTTTCACGTTTTTTATCCCCCTTAACTTTAGTTTTATCCTCTTTTGACGAAAAAGTCTCTTTGAAACTTGCGATATCAGAATCGTTATCATTTAAATTCTTTAACACTGCTTCAGTTTTAGGAATATTAAGCTTTTCGTACTGGTGCGTTTTAATGCAACCTGCGTCTATAACTTCCGAAGCATCAGCTAAACTACTTACAGTATAACTCTGTGTCAACTTTCCATCCTGATTCTCAGTCTGGTTTTCATGTACTTTATTTAAAACCATATTATCAACCTGGCCTACAGCATCCTCATTCGGATGGAAACTTGAAATAATATCATCATTACCTAGCGAGTTCCTACTATCGTTTAAAGAATTTTTATTGTCGTCAACTAATAAGTATTCACTAACTTCCGTAACGCATACTTCGTCATCTACTAAATTTCCTTCATTAACAGATGTGTGAATATCATCTAAAATATCAGGTATAGCATCAATAATATCAGGTATAGCATTAATAATATCAGGTATAGCATTAATAATAGTGTCAGATGATTTATTTTCTAAACCACTAGCATTATTATCGGCCCTATTTTCAGAAATTTGTACTGGAATTACCTCATCATTCCAGCTAGACTCACTTTCTTTATAAGCCACAAAAATATCCCGACTTTCACTATTCTCAAAATAATGATTACTGCTCGGACAAAATAATACATTTGACCACACAGTTTCAACAGGTTGAACCATATCATGTGAATCAACTTGCCAGTGCAAGTAAGGTGCTTCCATATTATTTACTTTAAGAGCACTAATTTCATTATAACGCCGTGCGCTTCTATTATTTTGCCTGCGGTACTGCTTACGCTGCTGGTTTGAAACTCGCGAAAAATTTTGGCGCGGCTGTATAAAACTTCTCGTACCTGAATGACGGTACGGGGTAGCGAAGAAATGCCTATTGTCATATTTAGCTAAAGCTTGAAGGAGGGTAACCTTGCTTGTAATTGTTTGATTATCTAAAAAATCTTGAACACTTGGCTTCAAACGTTGGATAACTATTTTTAAGATTACCGCTTCCGTTACCCCTTCTAAATATTCCTCACACTTGGAAATCTTTTCCGTAGCAAAATCTAACGCAGACTGACCTTCACGTTGCCTTAGCGAATAAATTTCCGCTTCAATTTCACTTTGATTAAATGTCTTTGGAAAAACACTAAGAAACTGTTGCTTGAATGACAAATAGTCAAAAATCAGATTACTGCTTTGCATGCATGTGTACCACTGAAATGCACTACCTCTTAAAGCGGCTAGAGCAATTTTAAGTTTATCACCCTCTGGGGTGCATTGTTGCTGAAAGTAATGCTCAATTTTCTTTAGGAATTGGCTTGAGGGGCCGCCATTGAATGTGGCTTCGAATGGCGCAATTTGCTGAACCATAATTACCCGAGGAAAATTTCCAGCAG
>OU015492.1:226946763-227006763 GCA_907164885.2 Dolomedes plantarius | reverse complement strand
GCAGCAAAATTCTCTCTCGAATCTAAGTATTATAACATAAGTCTTATCTCTTCGTCACCTTCCTACACTTTATGCGTGCGACTAAGAAAGAGATATGGACACTTTATATGGCGACTTAGAAACAGATTAAGATGGGCAATTTCCTTTTATTTTATATGTACACACATTTTGTACTTTTTTTTTGTAATTATATAAAAAAATTTATACCTAGAAAAAGGCCTACACTACTTTAAATCTTTGTTTTGAAAAGTGGAATATTTGAAAATTAAAGTACGTGTAGCTTTTGATAGATCTGTTTACCCAAAAGCTTTAAAGACATCATTTTTCCTCCTTTCGCACAGAGGAATAAATGCAAAACAATATTTCTTCGAAATCCTCAAACATTTTCTTTATGAGAATTTTTATCACTTTAAAGGGCAAAATGATAAGTTTTGGGGTGAGTTTTGCTTTGGGAGAAATATTTACATATTTTAATATCCCTTCAGCTGTAAAATGCTAATATAACAGATTTTAGAATTCCTCCCCAAAAGTTCAAACACTCTTTTTTTTAAACCTACCATTTAAAGTCATAAACGCTGCCGCAGTTGACATTTAAGGCCTGTTCACATAGGAGTCTGTTGCGTTGCGTTAAGGAAAAGATGACGTTGAGACGAAAATAAACCAATCATATGCCTTCAAACGATTAGCAATGAAATTTTTAACGCCTATGATTGGTTTATTTTCGTCTCAACGTCATCTTTTCCTTAACGCAACGCAACGGACTCCTATGTGAATAGGCCCTTACTGTACTAATTACACTATCAAAAATGTCAGTCATTTTTAGATGCATTGGTATAGCATAAAGATTTTTTAAATATGAATATGAGGGCCTTATTTGAATAGTGGTCCAACTCCATTCTTGTTCATTTTGAGATAACAGCCTTAAAGTCTAATGAGTGCTGGGAAATGACTGCCGAAGTCTGATTTGCAATGCCCTCTGTTGGCAGCAGAAAGAAGCTGGAGTTGTACCAGTTTAACCCTTCAGCGGGCGCGCCAATTTTTGGAACATCAGCAGGCGCGAGGGGCACAAAGCTCAACGTCTCTTTCAACCTTCATTATTCCTTTTGCAATAGATTTTTTTTTCAAGTTGAAAATAATAATTCTGCGTTTTATGACAAGATATAAAATGTTGATAATGTTGAGATTTATTTATAATTAAAGGCCAAAGATTGCAGATGTAATCGCCTTATTTCTAAACTGTCCGGTTTATTGGATCTAAGGGCAACGTGCGGATGGATTCCGATTATGTACAAAAACCTAAAAAACAATAAGAGAGTCCATCTACGTGATATGCGGGATACCGTGTAATAGCTGCGCATTGGATCGACCACATCAACTCCTGCTTTTGTCGTATTGTACAGAGGCTGTTCACACATTTTTTAGACGATGTGTATTGTATTCACAAAACTAAATTACATAAAATTCTTGTGTTTTAAATGTTCTATTTGACATCCCTTATTCTGAACTATCTTTCGACACCGCAATTTCCAGGATAATAATGCCTTTTGAAGTGTCAGAAGAGGTATTCTATCCAATTCCTCCTGAACAGCTTTCCAGAGTAATGTAAGGGTTTTGGGACGACGTTTGGATAATGCAGATTTTAAAAGTCCGAAAGCACAAAAATCCATAGGTGATACATCGGGAAATTTAGTAGAGATATCAGTGAAGGGTATGGCCTTGACACCAGCTTTTTGTTCCATTTCTTTTAGGAAATTTACAGTGGATTTTGATGTGTGACTGCTAGCTTTGTCCTGATGGAGTCTCACAGATTGATGGCACTGTGGGTAAAGCGATGGTATTTCATTCAGAAAAATTGGCGATAAAATATATTCCTGATAGTATTTGGAGTTAATCTTGACATTTTTTCCCACTCTCTTTATTTTTAACTTGCCATTATACGAAAAACCAGCAACAATCATGAATCCCTTAGAAAAACTTTCTTTCCATTCTTTGAACCATGCACTTAAAATTTTTTCTCCCCTTTTATGATAAAAAAATGGCTCTTTTTTGTTGCAATCATTTAAAAATACCCATGATTCATCTATTGTGACAATTGTTTTTCATTTTTCTTTGGATAAGTGTTTCTCATATAGAATTCTGCAGCGTGTCCTGCGTTCAGCGATATGATTTGGAAGAAGACGATGCACATTGCGTTTTTTCGCCTTCTTAAGATTTAAATCAACGTTTATCATTTTGTTTACAGTGGACACCGAGCATTTTAAGGATTTTGCAACTGTCCTTTGACTAGAGGGATTTTCTTTTAACATTAAACAACGTACCTTTGCAATAGTCGAAGATGTCCGTTTTTTCCTTGGATACTTGTTTGGAATTTTTGTCCCACTTGAGGCTCCAATTTGATGTTTTTTTCCTTTCTTGTTGACGATATTACCTATCGACACTTTAGATATCACAAAACCATGACTCTCACATCGTTTTTGGATAACGGAATATGCATATTTCTCTTCGGAAAGAGCATAAATGTAGCCTTCGAACCACTGCTTTGTTAAAAACGCCCTTTTGAATTAAAACAAAACTTTCAAGCCGCAGACGATAATTTTGACTTTTAAAAACATAGTATAATTGCAATTATTTCTTATGCAGCAAACGATTTTTTATTACCGCTTACCAAAATCGTCTAAAAAATGTGCGAACAGCCTCTGTAATCCAGTATAATCGATGGTTTACCACGGTTAAATCAAGACTCACAATGAATGGTAAGGAATACGAAAGTCAGAAAAATCATACTTGCATTAGAAAGGGTGTAGCTATAAATAGAATCTGTTTAGACCATTCAAACCTTACATGTGAAAAAAAATCGAATCAAAATTACAAAAATGTTGCACTTTGTACCCGAGCGCGCCTGCTGAAGGGTTAAAAATAAGATAGAAATGACTTGTATAAACATGAAAGTGAGGCTAACTCCATTTTTTAAAAAAAGGGGAGTTGGACCACTTTTCAAATAAGGCCTTCATATTATAACAAGAGAGTTCAAGATATATCTTACTTATCGAGTAATTTTCATATACTCTAGTTAATGCTGTAACCACTAAAAATATTTTTTGTAAACTAATATTTTAGAACTATTAACTGTGTCGAGACACAGCTTGGCAGAAAATGATTAATCCTTCCTGTATGCTTAAAATTCGGCGAAAAGAAGGTGAAAAGTTAAGTAAAATTTTGTACAAAATTATTCTTACATAATTATTACATGGCATCATAAGCTGACATCCTACCAACATCTATGCGTTATTACAAATGATAAAAAAGAAAATTAAAGCTTGAGGTATATTTTTGCTTACTCCATTAGTTATGTGGCTTTTTAATGTATCATGTTAAGCTTCAAGAAGTCATATGTTATGGATACTGATGTTTTGGGGTCAAGTGATTTGAGGAAAAAGTTTAATTTCAGGTAGATTGCAGTGGTTTATACATGTCATTTGTTAGATATCAAATTTTTAGAAGTGATTGATAAATGAAGCTTTGGACGGCATAATATTTTAACCATGTGTTTATTAACTTGCTTTCTTGTTTGTGTGTATGTTTGTCCCGTACAAATCTCGCAATCGATTTTTAAATAACTTCCCAAGTAGCTAAGCATTTGAAACTTTTAGAATATCTCAGAACACGATGACAATGCATTCTTTTAATACTTTTAGCCATCTTTAAGCAGAATTTAATTCATCTTCTGTTAATTTTGTTTTGTAGACTGGTGCAGCCATCTATCGGCCTCGACGGGAACGAAAAGTTAAACGCAAGTTAATTTCCAATTAATTAATTTTCTTTCAAGTTGATGGGATAATTCATCAAAAAAAATGTTAAAAAAGTATTTATTAATACATAGAATTGTCAAGTTTATATGATTCAACAGAAAATTTAAAAACATGGTATATAAAAGGTCCTTTTTATCTTGAAATTATTATATTTGATACTACTGTATAAAAATTAAAGCTATTTGAATGTACATTTTTGATGTCATGATAATTATTAAATATCTTTTCACTTTGAAAGATAAAGAAAGAACAACTTTTATGTGCGAATATTTATAATATATCAGTATTGTTTTTTCGACTGCTATATTTAACACACATTTCAAAATGGGCATAAAACATAAAACAGCAGAGATCACAAGATTCTAGAATTTCATTTCTAAAATAAGAATACTGACGGTTTGGGGATTTTGTAGATAAAAGGAAAGTAAGGAAGAATTCCGGGAAAGGCAATATGCCATTTCCTGAAATGGGTTATTTTTTTGAGATTTTCTAAAGTTTTATTCGAGAATACTGGACCACCATGAGGCAAGATAAATATGTGTCTGCCGATAAATTTTTCTCTGCGTATAAAGCTCTGGATATTTATGATCAGCACCGCGTCAAAAATATGTAAAAATATATATTCATTTGAAATTTTAAATCTTGTATAATGTATTTCCTCGAAACGTTAAATATTTATTCTTTACCAACAGAGTCTAAGACAAATTTCATGAGCTGTAACATATAATTTAATGAACAAATGAATACTACCCGAAGTTCTTTACAGAAGTTTCGTCCGAGGGAGCACTTTATTCATTACTAGCTGAAAACCCGCACTTCGCTACGGAGTACATTCAAAGTAAAAACATCGGTGAATGTATGCAATTAATGCCAATATATATATAATAAATACGACGATCAATGTATATAATTGATGTAAAATATATATATATTTATAAAAAAATCGTAAGGGATATTTTTATAGACAAAATAATGTAGAAGAAGATATTCAAATTAAATCTAATATAAAGAATACTAAAGAATATAGTACAGTTAATATAGTACAGTTTCTAGAACATTTCTTTTACTGTATTTTAATATTTTTTTGGATAATGTCCAATCGTCTGCCGCATTAGCAAGAAAAAAAAAATATTTTTTGTCTATTTAATTTTTATGCACGTGACGATAAATTTATTTAAAGTACCAGAAAAAGAAGTCACGTGATCGGCATTTAATAAATTAAATTCTAAAAATTAATCTTTAAAAATTTACCAAAAATCAGGAAATGAAGGTAAAGATTCGAAAAAGATTTCATTTAAAGGAATTTTTATAATCTTTCTCGTGATATAAATTTTATAACCCTCAAATTATTATTTTAAATGTAAACTTAAAAAAAGTAAAAAAACAGCTTAAAAATTTAATTTTAAAAAATCTAAGAAGAATTTTTCAAAAATCTCTCTTAGTGCACCCCTACACTATAAGAAGAATCGCCATGCAAAATTTCAGCCCTTTAGGTCCAGCGGTTTGGTCTGTGCGTTGTATGTCAGTCAGTCAGTGAATGAATGAATGAATGAATGAATGAATGAGTCAGTTACGGAACTGTTTTATATATATAGATGATGAAGGATAAAAAACTATTTGAAATTTTTAAAGCTCTATGTGGAATAGAGGTTTGACTTAATACAGTGGGCGCTCGTTAATTCGTACTCGGTTAATTCGAACTTTCGGTTAATTCGAACTAATCCAAAGGTCCCAAAAAACTTGTATTGGAGTTAATGTTAAAAATATCTCATTAATTCGAACTGAATTTTTATCACTTCGGTTAATTCGAACTACAAATTTGACAAAAAAAATTCATTTTCCTCGTTTAATGGAGAAAATACACGCTGTATTTATTATTTTATGTGTCAAAATTTCTTTTCTGCGTAAAGAGGCACATGCCTGCATTCCTAGACTATTGCATGTCCGCTAAACGTTAGCAGCTATTGTCCTTCTTATTAATGCTAAACGGAAAAAGCAATTTTCCTTTATTTGGATCGATTTTCTTAGAATTTCAGAAAAACTAGTCTTTACTACAGATTGAAGGGAGCTGCGTCAGTTATAACTGCGGTGCAGACAAGTTAATGTGGTTTAGATTCTCTTCCTCATTGTGTGGAGTGAACGTGTAAAAATTCAGGATGTCTACACGTGGAAAGTACAAAACCCTAACTTTGGAGACAAAGGTAGAAATTTTAAAGAAAGTAGAGAATGGCGAATGTAAAACAAAGTTAGCAGCTGACTATGGAGTTAAAAAAATGCCTTGTCAATTAATTTGAAAAACAAGGAGTCAATTTTAGATTCATGGGAAAAATCCAAACTTGGTAGAGGAAGGAAACGAATGGGAAATGCGTCCCAAGAAGTTCTAGAAAAAGCTCTACTGCTATGGTTCCAGGATGTTAGATCTCGAAATTATCCGATAAATGGATCCCGAGTGCTGAGGAAGGCTGATGAATTAGCAAGTCGAATGGGTATTGAAGATTTTAAATGCAGTGATGGATGGCTTTCTCGATTTAAGTCAAGGCATAATATTTCTTATCAAACTGTATGTGGCCAAAGCTCTGATGTAAACGAAGACGTATGCACTAATTTCGGTAGGAAACTGCCAGGGCTTTTCTCTACTTACTTGCCGAAAGATATTTTTAATAAGGACATAATGGACAAAGCCATAATGGAATCTATTAAAACTCTGAAAGCATTTATTCAGATGGAACCGTCCTCTGAAAATGAATTGAAATGTTTACTTCAAATCGAGAAGCTGGCTGAACAATGTAGGCATCATAAACAGAACCAAACGTCCATTTTACAGTTTTTCCCCAAAGTGTAATTCATATTTTTAATAAAAGTTTACTTTATACTGCATATCTTCTGCTTCATTTTATGATTAAGGTAAATCGGTATTGCTACTTTAGATAACATAGTATAATATATTTTCTGGGGTTATACATACTAGGAGATTTTCTTCTTCAGTGATACACATTTAAAGTTATATATTTTCTCTTAACATCGGATAATTCAAACTTCGGATAATTCGAACTTTTTTCTGAGAACCTTTGAGTTCGAATTAACGAGCGTCCACTGTATTACGACAAATGTTAAAACTGTGTCGTTAAGCTAAATTCACGAACAGGAAAGGCATTCTAATAAGTAGGATGTATGTTAAAGGGCTGTTAAAAATTTATTTTTAAGGGATTCTTTTAGGGATAGAGGATTAACATAACCGAGCCACAAAAATTAAGCTAAGAATTTTTAAAAAATACCGTGTGATAACGTGGCGTTCTCATAATATCTTAGGAATGTCTGACATCAAGTGTTGTATAAGACAGCAACTTCAACACTTTGTACTCATTCAGGGCCTTTTTCAAACTACAATCTCTATCAACTGCAGAGTTAGAAGGTCCTTAAAAATCCTCAAGAACTCCTTATTTTTAGTTATGCCACATGTCTATGTGTACATGTTTATTAGGATTTATACAAAGACCCTTGACTAATAACAATACAAATAAATGGGCTGCCTCAGGGGACTAATACTTGAAATCTTGAGGCGTCACAAATACGCAAAAAGTAACAAAAAAACCTTACAAACTGTCGAACACTCTTCACTTCCACGGGTTCACTTTGGTTCGTTTCATGTCAAGACGTTCGCAATGGTGCACAACTCAATTTTCATAGCATAAAGTTCAGTACCACACCAGTGAATATTCAAAGTTTTATTTTTCTTTCGCAAGCACAAACACAACTATCTATAAACTTGTTTTACAGTATTATACAAATATCTAACTACTTCAGTCATCTCCCAACGACTGTTACCTAACAAAGGCCTAGTGCGCCTTTGGGGTCTCAATACACCCACGCACTGTATTCGTCTGCACGGCTCTCTTAAGAGCCAACAACCGCAGACTCAAAAAAACCACACGCCTTCTCTCGCGTGGGCACAAGCAGTCTCTCCGACGCCCCCCTGACTTCTGCCCGGGACCTCGTCTCCGAACACCACATGAATCCCTTATCAACCCGGGGTCATTTCCCTACCCCCCTGCTTTCTTGAGAGGAAAGTACAGCGACAAAACAAAAGGAGTTGACACGGCAGACACGATACAAACAATAACAAATTTAACGTAAGGGTAAACCTCATTGCTAATATCAAAGCCTTTGAATATTTAAAAACGTATCAAATTTTTGAGCTCGCATTTGCTGTAAAATCCTTGGCTAAATATCGCTCAAAGGTGTGCAAATCAAAATTTGGGAACATAAAGGATTTTTTTTTGTTTCCAGGTTTTTTCAGTTGTTAAACTTACAGTCGTTTGAAAGGAGGAAATCAAATTTTCTTTTAAGATTGCCGACTTCACAACCACGTCTTCGGTTAAGAACCAGTGAGTTAACGGAAAACCTCAGATCAGTACAAACTTCAGTAACATTGCTTTCCTTCTTTCTTAATAATGTCATTTTAACATTTTAAAAAAGAAATGATGGCCCTTTAAAATCAATTGGATTAGTTGGAAATATGGCCAGTTGGATTACATGGCAAAAATCTCTAGTTTTTAATAGCCACTCATTAAGTCCTAACTTTCTTATTAAGGTTCAATCACTGTCGGGGTTTGTACGGTCCTTAAAAGTGCTTAAGAAATGTTTATTTTCAGTTTTAGTTTTTGACGGCCCTTAAAATATTTTAATTAGGTACTTATTTTTGCAGTCAAGGCCTTTAACGTTTTCTTTTGAAATCTGGTCCTTAAAAAAATTTGAGGTAGTCTCTTCTAACGAAACTACCGCGGGTTATTGACGTAGGATTACTTGTAGTTGCTTACCTTTTTTTTATACAGTAAAATTCCTACATACTAAGAGAAGCATGAATGATAAACTTATGTAGAATAGGTCAATGGTAAGAAAAATAAGTCACATATGTCTACTCTGCCACTCTTGATTTATAACTCCCGACGACGGTTTTAGCGTCATAAATTTTACTTTCCGGAGAACCGTAATGGAGGAACGTAATCCAACGTTAAAAATACTTAGTGATCTAATACTTATAATCCGGGTTAATGGTGGTATAGCGCGAATAATCGAAAACCACCGACAATTCGACTTCTGATATTGTATTTTAAAAGTATAACACTACACTTGATTTTCTATTTTATTAATTTAAACTGTTTTAGAAATACCGAAAAATGGTCCCGATCCCTGAAAATTCCTTGATGTTAAAGAAGAATATAGTACATTAAAGCATCATTTATTAAATTGGTATCATCTGAATAAATAGAAAACTGTTATTTTAAAAAATCTTGTATATCATATAAGTCTATCGGAAGAAATTTGCGTGTAGTTTTTCATAAATTATGTAGGTATTATTTTTGGATAAATCTTTCAGATTTTTTCTGCTCGGATAATTCACACACGAATAATCGTGAACAAACTACTCGTATTTTTGAATTGAAATACAATAATTTTACGCTACCAGCCTTCGGAGAAATGCAGATAATACCTTTTTTGTGGGTTCTTTGCTGTTCTTGTACTTCCCTCCCCTACCACTCCAAATATGTATATAACCTTCTAGGTTGGTCGCCGTCACACTGCTCACCGATGTAAATATATCAAGTTAAGTGAAAGGATAAACCAATAGATTTCAACATCGAAAAATAATTTGGAATTATGGTTATTATATATATAATAGCTGTTGTCTCTCTATAACACTTCCGGGCTGTACTCATCTTTCAATTGAAGCCCTCAGTAAACAAACGGCCGGTTAGGCCTAATTTCAATTTCAGATGTGGATCAGAATTATTTCTTACCTAAAGACTAATATATTATCGATCAAATCACGTTTGTTCAGCCTATTTTTCTATAAAACATTCAGAACTAAAATAATTGGAGGCTTTTAGCTGTATATTTAACAGTTTTTAAATATCTGTTTACTTTTGCGATGAATTCTGAAAGTAAACAAACTTGAATGTGAATGAATCAAGTAGCTCAAGTATTCATATCGCGTAGTGAGCTGTAAAAAACTGGGTGGCAGTCTACTACTCCAATCGCATGAAAAACTAAATAAATAAAAGATAATGAAAGGGTTTGCTTTTACAAGGTGTGGATTAAATGCAATATTGTTAGATAATTCGGGATATTTTTTAACTTTCATATACTTTTTCCATTATGACGTCATTATTAGTATTATGACGTCAAAATGACGGGTTACCTTCTAGTTAATTTATAAAATTGATATCTAAGGAGGTATATGTGATCCAAAAAAGATGCTTTTAAATGTCTAAATTTTTTATAAATAAAACAATCTTTTAATTATACTTGAGGTCCTTAAAGGTATAACCACAGTTCCTTAGTTAAGTTCTTAAGGCCACCTTACCTTTGATTTCTGGAAAAGTGTACGAACTCTGGATAATATCCATGGGAACCCAACCATGACTCAACTACAGCTTGTTTAGATAGGTAGACGTGGGATATTGTTCTCTATCCATAATATATATATATATATATATATATATATCTTTATCCGTCTTGTAAATTTCTTATATCATATCTGAAAGGTTCTTGGCTTAATGAAAGATCTATAGTATTAGAGCTCTTAAATGGGGAAAACTCTAAAAAGGAAACATATCTATTTCTTTATATATTATCAGATGTATTTAGAACTCTGTTTATAATCAGGTTGTACAGCAACTGTGAACAAATGACTGTTACAAATGACTAGGGACCTAAAGTACAAACGTAAGGAAACAAACACATGCATTAACATCGCAGTCCAGTGAGACGGTATATGTGCGTTTATACCAGTATAGTCAATAAGTTCGGGGACTACCCTCTCCCCTCATGCCCGGTGTGTGGTAGGGTTTTTGACCCGGGTTTTTCAAAGATTTTACAAACCCGAAACCCGGGGAATTAGTTATTTATCTAATACAGTAGAATACCAATTATATTCCTTAATTTAGAACCGAGACCGAATTTAACAAGTCTGACTCGGTACGGCTCTCAAACAAATGGATATAAAAGCAATGAGACGGAGTGAGATGGATATATATTGGCGACGGCATATGCCATAGCTCTATTTCACTCAAGTTTATGAGTTGGGGATTCCCAGCAGCACATGCGTTATGCCGTGTGAATTGGCAATACTTCAGCTGCACGACCATGCCTGCTTTCTGTGGTTTGTGTTTGTTTAGTTTAGTTATATATCTCGCTGTGTTGTGTTCTCGCTGCTCTTTATTGCGTAGTTAAACAATATTCTGTGGACCCACCCATATACAAAGCGCTTTGCCTGCAATAGAAGGAAGTTTTTTGTAACGTCCTAGATTGACGCACTCGACTTGGATCTCTCACCTGATAACGATCTAACATGCTGCTCTCGAAATTAACTTTTAGTTTTATATTTTTATGTAAATAGAAAATAAACTTACATAGTTTAGATAGCTCTCCCACTCTCGATTTTAACTGGACTCTTCGATTATTTGGAATTGCTCTGATTTGAAATTTCTTCGACCTTTTGTTTCTTGGATATACACGTTGGATTTCGATCAGCTTCAAATATTATCATTTTTGCAGTTATTATTCTTTTATTAGGTATGTATTTATTTGTTTTAAAATAACTTTTTAATGTGGGTATATGCCACCGTATAATTAAGTGCATGTTTGCGCACTTTTCTGATGCTGTGTAGCTTAGCTGTGTTAATTACAAATTTTAATTATTCGATTTTATTACAGTTTAAAATCCCTAAAATGAATATTTTTGAGGACGTAAGCTCGAAGCGCAAATCTGGAGTATGGAAACATTTTCTGTTTAACAATTCACAAGAAACAGCAAAATTCAATATTTTTTCATCAATCCTAAAGGATTCGTGTTCAAGTACAAAACGTTTGATAAGCCACATGAAGACAAAACATCATATTGAAGTATTAACATGTTCTAAATTTGGTGATCATGACGATGATATGGTAGCTTCAATGACTGATGGTGCAAGCATAATGTTGAAGTATGGCCGTTATATAAACTATTTATTATTTTAGTTCTTTGCTATTGACCCCCTGGAACCAAGTAAGTAAACCCGGGTAAACCCGGGTTTTAAATAAGAAAACCCGGTCAAACCCGAAACCCGGGTTTTTAGAAAATTGCTCAAAATCGAAAACCCTAGTGTGTGGGGGAACCGAAATAACTATGTGGTTTGCAAGTCTGGTTATCTGCGTACGCGTGAGACGTCACATGACACTTTGCACAACTGCTAAGGCTTTCAACTCACCATTTGGCTGCAGACTGTCAGCCTATGATGTCGATGTAGCAAAATGGCATTTTTGGAGCAACGTTCCAACATTAAATTCTGCTACAATTTAGGAAAAGCCACTGCAGAAACGTTACGGTTACTGCAAAAAGCGTATCGAGAAGAAGCTATGTGCAGATCGATAGTTTTCAAATGGTACAGCTTGTTTAAAAATGGGAGAGACGATGTTGCAGATGATCCGCGAAGTGGGTGGCCAGTGACCCCACAAACGGAGGCGAACATCTAACGGGTAGGAGCAGTGGTTGTTTAGTTGGTTGAAGTTTACTGACGCAAGGTCCAGAAAGGACAAGCTGCGCCAAACACAAGGTAACAGCGTCAACAAATGGTATGTACAGGTTCTTCGTCGTCTCCGGGAGGCAATCCGTGGTAAACTTGCACACGTTTGGAAATCCAACATGTGGATGTTGTTGCATGACAATGTCCCGGCGCACCGATCCCTGATGGTGCAACAAGCCCTTGCTAAACACGGTACCACAGTTCTGCCACAGCCCCCGTATTCCCCAGACCTCGCTCCTTGCGATTTCTACCTGTTCCCGAAACTGAAAGATGGCATCAAGGGCAAGCGGTTTGCAAACGCCGAAGAAGGGATGGCAACAGCGACAACCGCTTTACGACAGATCTCAGGCAACGGTTTCCAGGACTGTTTCCAGAAGCTGTATCAACGCTGGCAGAAGTGTATAATTGCGGAAGGACATTATTTTGAAGGTGATTGTGTTCATAAAACTTTGTAAGTGTATTCGTTGTTGTAGTAAACAAAGTCCCCGAATTTATTGACTGTACGAGTATAAAGTTACAGAATTTATTTTTATTGAATACCTTTTATGTATTTGAGTAGAAGTGGTGTCTTATAGTATGGGGATAAAATGTAAAGACGCAAAAATCTAGAGCAAGTACTTTTGCTCCATGAACTATTGTTTTTCCTGAACTACAAATGATGGCTGTTGATCTCGAGACTACTTCCTTCTATCAGACGATGGCGGAGTTACTCAGCGAGTATTCTGGATTGATCCTGCACTGAAATTCCAACCGAAAATAAAGTATTTTATATTGAAATATTCTTGTAGGTTCTTACCAGTCTGTTAAAAGTTTCCTCTAAAGTTCTTTACTCCCAACTTATTTTTTAAAGCTAATCCCTGGAACCGAATGTTTTCTTCCTATGTAGTAAATTCTATGAATTATGAATATATTTTTTAAAATACTTGTAACAAGTGAGGCATCTTACTCTTACTGTACTGTATAAAACTCTTACTGCTTTTAAAACAGATTCACATACATTTGATCACATTTATAGGTATTGGAAATTTCTGGATTAATGTATAATCAATGCAGTGCAACAAAGAATCGTCTAAATTATCACGTTTGCTATTAATACTCCTGTCTATTTACATAAATCTTAGAAAAGACTAAACAAATGTCACGAGAAAGGCTATATTTATGACGGTGAGAACTTTGCTGTTGGTCCTTATCTTCTTTGAAAAAGATTACTTAGTATTACTGGAAATCCTTAGAGCTGCTAAAAGTCAATAAGTTAACATGACTGTTACGGAGTAGGGAATTTTAATACCTTTGGCAAATACAGAAATCGCAAAGAGTGTTGAGAAAGTAGGTGAAATTACTTATCGAAATTTCTGCGTTTAAAATTTCTTTCGTTTCTTGTCTTTTTTTTTACGTTTAAGGGGACTCACAACTCTTAAATCTTTAAAACATTCGATTTTTTGGAAAAAATATATGTTAAAGCCTAACTATTTCTGAACAAAATAAAGCAAACCGCATGAAAATATTCCGCTTACTTCTGGAGATATTGATATTCTAAATATTTAATTACTGATCAAGTTTATGGTAAATAAAATTTTAAACTCATTTTTCTCAAAATGTAATTTTGCATCACTCCTCAACTGATATCTCAAAAACCATGAATTATAATTCCATGAAATTTTTATCACTGCATAATCGTGTTATTTTATTGCGTCTGAACTAGAATCGTTGCAATCGCTGCACATTTTGTTATTTTTTCAGGGGTAAATTAATGCAAACATTTAAGGAAATTTTAAGTATATTTTGAGCAGTTTTAAAAAAAATTGAAAAAATATTTTAATGTTGAATGTTTTAAGTTCAATTGTATTTTGAATTGTTTATTTTAAATATAAAACAGGAACTATACATTTAAGTGTAAAATTAATTTCATAGTTCTTCGCGCAAGCCAGTATACAATACAAATACTTAAAAAACAAGGTATATCTAAAAGGGTATATCTAAAGGATTTAAAAAAAAATTATTTAAAATTTTTTTAGAGTTGAAAATTTGTTTATTAAAATAAATATATCAATTTATCATATACATAAAATTTGGAAAAATTAGGAGTAAATTGAAATAGTTACAAAGAGTCAAAAAGTATGAAAATAAGCCGTATTTCCTCGACTTAAGGGTCGTGAGTCCCCTTAAAATTTCTTGTTATTCAGAGTTGTCCACTGAATAGCCAGAAATTTTAAACGTATTAGCATAATTCGTGAGAAAATGTCTATTTATTAATTTTTATCAAAACATAAAATTGAAAGTAACAAATATGATTGTTCATACTTAAGAACACTGATTCGCTATGTTAATTTTAGATCACGTCATAATATATTTTGTAAAAATGTTACCCTACCTAACCTAATTTCAAATTTCCTTTCATTACTAATTTTACATCTAATGAATAACTAAATAACTTTTACTATGCTCATTTAGTAATTTTATATTTTGCATTGATAATAAAATAAAAAACTTAATTATAAGAAATTAAATAAAAAAATATACAACATGCCAGCGTGGGGTTTTACTTAAGGGTAAAATAAATTTAAAATATTTTGCATTGCATGGCTTTATTTACAATCCAATTAGCTAATTTAATCTAAATAGCATAAAAAGTTGCATTTTGCAAAATTTCTTAATTTTTATTGCATTCCTAAAATTTTATCCAACTTTCAACCAGGTTGTATGTGCTGTTACCATTCAAAGATTTAGTATAATAGAGTCATGCAAACATTATTTTATACACAGATAAAAGTTTCACTTCGAAATATACATATCGAAGAAAAATAGTTGCTATAATTACAGAAAATACTTATAGAGGATTTCTTCAAATATAAATGTCCAAGTATGAACTAAATTAGGTATACACCTTCATGACTAACGTACTTGAAACAAGTTAGGGATAATTTTTTTTAACTTTTTTTAACTTTTTTTGTAGCCATTAAGTGGTTGTACATTTCATGGGTACAATATACGTTCAACATAAATGAGGAGAAATTCAATCCCATTTCCACATATATCAACCAAATCATCATAAGGTAAAGTGATTTAAAGTTTAGGACTAAACTGTCAAATCTTTAAAAAATTGAAAGTAAATCGTAATCTCTCTATATAAAACAGTTCCGTAACTGACTCATTCACTGACTGACATACAACGCACAGACCAAACCGCTGGACCTAAAGGGCTGAAATTTTGCATGGCGATTCTTCTTATAGTGTAGGGGTGCACTAAGAAAGATTTTTCAAAAATTCTTCTTAGATTTTTTTAAATTAAATTTTTAAACTTTTTTAGTAACTTTTTTTAAGTTTGCATTTAAAATAATAATTTGAGGGTTATAAAATTTATATCACGAGAAAGATCATAAAAATTCCTTCAAAATGAAATTTTTTTCGAATTTTGACCTCCATTTCCTGAATTTTGGTGAATTTTTAAAGATTAATTTTTAGAATTTAACTTATTAAATGCCGATCACGGGATTTCTTTTTCTGGTACTTTCAATAAATTTATCGTCACGTGCGTAACAACTAAATAGACAAAAAAAATTTTTTTTCTCTTTCTAATGCAGCAGACTATTGGATATTATCCAAAAAAAATGCATATCCCTTACGATTTATATATATATATATATATATATATTTGGCATTAATTGCATACATTGACCGTTGTATTTAATTTGAATGTACTCCGTAGCGAAGCGAGGGTTTTCAGCTAGTTATAAATATATATATATATATTTATTTTTGGCATTAATTGCATACATTGACCGTTGTATTTAATTTGAATGTACTCCGTAGCAAAGTGCGGGTTTTCAGCTAGTCGTTCATAAAATTAAAGCATATCTAATATTACCTATGAATGATATCGCATGCAGTACATTTTCTACGAAAGGCCATTTTAAATTTTCTAATTTGTAAAATCTTTTAATTAATTGTGGATTAATTGTAGTGGATTAATTGTAGTGGATTAAAATGAAAATGTTTTAATTCCAAACGATCATTCTGGTTCTTTATCAATTGCCAGAGAGTATTTTTTCTCTCAAATGACCTAAAATTGTTTAAGTTCGATTTATGTTTCAAATTTTGTTCTTACCTTTGAAAAGAAATCACATGCTGATTATGATTTAAATTTTTTTTTATTATGGAGTCATTTCTTTCTTCTGGCGCTATTTCAATAAAACTGAAAGTAAATTCTGAATGAATGTGGGTTATAATTATATAAACTAGAAAGATCTGTTTACTAAACTAAAATAAGTATAATGTTTATAGGTTGTTTATTTACTACTAGGAAATAAAACAACTTGTTTTATACTTACGAAGCATGGCTTCTTTTTCCTTTTATATTTCCAAATTTGTGTTTTTATCATAAATAAACAGAAAAGAAATCAGTTACAATGACCTTTAAGACCATGTACATAAAGCAATTCTTTTAATATATGCACATTTCTTGACATTTGTAAAGATCGGGAAGAATATTTTCTCCGAGTCAAACGGCAAGGTCGTACCATGGAGTCTAAAATATTACACGCTCGATCAAGTTTGATCATTTGCCACAAAATTTTCTGGTCACATGAAACATAGCCCCAATGGGAACTGGTGTATAAAAAGACCTTTAATAACAGATCTTGTAAAATTCAGTAAAATAAACAAATGGTAATTCAATGAAAAGTAGACGTTGCCCTCTATGGTATCTGACCGAGTCATAGTTAACGATGGTTATATGCATATATATATATATATATATATATATATATATATATATATATATATGTATATTGCTACAATTTTCGTCCCTTCAATGGCATATGCTTTTTGGTTAAGGGCCTGTTCACATAGGAGTCCGTTGCTTTGCGTTCAGGAAAAGATGACGATGAGACGAAAATAAACCAATCATAGGCGTTAAAAATTTCATTGCTAATCGTTTGGAGGCATATGATTGGTTTATTTTCGTCTCAACGTCATCTTTTCCTTAACGCAACGCAACGGACTTCTATGTGAACAGGCCCAAAGAATCAGCCATAACTACTGATTCGACTAATGAACCCACTTTACGACCTACATACTCTTAGGAAAAACTGAATCCTTAACCGCATACCGTTTAGTGTTAAAGATTAAAAATCATATTGCATTTATGCTGAAATGAAATATTCATATGAATTCATGCGATGTGTAATATCTCATCCCTTTCGTAAACTTTTAATATTAGGCTATACAGTTTACAACTACTCTGCATGGACCATTTACACTATGGATAAAATAAAAATATAAAAGAAAAAAAAAGAGCATATGCATTTTTATTCATACTTTGCAAGCTGCTCTAGAACGATACAGAACAGAATATTTTTAACATGGCATGTTAACATACTGAAAAAAAAAACTATTGTATAATTAGAGAGTATTAAAGTGTTAATAAACATCCGAAATGAACTGCAATGGGGTATTAAATACCATGAATGTACGTCAGCAGTCGACGTTAATCAGACGAGGCTAATGATTTCCTATGTAAATAGCACTTTTTTTCCTTTCCTTTCCGGTCTTTTGTAGATTTCCGGATGTTGGTCGACTTTTCTGATAATATCCCTCCTCGAGTTAACACTCTCTGATAATGACCGTCAAGCAAGGTTTTCTCACGATGATTTCGAAAGCAAAAAATTGCCCTCACGGTATTCAGACTGCATATGATTTTCGTATGAAGTGCTTAGATGGAGGGCTAATATAAATGTACTAGAAGGTAACTCGTCATTTTGACGTCATAATGGAAAAATTATATGAAAGTTAAAAAATATCCCGAATTATCTAACAATATTACATTTAATCCACACCTCGTAAAAGCAAACCCCTTTCAGTATTTTTTATTTATTTAGTTTTTCATGCGATTGGAGTAGTAGACTGCCATCCAACCCGTCATTTTGACGTCATAATACTAATAATGACGTCATAATGGAAAAAGTATATGAAAGTTAAAAAATATCCCGAATTATCTAGCAATATTGCATTTAATCCACACCTTGTAAAAGCAAACCCTTTCATTATTTTTTTTATTTATTCAGTTTTTCATGCGATTGGAGTAGTAGACTGCCATCCAGATTTTTGCAGCTCACTACGCGATATGAATACTTGAGTTACTTGATTCATTCACATTCAAGTTTGTTTACTTTCAGAATTCATCGCAAAAGTAAACAGATTTTTAAAAACTGTTAAATATACAGCTAAAAACATCCAATTTTTTTTAGTTCTGAATGTTTTATAGAAAAATGGGCTGAACAAACGTGATTTGATGGAGAATATATTAGTTTTTAGGTAACAAAAAATTCTGATCCACATCTGAAATTGAAATTAAGCCTAACCGGCGGTTTGTTTACTGAGGGCTTCAACTGAAAGATGAGTACAGCCCGGAAGTGTTATACAGAGACAAGGGCTATTATATATATAATTAAAAACTTTTTAGAGCTGTCTTTTCCACGTACTGTAGTTTTCAAGAATTATAAAATTTTAGAACCTTAGACATTTTGTTTTTTGAGAAGAATTTGTTTACATTTACAATTAATTCTATTCAATTTGTCGTATATAAGTCTTTGCTTTTATAAAACGATACGAACATTTGTGAAAAAAGTTTTGCAATTTTTTTTTGGTGGAAAGGAGACTTTAATCCTCAGGGTTTTTAAATTATGCCACAGTTTTTTTATTCCATTTGGGATTAAGCATGGATAATCCATTTAATTACGATTTCATACGTTTTGATATTAGTTGTATTAACAGAAATGGAATTTTGCACTTTTTTTTCACTTCAACAGATGAACAATAACTGTATTTTAAAAATAACAGTATTATAAAATCAGAAAGACTTTTTCGGAAATCAATTATCTTGATTTTATTATTAACCTTTTCCTTACGGGGTGGGTTAGCATGTATCCCAAGAATACGGACCCAAGAATATATGTGGGTGTATGTATGTATATATAAATATATATATATATACATATATATCTATCTATCTATCTATCTATATATATATATATATATATATATATATATATATATATATATATATATATATATATATGTATGTGTATATATATATATATATATATATATATATGTATGTATATATACATGTATGTATATATATATATATATATATATATATATATATATATATATATGTATGTATGTATATATATATGTATGTATATATATATATATATATATATATATATATATATATATATATACATACATATATATATATATATATATATATATATATATTATATATACATATATATATATATATATTATATATATATATACATACATATATATATATATATGTATATATATATATATATATATATATATATATATATATATATATATATATATATATAACCCCCTTAATGGCCGCTCTTACAAAGGGAGTATGAAATTTTCCGGGGGGGAATCGGAAAAATGGGCCCCGTAAGCTAAAGGTTAACAATACTTTTTATAATATCGAAGGTCCTTTTTACGTTTAACTTTAATTATTAACAATTTATAATACTCGTTCAGGAGATGGGATTTTCATGCCATTTAAAAAACGCTTTAATCTAATTCGATGTTTTGAATTATTTTATTTAGCATGCTTAAAAAACTTTAAAACGTGTTTTTAACTTAAGGGGACCGGAAGACATTACTTAGCTACTTGTAAATGGAAAATATTGTTAGTTATTTAAAAGTGAATTAACCTACCATAAAATACTAATTTTACTATCCATCTTTGGTAATTAAATGAAATGTTAAGTATTAATATTGGCATGTGAAACAGATTGTAACTATGTTGTAAAAATGGCTGGTAAAGGAAAAGTATCATTTGAAAGTTTAATCAACTATAAAATGTGGTACATGTCTTTCGATATCGCATATTAAGGAATTACATTTAGAACTAAAATAAACACCATATTGCTAAAGTTTTTGAGGGCATTTTTGTCACAGTTAATACATCCCTAAAATATTGTTGGTGGACAGATGTTACAGAAGTAAAATTTTAGTACCTTTCATGAAATATATACCTAAAATTAATTTTGTCTAATAAAGCTCAATTCTATTGCTTTATTTAAATCGTTTTTATAGGTGATTTTCAGAAATTAAAGAGTACATAACTTGCAGCCATTACATATAAATTTCTGAAGTGTTTTTTTTCAAAATCTATAACTTCATTAAAAGAACATTTCATTACAAAAAGCAGTATGCTGAAATAAAAAAATATACAATTATTTTTTATACCTGAAACTTACTCTCTAATTAGATATTAACTTAAAAACAGACAGAAAATACATTACAAAATTAAATGGCACCCAAATCTTTAGATTATTAATCTTTAAATTTCGATATTATTTTTTAAAATGTTGGTAGAACTAGTGTAAATTTCTAATTCTGTCTGCTCACGAAAATACGTCTGGATGATTTTTTCTTTTGCATTCATTTAGACCACAAATTCAAGACTTTAGTTTTCAAGCAATGTATTCTTAATTAATTGCTTTATAAGCTTCTAACTCCTTTTAATTGCTCCTTAATTGCTTTATCCTTAAAAGTTTAGAACTAATGTCTGTTTCTTTTACTGTTGACCTTCTAAAGTTTAGAGACATGTTTAATGATAACTATTTGAGAAAACTTCGTAATTTTCATTTATTGCTCTATAAGGAAACTCGTAGTATATATATATATATATATACATATACACACACACACACACACACACACACACACATATATATATATATATATATATATATATATATATACAGTGGAATCTCGATCGATCATTTTCGGATCCATCATTTTTCCGTTTGTGTCGTTCATTTTATCCAGTCCCAACGATCATATTGCTTTGTTATGTTACCGCATCTATCGTTTTTTCCGCATTTATCGTTCATTTCAATCGGTCCCCTGAAAAACGATAGATCGAGATTCCACAGTATATATATATATATATATATATATATATATATATATATATATATATATATATATATATATATATATATGTATATATATATATATATATATATATATATATATATATATATATATATGTATATATATATATATATATATATATATATATATATATATATATATGTATATATATATATATATATATATATATATATATATATATATATATATGTATGTATATATATATATATATATATATATATGTATATATATATATATATATATATATATATATGTATGTATATATATATATATGTATATATATATATATATATATATATATATATATATATATATATATATATATATATATATATATATATATATATATATATATATATATATATATATATATGTATATATATATATATGTATATATATATATATATGTATATATATATATATATATATATATATATATATATATATATATATATACAGGGTGTCTAATTGAAACGTTTCAGAACTTCTACGAGTGGTAGGGTGTAACCTGACGACTCGAAATCACATAGCAATGCGGGGTTTAAAATGCTTTAATGGCGCTGTAGATGGCGTTGCGCGAAAGTTCCGAGCGTTCGTGCAGGGATTCGTCATTTCGCACAAGGACTGAGAGTTAGTGGGATGACTAATTATAGGAACACAGAGTTAGCTGACATGCATTCGGTGTACGGGGCTGCAGATTGTAGTGCGCCAGCCGCACAGCGCTTGTACGCGGAACGATATCCAACGAGGCGTATTCCCAGCCATAATTTCTTTCTAGTCCTGCACCAGATGTCAGCTGAGACAGGTCCATTTCAAACAGCTGCCAGGGATCGGGTAAGGACAGCACGGACTCAATGGCGTAGCGAGGGGTGGGCAAGGGGGTCTGTCATGCCCCGGGCGCCACTCGCACAGGGGCGCCAAATGGTCTTTTTCACTAATCTATATATATAAAACAGTTCCGTAACTGACTCATTCATTCATTCATTCATTCACTGACTGACTGACATACAACGCACAGACCAAACCGCTGGACCTAAAGGGCTGAAATTTTGCATGGCGATTCTTCTAATAGTGTAGGGGTGCACTAAGAAAGATTTTTCAAAAATTCTTCTTACATTTTTTTAAATAAAATTTTTAAGCTGTTTTTTTTACTTTTTTTAAGTTTGCATTTAAAATAATAATTTGAGGGTTATAAAATTTATATCACGAGAAAGATCTTAAAAATTCCTTTAAAATGAAATCTTTTTCGAATCTTTACCTCCATTTCCTGATTTTTGGTGAATTTTTAAAGATTCATTTTTAGAATTTAATTTATTAAATGCCGATCACGTGATTTCTTTTTCTGGTACTTTCAATAAATTTATCGTCGCGTGCGTAACAACTAAATAGACAAAAAAAAATATTTTTTTCTCTTTCTAATGCAGCAGACGATTGGATATTATCCCAAAAAAATGCATATCCCTTACGATTTTTTTATAAATATATATATATATATAGATAGATAGATATTTTACATCAATTGTATACATTGATCATCGCATTTATTATAAATACATATATTTATTTTTTGGCATAAATTGCATACGTTGTCCGTTGTATTTAATTTGAATGTACTCCGTAGCGAAGCGCGGGTTTTCAGCTAGTTCTATATATTATATTATTAGTATAGAAGACTATATGTTTTTCGGAAAGAGGGGCGCCAAAATGGTATCGTGCCCCGGGCGCCAGTTATACTCGCTACGTCACTGCACGGACTCCGGCCATCATAAGGAATGTGCTACACCAGGTACGGGAGATTCCCGGTATGAGTACGCGAAGTGTTGTGCACGCAGTCCGGGGGCTTCCCGTTCCAGCGTCTCCGAGTACACGACATGCATCCGTATCACGTGAAGCATGTCTAGGCACTGCAACCGGATGAGGATGATTATGCACCTCGTTTTTGCTTTCGCACACTGATACCTTGGAAAATATGCTACAGATCCCCTTTTCCCTGCTAAAGTGTTGTCTTCTGATGAGACATCCTTCAAAAGGGAAGGAATGTTCAACACGCCCATTTCTGGGCCGAGAACCCGCATGCAATACGCCGTCGTGTTTAGGTTAATTGTTTGGGCCGGTATTGCAGGGGATCGCCTCATCGGACCTTACCTGTTGCCGAGTCGTCTAACCGGAAGTAACTACTTGATCTTTCTGCAGCAAGTATTTGCCACAACTTTTGTGTGGCGATCAGATTTCTGCATCGACGCAACGGACAACGTGTTTCCAACACGATGGAGTCCCTGCCCGTTTCGGCCGCAATGTTCGTCACTACCTAGACGTCAGATTTGGCCAACAGTGGATCGGACGTGGGCCTGCTCGGTCACCAGATCTATCGTGTCTTGATTTTTATTTATGGGGGCATATGAAAACACGGGTTTATAACACTCCCGTTGATAATGCTGAGCAGATGGTTGCAAGAATCGCCGTAGCTGCCAGGGAAATTCGAGATGAGCCTGGATTATTCCAGAATGTTCGGAATTCCATGCTCCGGAAATGTGAGGTCTGCATTGCAGTCGGTGTAAAAAACTTCGAACACTTACTGTGACCCATGTACCTTTCGATTTGTACATTTATCTCTATTCTAAGAAAAAGTAACTCCCGCCACCGCTGTCAAAAGCTTGTCACGCTACCTCCTCCGAAACCGCTGGAGGTATGGGGTCGAGAGCGATACCAATGGATACAGAAAAATGGGGGGACCAAAGTGAGACATGTCTCGTCTTCGTCGAACTTTAAGTTTTTTTCTTTTATGTTTTGTGGGAAAATATTGACTTTTTTTATCTTCAGATTACGATAACTCGCCAAAAAAGGATCGTATAATTTTGATCTTTTTACAATCTAAGGCTACCGACATTTCTCTTTCAAACTAGACTTCATTTGCTTAAAAATATTTTAAAGCAGACTAATACTTTCATCCGAAAACGAAACACAGTTTTTCAAGAAATGTCTTCCCCTATGTGGATGTAATATCGAAGCTCCTCGAGTTTTTATCTTACAAAGAAAATATTTACATTATCTGGAAGCTGAAAGCTTTCTTATTCATATAAACCTCATTTCAAGTCTATATCTTAAAATTTCGATTTTTAATTGAATTTTTAAGCTGATAATTCAACAGTGATGAAACGCCCTTCGCATTAAGGGTGACAACAGTAAATGGATGGAAGCTGTTACATTGCCCGAGAATCACCCCTATGTATCTCGCTATTAGCTCTAACAGAGGAGCGAAGCCCCTAGTATTATTAAAACAATTATTCACTTACGGTCTCTTTCTTTTTGGTGTTTCTGTGTTCATTACCGCTTCAGGAAAGCATTTCCTACCCCACATTGCTAGATGATTGCGAGTCGTCAGGATGCACCCTACCCCACGTAGAAGTTCAGAAACGTTTAACTGAGACACCCTGTATATATATATATATATATATGTGTGTGTGTGTGTGTGTGTGTATAAAGGACAAGGAATTACCATGCTAAGAGGTGTACTGGATTCGATCATTTACGAGATTCAGCAACGCACCAAGTTAAAGGGTTAGTGGACTTAACGTATACCTAAGAATATAACATTGTTTAATGTATTGTATGTACAAAGTGCAGTAAAAGATTACTTATAGTTAATTACGTATTCCTAACGAACGGATTTTATACTTTCTGTTTTATCTTCAATTACAACCTTATTACATGTCGACAAATTATATGTTTAACAAATTTTTATCTGTGAAATTGCTTTTCCCAGATTTTTGATTTTTTTTTACCCTTTCTGTATGTTTGAAAGTTTCCATGCCCTTTTCTGAATAATCTATTGTTATATACATTTCAGACTGACACTTTATGTAATACAGTATTAAAATAAATGCTTGAAAATATAATTTGCATTAAGTTGTATTTTGTGTAACATTCTACGTGAAGTTTGGTACTTAAAAGTACAAGAGAAGCCTACTGCAGCGAACAAACACAGGAGGACCGAAAACGTGCGAGGTAAAACGTGCTCCACCATAAGCAAAGTCACTGTGAACAGAAAAGCACTATTTATTAATAATGACAGCACCATTCAATACAGTAAAGTACCGATAATCCGAACTTCGGTAATCCGAAAGTCCGCTTAATCCGAATTGTAAAGAAAAGAACTAAGAAATTTATTTATAAAAAATTTGCAAGGGATATTTTTATAGACAAAATAATGTAGAAGAAAATATTCAAATTAAATCTAATAGGACATACTAAAGACTATAGTACAGTTAATATAGTACAGTTTGAGGAACATAATATCTTTTACTGTATTTTAATATTTTTTTGGATAATTTTGTCTACTTCGTTCCTATGAACGTGACGATAAATTAATTTAAAGTACCAGAAAAAGAAATAAGATTAATCATAAAGATTAATCATCTTAGTAATAAGATTAATCATAAAGTACTAAGAAAGAACCATAGTGATACTAAGTAATATAAAGTATATTTCTGAAAATTACAAGAAAATTCAAAGTTAGACATTGCACTGAACTAATTATTACTGAACTTCACTGGTTTGAAAAATCTGTTAATTATTTTTTTCGAAGAGAAGAATACCTCTCCCTTGAAGCCAAATTACGCTAACGCGTCAGAAAAATGGTGTCCGGTGGGTCGAGGTGGAGTGTTGTTCTATGTAGAGTAGCTCTACATCAAGTGCAGCCGCTGCGTCTGAGTGGGATACCCTCTGTTCGCTGTCACCGTCTGATTCACTTTCCCTCTCGTCTGAGACGCTGTATATATATATATGTATATATATACATATATATACATATATGTATATATATATGTATATATATATATACATATATATACATATATATATATATATACATATATATACATATATATATATATGTATATATATATATATATATATATATACATATATATATATATATATTCATATATATACATATATATATATATATATGTATATATATATATATGTATAAATATATACATATATGTATAAATATATACATATATATACGTATATACATATATATATATATGTATATACATATATATATGTATATACATATATATACATATACATATATATACATATATATATATATACATATATATACATATATAAATATATATAGATGCATGCATAAATATATATATATATAGAAACTCTTGTCGTAAAAGTGGAATATTCAATGCCGAAAAAGGGTAACAATTTTCCGGCAAATTCTAATAGAAATGTCCGTACATCAGGAGCTCATTTCTTATGACTTTTCTTGATAAAGTCTTTCAAAACCATTTCAACAATGTGATGATCGTCTAAAATCCAACTGTCAAGCACTGTGACGTATTGTTAGAACAACTTACACTCTACTGTACTGTACCAGGCAGCGGTCCGCTCTTTTTTCATCCATTTGGTACTGAGATTTTTAGACAGACCTTATAAAATAAACTGTGTAATCACACGTAATCTATATACAGTGGAATCTCGATCGATCGTTTTCGGATCCATCGTTTTTCCGCATGTGTCGTTCATTTTATCCAGTCCCAACGATCATATTGCTTTGTTGTGTTTCCTCATCTATCGTTTTCCCGCATTTATCGTTCATTTCAATATGGTCCCTTGAAAAACGATAGACCGAGATTCCACTGTATATAAAACAGTTCCGTAACTGACTGACTCACTGACTGACTGACTGACATACAACGCATAGACCAAACCGCTGGACCTAAAGGGCTGAAATTTTGCATGGCGATTTTTCTTATAGTGTTGGGGTGCACTAAGAAAGATTTTTGAAAACTTCTTCTTAGATTTTTTAAAATTAAACTTTTAAGCTGTTTTTGTAACTTTTTTTTAAGTTTGCATTTAAAATAATAATTTGAGGATTATAAAATTTATATCACGAGATAGATCATAACAATTCCTTTAAAATAAAATCTTTTTCGAATCTTTACCTCAATTTTCTGATTTTTGGTGAATTTTTAAAAATTAAATTTTAGAATTTAATTTATTAAATGCTGATCACGTGATTTCTTTTTCTGGTACTTTAAATTAATTTATCGTCACGTTCATAGCAACGAAGTAGACAAAATTTTTTTTTTCTTGCTAATTCGGCAGACAATTATAAATTATCCAAAAAAAAATTAAAATACAGTAAAAGATATTATGATCCTCAAACTGTACTATATTAACTGTACTATATTCTTTAGTATGTCCTATTACATTTAATTTGAATATTTTCTTCTACATTATTTTGTCTATAAAAATATCCCTTGCAATTTTTTAATAAATAATTTTTTTCGTTTTTTTTACATCAATTGCATACATTGATCGTTGTATTTATTATAAATATATTTAAACATATTTTTGGCATTAATTGCATTCATTGACCGTTGTATTTAATTTGAATGTACTCCTTAGCGAAGTACGGGTTTTCAGCTAGTATGTAATATTTATGTAATCGTTATTATGTAATTTTATTTTATTTTATGGAAGATTTCGCTTAATCCGAAAAATTTTTAAATCCGAAAAGGGTCTGGTCCCAATCATTTCGGATTATCTGGACTCTACTGTACTTTATATTTGGAAATTCCAAGGTTTTTTTTCAATTCCTACTATTAGTTCACACTCTCCTTATATATATTTATATGTCTTGTTCAAATTTTTGATCGTTAATAACATACTTTTCATTCATCCACTCAAGTTCAAATACATTTTTTGTAAACTTGTAGTGGATGACACTTGGTGTTAATACAGTTTTTTTCAAATATTGATTCATTAATTAAATTTAATTAATTAATTTTAGTTTTGTATGAAAGCCCTTTCAATAGGAAGAGACCTAGAGCGTCTTTTTCTCTTGAATGGTAATTTCTCTCTTCTTAATGTGTAAATATAGCACTGAGGTAACGCGCGCTCCTCCCGTCTTGTAAGTTGCGGGATCGAATCCCCAACCTGACAAACTTTTTTTCTCTCTCTTTCCCCCCTCCCTCCTAATCTCGCACAGTGGGCAAGGTTCTGGCAGGCAATCCTTTTTTTCAGTTCGTACTATTAGTTCAAACTCTCCCTATATTCAATTCCTAGTGCGAATTAATATTCACACTCTCCCTCTATTCAATTCCTACTATTAGTTCACACTCTCCCTCTATTCAATTCCTACTATTAGTTCACTCTCTCCCTCTATTCAATTCCTACTATTAGTTCACACTCTCCCTCTATTCAATTCCTACTATTAGTTCACACTCTCCCTCTATTCAATTCCTACTATTAGTTCACTCTCTCCCTCTATTCAATTCCTACTATTAGTTCACTCTCTCCCTCTATTCAATTCCTACTATTAGTTCACACTCTCCCTCTATTCAATTCCTACTATTAGTTCACTCTCTCCCTCTATTCAATTCCTACTATTAGTTCACACTCTCCCTCTATGCAATTCCTACTATTAGTTTACTCTCTCCCTCTATTCAATTCCTAGTATTAGTTCAGACTCAAATTTTTCTTTGTTGACCCAAGTAGGAATTGACTTAAATATCTTTTTTTATATTACTTGCTCAATTTCTGTCTTCATCGGTCCATTTTAGTGACCTGTCTGACGAGCAGCGTCCTCACATTGTCCGCGATCTCTTGCGACCGCTTCATGGCGATCATGTTTCCTCTGCACGTCAGGATCACGAAGCAGCGCACGTCCGTCGTCATGACGATCGTCTGGATCGTGTCCATCGCCGTATCCATTCCATTCCTCGTCGTGAAAAAGCACCTTGTTATCGAGGTAGGGAAAAAGGATCCTCTATTTTTTTATGTCTTAACATGTCCTTATTCCAGCGTTTCGGTGGCATCATCCCTTATCATTTCCTGAAAAGTTCTTCTGGATTAAATAATGCAACGACACACATCCTCGCGTGATGGGGTTCCTTGAGCAAATGCATACATCTCCAGTGTACCTAACAGTAGGGATGCGACATCGATAACAAAACATCGATGTTTTGAAACATCGATATTCAATATTAAAACATCGATGCTGATTAAACATCGCCCAAAAACCATCGATGTTTTTAAACATCGATGTCTTAGAACATCCATTTTTTTAAACTGGTTTAGTAACCTCTAACATTAATGTTACTTCGGTAAGTCGTGGGGAGGGGGGGGGATTTAATTTTACTCTCTGATTTGGCTGACACAAAATGACAAAAACTTGGTTGCTTTTGCCTTGGGCTACATTGATGACTCAAAATTCTCGTTGTAAATATCGCCATGTTTTGCCTTCAAATGTCCAGAAAAATTCGTGGTATTGCCAGAAGCTTTGAGGGACTTAAGGCAAATATTGCACTTCGCCAATTTGTCAGAGGTTTTGCAAAAATATTTCCCAAACGGTACTTTTGGGAGGCATCTTACTAATAATATTAACGTCAACTTATCTAAAACCAGAACAAAACAAAAACTTAAATGGCTGATCTCGTGTATATACTATTTATGAAATAAAATCCCATGGAAGGTTCTGGAGTGTCAGGAACATTTCAAGTGCTCTGATTGGTTCATTGGTTGTTGATTGCCATTTGTCTGTTTGCTAAGGAATCTGTTTGCTACTCCCCCTTTTGAATACGTCCTTTTCAGAATTCAGTTTTACATTTACTGAGTGTGAAAATTATTCTACGTGGTAAATTTTTTTTATTATGGTACTTTTTCACTAAAAACAAAACATCGAGACAACGTAAAACATCGAGCACAAAACATCGATGTTAAAAAACATCGGCTTCAATAAATCGATGTTTAGAACATCGATGTTTTTATGAAACATCGACAACGATGTCGCATCCCTATCTAACAGCCATGGACCTATATTTGGTCCAGTCTAAAGGTCTCTTCAGCATGGCATATCCGGGAAAAGCATTGACTGACAAAATGCAGCCCACATAGAAAAGAACTACCGTCTGTCACTAATTATGCAGCGAAAATATCATCTTGATGTTAATGTATACCTTTGCATAAGTGAACCATTCCACGAGGGCGTGCTCAAAGAACAATTTCATCTTCAAACACTCTAAAGTTTGTTCCGCAATTCGTGACTGACGATAGTTCTTTTCTTCCCGAGCTAGATGGAATGTTTTTGCTAGTCACCAGTAAAAGTATTGAGGACTCCCACATTTGGAATTCCTTTCCTCTAGCGTGCTTATTCGCAATGCCAGGCTGAGGAGCTTATAACGTAAGGATTCTGGGTAAGACGGAGATTTTTGCCTACATTCTGACTCTGAACTACTGAACACAGTGGCGTAGCGAGGGGGGCGCAAGGGGGTCTATTATGCCCCGGGCGCCACTCGCAGAGGGGCGCCAAATGGTCCCCAAAACAAACAAGATGGTCCCCAAGACAAAGAACCGGGGCACGGTACCTTTATGGCGCCCCCTAGTGAAATTTTCCGGAAAATTTCACTAGGGGGCGCCAAAAAGGTACCCTGCCCCGGGCGCCAAATATGCTCGCTACGCCACTGACTGAACAGCTTACTTGCCAAATCGGTTAACTCCAAAAATCAAACAGTTTAGAAATGTGATAAAATAATATACATTGTTTTATAAAATTCCGCTGAAAATGCAAATTCAAATAAATATTGTAGAATGTATTATTGCAGATGGAGCTTTTATCTGAGGACATATAAAATAGACTATCCTCGGAGTAACCGTTATTATTATTACAATTTTTGCGTGACTAAGGTACTTAACCAATTTAGCAAATAAAAAAAGTTATAACATCCAATTCAATCTGAATTTTTTTAAGGGGGTACACCACCTTTAAAATTTCAAAAAAAAAAAAATCGATTTTTGGTTTTTGCTATATTCGGATTTTTGGGACATTTCTGAACAATATACAAAACACCGCATAAAAAAAAAAATTCGCATTATTTCTCGAGTTATGAGAGTTTATGTAAAGCTCACTCTGCGTCCATGGCCATGTATATTGCAAGTTTAACTTCAGTGTTCTCAAATATGTAAATTTTTGGATTACGCCAACTGTTACTCCCAGACTATGTGTGCTAGACACACAAATTTTTTATCAGATTTGTATTTTAATCTTCCTTACATACTAAAACCAAAAAAATAAAAATAAATTTGTAAAAAAAATGTTTACACTTGAAAATGTTTTTAAAATATTGCTAAGTTTTAGTTTTTTTAAATTTTATATAAATTTTTCAATTTAAACTATATTCTTGTATATTTTTTGGTTTTACATTAAACTTGAGTATATTATTAATTTAATTTGACCAAAAAATAGTTTCTGTATGCATATTTCCTAATTTTATAATATATATATATATATATATATATATATATATATATATATACACAGTGGAATATCGATCTATCGTTTTCGAAGGGACTGACTGAACTAAACGGTAGATGCGGGGAACATACAAAAAAGTATTAACTTACCTAAAAGTTTGATATCCCTAAAATATATTTACTCACATACATGAATGCATACATACCTGTTGTGTAATTGAAGATAAAGTTGTACTGAAATTGAAGATAATAATAATAAAAAAAAGAAATACTCGTAGATGCACAGGAATTTTGATTCATTTAAAATAATCTTTAATCTTCATTTGCTTTTTTAGCAATTTTCTCTCCAGAAGTGAAGAACATTTTTTCAGTGTTGCAAATTGTATTCTTTTCCGTATCGGTTATTGTGTGAGAGTATAAAAATCTTTTAAATTTTTCAAATGCCAAGCATGCTTCCGAAAATGAAGGTACAGGTACTGGTTCTTCTTCAACATCATCTCCAACCTCATCTGTTGTCTCCTTCAACTTTGCGTCACACAGGCTTTCCATTGTTTCCAACCCACAAGTCGGGACATCATCGTCAAATCCAACAAACATATCAAAATTGATGTCAGGTGCAGTTTCTAATTTCCTCCAATCGTCTTCAGTGACACCCTCTTGTTCTTCATCACATGAAGGCGCTGGTGGACTGCGGTAACCACATTTCCTAAAGCAGTTAAGGTGACTGCCTACGTTGAAAATGCCATTTTTTGACTATTTTGGTCAATTTTATTTTTTGCAAGAATCGTGTAGTTCAATCTTTTCTCTTTTCAAAACCGTTTTGATTTTCATTCTACACTAATTAGAAGCAGAGTTATAGCTATTTTTAAAAACATCGTCTGATACAAAATTGAAGTGACACACAACTTTAAATGCGTTTTGTCTCAGAATTATGTTTTTTAGCACAAATCTCTACCGTTATTATGATATCTCACATAATAATGCATATAATTTGATAAAATTTTCGGGAAATGTTTTAGATGCTATTATTAATGAGATGACGCACAATAATTGATGTATAATAAATATTATTTTTTTTGTTTGGGGCTGTTTTTATAAGGAAGGGAATGACGAATTGGGGAAAATTTTCATATTGGAACATAAAATTGCCTGTATTATTTTTGCATTTTAAAATTTCTCTTAGATTGAGGGTCATTTTGAAGATAACTGTTATATGTATCATGTGTGAGAAGGAAATTAAAATAGTAGCATTAGAATTTTGTGCAGAGTGATAGGCGTTTTAGCTAAATTTCATTGAAAATTACTTCAAATTGACCAATTTATAAAAAAGTATGGTATTTACAGGCAAGTTTTTTTTAAATGCTATTTTTACCATAAAAGATCAAAAAATCCTTAAAAAAACAAATTTTAAAAAAATGTCTCCGAACGTAGGCAGTCACCTTAATTATTGTGGACTGCTAGACCTGACGCCAAGCCGTCAGTACATGATGCATAGCCTGGAGGACATCAATCTTCAGAAACGTTTTATCAATTTTATTGCCTGAATCTATTAGACAGACAGCCTTTCGTACAAGTTGTTTCAGGTTAATACCCTTTAAAACACTTTATAATACTCATATCTAAGGATTGCAAAACACTTGTACAATTAGCAGGATAGAAGATAACTTTTACGTTTTTCAAAAACGTTGTATCACTAGGGTGAGCTGCACAATTGTCTATAAACAGTAAAACATTTCTTTGTTTAATGCGCATTTCTGCATCAAGGTCTCGTAAAAATGAAGTAAAAATATTTGCAGTCATCCATGCTTCGTTATTAGCGTAATATTTTACTGGTAAAGTTTTTGTATTTTTGAAACACCTAGGCTTCAGTGATTTACCAATGACTATCGGCTCGCGTATGTCAGTTCCATCACTGTTAACACAAAACAACACAGAGATCCTCTCGTTGGACCCTTTACCACCATGGCAGGACTGAACCTTTAATGTAAGTGTGCTGTTAGGCAAGAAATTATAAAATAGTCCAGTTTCATCTGCATTGTAAATGTCTCGAGGCTGGTACTCTTCCAACAGCTTTGGGAGCTCGTTAACCCTTTGAGGGGCGCCGTTTGCAGAGTGCAAACGCCTATATCTAGTCTTTTTTTTCATTTGCATTCAATGTATTCCAGTTAAATGAGCAGAAAAATGGTTAGTACTGCCATATGTCATCAGTTTAAAGAAGTAAAAAAAATTTCAACCTCTAATTGGAAAAATTTTCAAGATTCTTTAGGTTAAAAAAATCGGGAAAAAAATACGTACCGAGCAAACGGTTTTAAGTTGTTGCCCCTTAAAGGGTTAATCCACGATTATGTTCGCACTGTATCCACAGATGCTCTCTCTCCCGTGAGCTTCTTGTATACAAGGCCGTGACGATATTTGAAACGTATTATCCACCCGCTTGATGTCGCAATGTCAAGTCTTTCTGCAATTTGTTTTGCTTTCTCGCGAATAATGCTCCCATCAACAGGTATGTTTGCGGTGCGTGATTGTTGGTACCAAGTGAAGAGGATTTTCTCCAGTTCCATAAATTTCGATTCTCTGCAAGTCTTTCTTATTATCGAAGATTTTCCACATCTACCTATTTGCTCCCGAACTTCATTTCTCTTTACATAAGTGGAATTCAACGTAGACGAGGCGATTCCTAAACGTTTGGCTACGCCAACGCGTTTTGCAGAGGGATTTTTTTTTCCCACTTCTTCGATAATTTTTAATCTTTCTTGAAGAGTGCGTACTTTTTTCGCTGAACGATTCATTTGAAAGTTTAAAAAAATATCTGTAGTAAAAGTTACGAAAAACTAAAGAGATAATCTCACACGTCTGCCGCTATGTTTGACCGTTCAGCAACTTCCCCAATACTTTTCGAAGTGTGTAGGGGAAGCGACAGCCGTGAATTGTTTGTAACTAGCACCACTTCCGGGTGAAACCCTATCGGCCAGTGTAGACTGCAGCAATTAGAAACTTCTCACGACCTAGACTAAACACCAGGGCGCCTCTTTCAACAAAAAAGCCAGACGGCAGCAGGAACCGCTGAGGTCAGCTGACTGTGGGCCATTATACTGATAAGAACAGAAATGTAGAATAGACGGAGAATTTGGAATGAATTGCCGAAAATAGGATTAAGGAACACCAAAGACGAACAAATAATGGGAGTGGTACGATATGGCTAAACAGGAGAGAACAAAAATACGAGAGCGTGCATCTCAAATGTTCTGCTCATTGTTTAATTAGAGCGTCATTCTAGCTCAATCCAGACATTTATATTTCAGGTTCAGTTATTATGAAAAAACGATCGATCCGATAAATTAATATAAATCTGCGATATTCTGAACGAATATTGCGGGAAAACGATGGATCGAGGAACGATCCATGCGGTCTGTTTTTGCTTGTTTTCTATGGAATTTATTCGGGATTAAAGTGAAATAAACGATACATACGGGAAAACGATCGATCGAGATTTCACTGTATTTATATATTAATATTATTGGAGTTTCAGTAGCTCGAATTTGATCATGTTTACGGTCATTTCAGTGTAGTCAAAGGTAGTGTGCCCCCTTAAACCATCGAAAAAGAAATTGAAAGAAATGTTTAATAGTTCACAAGTACTTACTTCTACAGCTGATAGACTGTCACTGACTCATTTGTTTTACTATTTTTGTGATGAAACAACACTCAACGATTGGCCGTTATCATCAAGTACAATAAAACCTCGTTTACCAGGACCTCCGGATAATATTTGTGACATTTTTTAAAAATTAAATGTTAATATTAGATAATAATTTTTAACTATAAGTACGCCAAATATTCGCTTTTTACTTTGATTCAATGTACAGTTCCTGTATAGATTGTACAATAAATTATGGTAATAGAATCCTTTTTGTTGAGTTTAAGAGAGCTTTATAATAGAGTGTCACATGGCGTTAACGTGGATTGACTCAGAAAATTTACTTTTATATTTTTTAATGTCTTGTAAACAATACTACGTAATTGTGTTACAAAACATAGTTTTTTATCGTAGTAAACGGTAAGTCTGCTTAGTTAAGGATCTTGTTTTGCTTATTACCCATATTACCTAGATTATCCGGATTGCCTATGATCCCACTTTGTCCGGATGAACGAAGTTTTACCGTACTTTCTTTTGCGGTTCAATCGCATGCAGTGGCGTAGGGAGAATAACTGGCGCGCGGGGCACGATACCTTTTTGGCGCCCCCCAAATAAAAATTCGAATTTTTCGGAATATCTTGTTTGTCTTGGGGACCATTTGGCGCTCCTCTGCGATTGGCGCCCGGGTCATGATAGCCCCCCCCCCTCGCTAAGCCACTGCAGGACATGCAAGTTTACTTACTCATTTCTACCGAATGTGGGAAATTTTCTCTTGAATAATTTTAGTATCATTCAGTTCTTGGTGAGTTAATTCTGAATTATAGCCTGATATTTTCTAATGTTAATTAGAACGGCTGAGATATCTATAATTAAGGGACAAGGGACCTTCAACATCGTTTTTTAAATTTTCAATAATTTACTCTATATACAAAAAAAGAATAATTAATTCTCTCTTCTAGTACATTGAGGACACTTAGAATTCACAAATAAGTATTATGTAAGAATAAGACCTGTTTTTCAAAAAGTTCTTTAAAAATGCTAAAATTTTTCTAGATGCTCCATGCAGTGGCGTAGCAAAGGGGGGGGGGGCAATGGGGTCTATCATGCCCCGGGCGCCACTCGCAGAGGGGCGCCAATGTAAGATCCATATATTATATTACTATGTTTTAGAGGTGGATGCCAATATAAGGTCTATATATTATATTACTATATGTTTTTCAGTGGAGGTACCCAATATAAGGTCTATATATTATATTACTATATGTTTTTCGGGGAGGGCGCCAATATAAGGTATATATATATTATATTACTATATTATTTTGTGGGGGCGCCAATATAAGGTGTATATATTATATTACTATATGTTTTTAGGGGAGGGCACCAACATAAGGTCTATATATTATGTTACTATATGCTTTTCGGGGGGAGTGCCAATATAAGGTCTATATATTATGTTATTTTATGTTTATCGAGGGCGCCAATATAGGGTCTATATATTATATTACTATATGTTTTTCGGGGGGGGGGGCGCCACAAAGGTATAGTGCCCCGGGCGCCAGTTATGCTCGCTACGCCACTGGCTCCATGCGCGTTTAGTTTCTCCTGATTTCTTCCAAACTTCTCAAGACTGTTTATTGAAGTGTTTGTCACAAAATTAAGCATAATACTTTGACGCCAGAAATATTTTTAAATTTTAAAGGCCATGAAATAAAGCAAAAACATCGAAAAACATAAAATGCAGAACAAAAAAATGAATATTTATGGCTTTCTGCTCGTACAAAATGAAAATCAATGCACAATTATGTTTATACACATGCAGTAAAGTCATATAAAAAAAATTAAGGTTTTAAAATGATTTGGAATTCACATGGAGCATTTTGAAAAAAAATTAAAAAACAAGCATTTTTCTGCTAAAATTTCTTATTTTGAATTCAAAGGGTCTTCAATTGTACTAAAAAAGAACACAAATTATTTTCCTTTTGCATATAGAATTAAAAATTGAAAATTAAAAATCCGTGGTTTAAACTCCTTTGCCCCCTTAAGGTACAAATGTTTGATAACCTTTAAATTAAACGGCAATTGGTAGTAATTCTGCATTTATCAATGTCCAGTAAACTAATGTTTACTGGACATTGATAAATGTCCAGTAAACATTAAACTATAACAATTTTTGTACAATTTCAGAGTACAATTTTTGTTTTATAAAAGATTTTTTTTTTAAAAATTGTACTAGTAGAAATAATACATTGTACAGTATTATTGTTACATTGTAGTAAATAATATATTGTACTAGTAGACTAATTGTATCTAATATTAGTCTGTGGGTGTCAGACCAAAAATTCAGATGCTTTTCCCTTCATTCTATATTCTATTAATATTTTGTCCCACTTTCATGAAAATGGTTTGTGGGGTCTTGTAAATCTAATTCAGAACCAAAAGTCCTGGAGCATTCATTTCCTGCTCTTGAAAATCCTAATCATCGTACTCTCATTACTGACAAATTTCTAAATTAGTACTGTGAGTGTGTATGTGTTTCCTGATCTTAACGTTTATCCAGTGTTCCTAATCAGATTCTTTTGAAAGTTTGTATTTTTCAGTGGCAACACTTATTTTTATTCTTTTGAAAATGAATATTCTAAAATCGTTGAATTGTTTGTGTTTTTCTCTGATTTCGTCGCCATTAAGGCTGCTATGTACTAACCCTATTGGATTTGCTCACCTCAATGTTAACCTATGGAGAAAATTTGTCCACGGATTGCCAACTTGGATTCAAAGATTTTTTTTCTTTTTTTAATTGTACTCCGTCCTAGAGAAAGAAATTTTACATTTGTGTACATTTTTCGTTTTTTTTTAAAGGCAATTAATATTTTAAAATTTAAACTATTCGGGGGAAAATCTAGTATAGTGCGTTTTAAACGCTCATAAATTCTTTCGGTGGACGAAATTTATAAAATGAATCCTGTAGCGCTATGCAGAAAAGTTAAGGCTATCTGACAATACAAAATTTTATTTGATTATCAACATTTATGTACCTGTAAATAGTCGACAAAAATATATTTTAAATAAAAAATTTGGGGGCAGCGCTTAACCCCCCTATAGAGAGAGAGCCATTACAATCCCTCAAAATGACAATCCTAAGGGGGGTGGAAGTCTCGAACTATCAACTGGACTCCTAGCACCACAAGAGTCTGCAAGAAGAGGAAAATGGAAATACGATTTTTTCTGAGTACATAGCAGCCTTAAGGAATATTTCAACATGTGCTACCTAATACATTTCTAACATGTGTGGAAATATCTTTCTCGTTTTTTTTTTTTTTTTTTTTTTTGGGGGGGGGGGTCATACAGCATCGCCTTCAACACTGGCTCCATCAGTTGAGACATATATTTCTCGAATGCTTAAGTAATTCTTTTTTCAATCCTAACATACTACAATAATTATATATGTTTGTATTTCTTAAAATTTATTTACTTTATCAAGTGGAAAAACTTTCTGGAGCCCAAATGTACGGAAGAATGGCCAATTCAGCCGTACTACGAGGAGTCTGTGCAGGAGTGCATCACGTACGAGCCCCTTCGTGTTATTTACTATGTTGTTGTGAGCATAACCCTCTTCTTTCTGCCCGTTGTGATCATGATCACCGCGTACTCTCTGATTTTATGGAGACTGTGGATGGCCGAAGTTCCAGGGGAGCAACACGCAGCCAACATCAACGTCCATTCCAGGGCGAGGAAAAAGGTGAGGATAATTAAGTGAAAGCTATCCATGTATACTGAAATGGTGATATCTGGTTTAAATGAAATCTGGCTATGAGAAAATAGCCAGATAATCTGGTTATGAGAAAAGCTATCAACGCAATCAGAGGTCCTAAAACGAAATTGGAGTTGATAAGTAACCTTAGTTACTTCCCCAAAACTTCGTATTATAGTATTAGAAGTATATATATATATATATATATATATATATATATATATATTAATATATTAATATATTAATATATATATATATATATATATATTAATATATTAATATATATATATATATATATATATATATATATTAATATATTAATATATATATATATATATATATAATATATATATTAATATATTAATATATATATATATATATATATATATATATATATATTAATATATATATATATATTATATATATTAATATATATATATATATATATATATATATTAATATATATATATATATATATATTAATATATATATTAATATATATATATATATATATATATATATATATATATATATATATATATATATATATATATATATATATATATATATATATATATATATATATATATATATATATATATATATATATATATATATATATATATATATATATACAGTGGACGCTCGTTAATTCGAACTCAAAGGTTCCCAGAAAAAAGTTCGAATTATCCGAAGTTCGAATTATCCGATGTTAAGATAAAATATATAACTTAAATCTGTATCGCTGAAGAAGAAACTTTCCTAGTATGTATAACCCCAGAAAATATATTATACTATGTTATCTAAAGTTAAACATATTAAAAAGCAATACAGACTTACCTTAATCATAACATGAAGCAGAAGATATGCAGTATAAAATAAACTTTTATTAAAAATATGAATTACACTTTGGGGGAAAAACTGTAAAATGGAAGTTTGGTTCTGTTTATGATGCCTACATTGTTCAGCCAGCTTCTCGATTTGAAGTAAACATTTCAATTCATTTTCAGAGGAAGGTTCCATCTGAATAAATGCTTTCAGAGTTTTAATAGAGTCCATTATGGCTTTGTCCATTATGGCCGCATTAAGAATATCTTTCGACAGGTAAGTTGAGAAAAGCCCTGGCTGTTTCCTACCAAAATTAGTGCATACGTCTTCGATTACATCAGAGCTTTGGCCACATACAGTTGATAAGAAATATTGTGCCTTGACATAAATCGAGAAAGCCATCCATCACTGCATTTAAAATTTTCAATACCCTTTCGAATTGCCAATTCATCAGCCTTCGTCAGCACTAGGGGTCCATTTATCGGAAAATTTCGAGATCTAACATCCTGGAACCATAGCAGTAGAGCTTTTTCTAGAACTTCTTGGGGCGCAATTCCCATGCGTCTTTAAAATTTCTACCTTTGTCTTCAAAGTTAGGGTTTTGTACTTTCCACGTGTAGACATCCTGAATTTTTACACGTTCACACCACACAATCAGGAAGAAAAACTAGACCACATTAGCTTGTCTGCACTGCAGTTATAACTGACGCAGCTCCCTAGAATCTGTAGTAAAGACTAGATTTTCTGAAATTCTAAGAAAATCGATCCAAATAAAGGAAAATTGCTTTTTCCGTTTAGCACTAATAAGGACAATAGCTACTAAAGTTTAGCGGACATGCAATAGTCTTGGAATGCAGGCATGTGCCTCTTTACACAGAAAAGAAATTTTGATATACAAAATAATAAATACAGTGTGTATTTCCTCCATTAAACGAGGAAAAATAATTTTTTTTGTCAAAATTTTAGTTCGAATTAACCGAAGTGATAAAAAATTTAGTTCGAATTAATGAGCTATTTTTAACATTAACTCCAATACAAGTTTTTTGGGGCCTTTGGATTAGTTCGAATTAACCGAAAGTTCGAATTAACCTAGTTCGAATTAACGAGCGTCCACTGTATATATATATATATATATATATATATATATATATATATATATATATATATATATTCATTCTTGGGTCCGTATTCTTGGGATACATGCTATCCCACTCCGTAAGGAAAAGGTTTTAAGGGGATATCTCACTTGTAAAAACCCTTTTTTGCAGTGAAAACATACTCCAGTTTTCTCAAGAGAGGGGCGGTTACCCTACACGAGCATTCTTCAAGACATCCCTGACCACGGGCGAACGTGATGGATGTTTTGTATTATGTCAACACATGCTAGAGTGAGAAAGAACTGTTGTGAGAATTTGAGAATAGGGGTAGTTGGAAAACTACAGGGTTAGAGATAATTAGAACGAGACATAGACGAGTCATGGATTGCAGTTTTATGAGTTCTTTCAACTTTCAAAGCAAGATTACTACTGATAATTTTGAAAAAGAGCTAAGTAAGGCAGCTCTCATCTCATAATGGGTTGTAAAATATATACAGTAACCACCGCTTATAGTGATCAGTGGTTATAAGAATCAACCGTTTATAAGAATCAATATCGCAAAAACAAAAACAAATGTATTATTTCCATGTTAAAATTTCTGCTTTAAAGAATCAATCCACCGGTTATAAGAATCAGTTTGCAATCTTCGCCTTCCTTTCATTTTTCCAAAAAATGCCACTTGAACTCTCAAAAGGTACGAAATTCTTTCTTAAGTTTTTGAAAAGAAAGATTGATAAAACTTTGGGGTGGAAAGCAGTCGTAAAATACATTCCTTAAGACATAACATAAGAGTTTCTCCTTATACGTTTTTGCTAAACACTGTCTTATTAGCTTTACCCAGGGGCATCTAACCCGCCCGGGTCCGATTTTCGCAGACAGGCACTCCTTTTTTCCAACCACTTACTTCCTGGTTGCGGATTTCTGGACTCTGAAACACATAAATTTTCCGCGAAGTGTCCACCATCACTTACGCAAACGGGACAGTGGATTCAGCACTTCAAACCATGAAACGTAAACGGATCCATATTGCTGAATCAGATGAACCAGATGCTGAATCAAACGTTTCACGGTTTGATTCAGAATCAAAACGTGAAACGTAAGCTATAAAGTGAATCTTCGTCTGAGACTGTAATAAGCATACGTCGCTAGTATTCCCTTTAGTTTTCTAACAAAATTGCCAGTTAGTGTTAGAACTTTTTGATAGTCGAATTCAAATATGATAAAAACAAGGAAAACTCTTAGTTTTTCTGAAAAACAGAACTTTTTAATTAGATATGATGCTCTTCCAAAGTGTAGTCAAAGAGAAGCTGCCTCTTGTTGATTTTATAATCATGTGTTGTTACTTATAGGTCTAGAAATTCAGTTATAGTATTTGTTTAGAAATTGAGTATTTTTAAAATTATAAAAAATAATTTTAATAAATGATAAATAACGTAAATTAAAGAGTATTTAATGGTAAATTATGTATATATGTGCCTGTGTGTTTATATATATGTACAAGTATATATTTGTGTATGTGTGCCTCTCCAAAAGGAAGTTTCGGTTATAAGAATCAAAAACAGCAATAACAAACGTGATTCTTATAAGCGGAAATCACTGTATATATATATATATATATATATATATATATGGGTTGTATATATATATTCTTGGGATACATGCTATCCCACTCTGTAAGGAAAAGGTTACGGTCAACATTCTAATATATTTTCGTCATGCAGTAAACTCACGTCTCAACGAACCTCTAATTTATGATAAGGGGTAGCAACATGTTTCAGGTCGTCAGCTTTAATACTATATATTAAATGGCCCAAAATGTTTCACCTTAAAGATTTACTGTCGTCCACAATAGATCATCATTTGGTTTCAGATGCCTTTATCATTGACTTTTTATTCTCCCACGTGCGCCCAATGAGTACGATCTGGGACAGTTTTATGAATTTTAGTTGCCAGAGAGTATTTATCCTGAATAATGTAGAAAGTTTTCTCTTTCCTAACCCAACGTCTTTGCGAACGATGCTTATCATCGAAATGATTAACAACTACATTAAATGGAGTGTCTCCAAGATATTTTTACCATAAAAGGATCCACGGAATTTTACATTTTCAGAGTCACTGTACTAATTAATAATCAACGATTTATGCCCATAAAGCAATTGGGCATTAATTAAAGTTTGTGTGACATACAAATTACAGTAGATTCGTAAATTTTCATAACCTTTTTCTATTTACGAACTCAATCGCATCTACGAATAATTGGCAGAATCAAAATCGCTGCCCGATAGTTCTAATGGTAATTTTAACTCTGATTTACGGACATAAAATGTACACTTTTCTACCTGCTACTATGCAGTCGGAGAGTGAAGGTTCGTTTGTCTCGAAAACTGAGTGCGCGAATCCCCTATAGCTTGGTTAGCTCACATGCAAGCGGTTTGGTAGGTTGGGGAGTGTAAACAGTTCAACTCGGTCCTCTCTAGTGCAGGGAAACTACTGGTCTCCTCTGAGGAGAAGATCCCTGGAAGACCAGTCACTCAGGAAGGGTTCATTTTTGATGAGGGATGGAAAGTGACAAAAAGTGAGAGTCAACGGGAAATCATCCTCTTCCATTGGCCATAGCCCAGGATGTGGTGAGAAGGGTGTCGTCTCCAAACGACACTTACCCCAAGTAACAGCTGTCAATTCAACAACGGGTGTCTTTTTCTGCCGGTTGTTAATGGTTCATGTCTAAAGAGCGATAAATACTTCTCATGACTACTACTCGTGGGGTATTGATTATTCCCGACCCCTCATTCCGAGAATAGACTTCCCCGTGGCAGCAATCTTAAAACCGGTCCTAGGTATCTTCTCTCCAGAGGTAGACAGTACGATTGCTCACTTTACTGTGCAGTTATACCCCGAAGTTACTCGATAGGTGTGGCCGACGAAAGATCGCGTAAGTCGCGGTACAACTCTGCATATAAATACATATATATGCTGTCTAATTGGGACCAAATAATTACAAAATCACCAGATTAGAGGAAAATAATGTATTAAAATTGAAATACTGTACTACGTATTACTATTGTACATATGTAAAAGATATTAAAAAAATATGTTGAAGATTTTAATAAAGTTCATTAAAGAAGTCTGCCGTATTAACGCCTTTTTTTAGTGAAGAATTTCTTCATAGAAGACTAATATTTTTTTATTATTATTCCCTGCTTTTTCATGATCCCGTGATCTTTATTTGAGTCTATTGTCGCTAAAATCTGTAACGCATTCTCAACTGCGCTGAGACCTTCTGTTAAGTTTCAAATTGTCATTAAGTTTTCTTAGGGCATTGGGTCTGAAGTGTCTGATTCTTCAGTGATGCTTTGATCGCACATCATGTCCTTTGTGATGTTTGATTTTGCCATATCTATGAGATCATCGACCATCAGCTCTTCAAGAAGAAAATCCAATAGCTCGTTGACATCATCCCCATCGACTTCCATATCTAATTGCTTGTCAAGATCGACAACTTGTTCTCTCACACGAGCAATATGATCAGTGTTCATATGTTGTTTCCATCTCGTTTTTCAAAAAATATTAGACAAAGTATCTTCCAGACACCATTTAAATTTTTTTTGGGAAATTTCATTCTACGATTTAAAAAGGTTAAAATGGTAAAATCAAAAACCGCGTAACTCCGAGTTCGCTTATGTAGAGGTATTACTGTACACGTTAATGTACTATACGTGTTCCTTCGCATGTCGATCTTCATTAGCTTAAAGCAAGAGTGACTTCTTCCAAATCATGTCGCACAGAGAAGAACTTGTTTGTTCAGCCGTCGACGATTGGAGAACTATTTTCATGGAAGTCAGAGCACACGTTCCTACCAAGGGAGCAACTGTGAAAAGAGTTGCGATGAATTCTCTGTCCTTTTAAAGCACTCCAAAAGATTGCTACTGTCCGCGATTGAGTCGAAATTTCTCGTAGAACAGAAAAAGCGAAGCAAGATTATACATATTCACTGGACATCGTAAAAAGACAGTTTCTTTTTTAAACTTGCAGCAAATAAAGGTCGCAGCGCACTGAATTTTCCGTCTTTTTATGCTTTTGCCATTTACGGAATTTTGATTTTATGAATATTCTTTGTTGTCTGTCGGGGTTCCTAAAAATCCTGCTTTGTAAGCACTAAAATTCAGTATTATCAAATTTACAAAAATGGAAAAAGCTTCTTCTTGTGTGGGCTTTTTCATGGTGGACCAGGACACGAAATTTCTTAATTCGTTTACGTGTACTTCGTTATGATTTTCTCTTCAATCGTACGTTTATATTAAAATCTCTTATGCAATGAAAAATCTGATTAATTTGAAATTTTTAATTAAAAATTTAGGTCCCGTTAAGATTTGAATTATTTTACAGAAAGAATAGCTCTACTGGCTTATTTTTGTGTGCATGGAAAATATTTAAAAATTGTTCTCTGCAGCATTAAAACACTATAGAGGGTAAGAATAAATTTTCTGCTGAGAAATTTTTGCCTCGTGAAAGCATATCCTTAATTTTTTTTTTCCAAATTCGAAAATCCCGTATAGTAAAATAGTACGAAGTAATTCTGTACAGTATTTCATAGTAATATATAGGAGGGAATGTTAGCTATATTGGATCCTTTTATTGATGGGTAATCAGGAAAAAGTCTATTCCGAAATAAATACACTAAAGTTGCAGATCAACATCGGGTTGTTCGAACAGACAATACTGCATAAAAAATATTGCATCTGGACCAATACCATTATCTTACAATAATGTTCTTTGTGATATTTGATTCTAAAAGATGCAGAATGTTTCGAGCGAAGAAAATGAAATGAGATTAAATCGAGATATTTTTACCCAGACCCCATAATTTATTTTTCAATTTAACTACAAAAAACATCTGAGTTATTAATTATCGTATTCGGACCAAATAGGAAGAATAACTGGCATCTTTTGTCCAATGGTTAGGACCTTCGGTTTAAGGAATTTAGCAGTGAATGGTACTATAATATTGGGGAAGGTCTAACAACGATGAACTTGGAAGTTAAAAACTTTTCTCTTATTTATGGAACTTTAAAAAAATCATGTATTATTGTTGCTTATGCCACTTGACCGACAGCAACGTCATATGAAGGCCCGACTCCTGTTTTGACGGGCACCAGAAGGGCCGACTTGGCCAAAGGACCAGTCCCGTCATTTTGAACCGAGCCAAGTGACGGGACCAGAACGCTTAACTCCGTACCTCCAGAGGCAGTGGCGCCATAAAGGGGGGGCAAGGGAGGGCACTTGCCCCCCCCCCTAGAAAATTGAATTTTTTGTTTCTACCTAGCTAGCGCTCGTAAAATATCAGAATTTTCATTTAAAATCATAAAGCCTAACAAAACTGAATACTAAATTGCAACCTTACACTCGTTAACGCAAGCGCGTTTAAACGCCAATTCCAGGCGTTTGAGATTCAAAAGCAACCCTACACGATGTTTTTTCACCACGAAAGGGAATCTTGAATCCGATGCATTTGGAACGCGTACACGTTGACGTGTGATAGGGCATAATATAACATAAAAGTTTATTTTTTATAACCGTATATATATATTTTTAATAATAAAGGTGTATAAGTTTTAATCTATTTTACTTTGCCCCCCTCTATATTTCACTCTTCCGGCGCCACTGTCCAGACGTAATTTTGAGTGCTCCATCCGCCATTAGTGTACATGGCAGTGGATTTTGTCACCGAAGGGCGTCGAACCTGCGACTTTCAAATCGCTAGCCGGCTGCCTTTACCCACTGGACCACTTCGCCCCTACAAAAAGTCATAAAAAAATTCAATTTGCTAGAGACATAAGCCCTCAAAATCATCTTGTCAGCAGAATGCTTAAAATCATTATACGAGGTTATAATAGAAACTCTACTTTTTTATACTTAGATTCTTCTAAAGCCGTATTCACATGCTTATTTTTACCAATATAGCATAATTGTGAACATTTCGGAAATGGTTTGATATCGTGAATTCCAAGTGTGATGTCTTTAAGAGTAAAACGCATCGATATTTCAATAAAATGTGGGTGTTGATCAGATTTTCGCCAGACAATCTACAATAATAATTGTTTTCGAGCATAAAATTAGTTTTCCTTATTTGCTTACTGGATACTAATTTTCTTAAATTCAATTTAAAAATTTTAATCATTTCTATTAATAATTTTTTGCCGTAAAAAGTAACACTTCTATTACTTTGCATTTAATTGAATTTATCCTCCTTTTTTCGATTAAAAAGAGTATTGACGACAATTTATGATTGACATCTTATAAAAATAGTTCACTTGCTGTTGTACAAATAGCTGATAGCTTACATAATCAATACACTTGCTTACATAATCAATAGCTTACATAATAATGATTTTAAGCATTCTGCTGACAAGGTGAAATTGAGGGCTTATGTCTCTAGCAAATTGAATTTTTTTTCTTTCGGAAAACTACAAAATGCTCACTTAGCACTTTAAGTTTATTCTAATTTTCAAGATCTGATATGCCACAGCTAAAACTTAATGATATTAGCTCAGTTAGAAAAATTTTACTGAAAGCGAACGTTATTATTCAATTAAACACTGAATGTCTGGAGGTCTTGCAAAATGTATGTTATAACGGCACATAATGTGATATATTTAAAAAGGTCAGGCTATACTAAGAGGTTTGCAAATATTAGTCTTGAATTTTATCGATTTTCGGATAAAATGAAATTTTTGTGTTAAATGTATAAGTATGTAAATACTAATTTTCCATTAAACAATTAAAAATGTTTTCAAAAAACCTTTTCCTGTGGACTGCATTAATCTTCTATAGCAATAGCAATATATAAAAATAGCAATACAGTTTAGTTGAAGGATATCCTGTTCTTTGTGGTATATATATTAGTTCCAAATATGAAATATATTTATAAATATTGTAAAATGTATTTTCTTCCATTTTAGGTGAATAAAATGGTTTTTGTTGTGCTAGTTGTATTCATCATTTGCTGGACCCCCCTTCAAGGCATGGTTTTATATTCCGCCTTCGGACACAACGCAACGATACACGGGGCTGTAAGTAGTGAATGTGTTTAAATATAAATAATTAGATAACACGGAGTTTAGGGTAGCTACTAATTCAAATTGGATTGTATGGAATTACTAGCTAAAACCCGCGCTTCGCTACGGAGTACATTGAAATTAAATACAACGGTCAATGTATGCAATTAATTCCAAAAAAAAAAAATATATATATATTTATAATAAATACGACAATCAATGTATACAATTGATGTAAAAAAAAACAAATTTATAAAAAAATCGTAAGGGATATTTTTATAGACAAAATAAAGTCCAATCGTCTGCCGCATTAGCAAGAAAAAAATATTTTTTTTGTCTATTTTTTTTTTTTTTTTTTGCACGTGACGAAAAATTTATTTAAAGTACCAGAAAAAGAAATCACGTGATCGGCATTTAATAAATTAAATTCTAAAAATTAATCTTTTAAAATTCACCAAAAATCAGGAAATGGAGGTAAAGATTCGAAAATGATTTCATTTTAAAGGAATTTTTATGATCTTTCTCGTGATATAAATTTTATAACCCTCAAATTATTATTTTAAATGCAAACTTAAAAAAAGTAAAACAGCTTAAAAATTTAATTTAAAAATATCTAAGAAGAATTTTTGAAAAATCTTTCTTAGTGCACCCCTACACTATTAGAAGAATCGCCAAGGGCAAAATTTCAGCCCTTTAGGTCCAGCGGTTTGGTCTGTGCGTTGTATGTCAGTCAGTCAGTCAGTCAGTGAATGAATGAGTCAGTTACGGAACTGTTTTATATATATAGATTAGATAACACGGAGTTTAGGGTAGCTACTAATTGAAATTGGATTGTATGGAATTATAGGGAATTATATGGATTATATGTAAAATGCTTTAAGAACGCTGTACAACAATAGCTGTTCCACTTGATAAAAAATATCCCTTTCTATTGCAAAAGTAGATGTATTTCGAAAAGATTGTATAGGACGAAACGATTTTTAGTTATTCGCTTTTAAAGCTGAAGTTGAAAAAAAAAATAAGGTGCAAAAAATCTTTTTAACGTAGGATTACGTTCCTCCATAACGGTCCTCTCGAAAGCAATATTTCAGACGCTAAAACCGTCTGTCAGTACCTCGCGAGTTATATTTTGGCAGCTCGCCAGTCTGTATCGCTTGGGTAAGCAGTAAACAGTTAAACAGAAAAGTACCAAAATTCGTCAAAATTTTGACATACATATTTGTATATATATATACATATACATACGCACGCACGTACGTACGTACACACACAGACACACACACACACACACACACATATATATATATATATATATATATATATACAAAAGAGATAAGCAATGATAAGTAATCCTACGTTAATAACTCGCGGTAGTTTCGTTAGAAGAGGCTACCAGAAATTTTTTTCAACTTAATGGTTTAAAATAAATTATATTCAGCCGGAGTAATTTTTAATTATGAAACAACAAGTTAAACAAATTTTATTAGTTCAATTTTAGTTCGTTTACATTTTTGAGGGATTATACCTGCTTTACCAAAACTTTTTCGTAGTTATAAATATTGTGAGAAGATGCTATGGAAAAATTCAGTTCATTTGCTTTGAATGATAAGCCATGAAAACGTAACATAAGTTATGAATTACACTATCACTCTATGGGGGCTTACTTTTAGATCAACCACGGAAATATGATTTATTTATAAAAAAGCTTAGCATCAGTTAAAAATTCCTACGTTAAATTATTAAATGCCTTTTTTTTAATTCAAAGAATTTTAAAATGATAATCTTTAAAATTAATTACAATGGATTACTTTCATTTCCTAATAATGTGTTCTTTTATTTATTCCAATATTTGATATTTAAAATTTATACATTTAGGAATTTATACTGACAGATTATTTCAATACCAGATGTAAAAATTATATATAATTCTGAAAAGTGTGGACTTTTAAAATCACCATTTTAACTTTACGTTTAGAAATTTCTATTTTGCTTGATATCTTTAAACATACTTTTTACCTACATATGTGTGGAAGCAACCTCTAATATATTCTACGAATTTTTGGGGAATTAAAAATGTATGAATGTTTATTATAAGGGAAATATTTTACATAATTAAATTTAAATAATCTCTTAAATGCATTAAAGGACCTTTTATTTGCTTTTTTAAACACATTAGCTTTTAAAATTTTAATTAAAAAAGCTACATTGTTACATATCCGATGCACTCAAGGATTCGATGCTTCAATTTTTTAGAAAAGCGAACACTAAATGCTCTTAATTGATTTGCAAAATAAATACTTAATCATAAAGCTTTTCCTGTTATATGGTATGTTTATTTATATCGACAAGAAAAATCATCAGCATCAAACACTATAGTTTTTTCCTGGTATATAAAAAGCTTAATGTAATTACAGTAACCACCGCTTATAGTGATCACTGGTTATAAGAATCAACCGTTTATAAGAATCAATATCGCGAAAACAAAAACAAATGAATTATTTCCATGTTAAAATTTTCGCTTTAAAGAATCAATCCACCGGTTTTAAGAAGCAGATTACACTCTTCGCTTTACTTCCATTTTTCCAAAAAACCTACTTAAACCCTCAAAAGGCACGAAGTTCGTTCTTTTTTTTAAAGAAAGATTGATAAGATGGGATGGAATATAGTCGTAAAATTCACCCCTTTCTTTATTAGACATAACATAATCGTTTCCCCTTAAACGCTTTACCACAACACTGTCCTATTAGCTTGACCCGGGGGCAACTTTACCCGTCCGAGTAAATCTTCGTCTGAGACTATAAGTATTGAAAGAGGTATAAACAGCCTTCTGAAAACTTCATTACGTCAAACTACAGTAGAAAACTTTTTCTTGCTCCCTTCCTGTAGTTGAAATGTTAAAACTGTTAAGCAGGTATGTTGTAACTTGTAACAAATATTGTATTTTTTTCTTCTCTTACTATAATCATGTGTATCTACTTATAGGTCTAAAAATTAAGTTTTATTTTTAAAACTATAAAAAAAATTTTAATAAAAGATAGTTAATGTAAATTAAAGAGTATTTTATGGTAAATTATCTAATATATGTATATATAGGTGTGTGTGTTCCAGTCCAAAAACCTAAATTTCGGTTATAAGAATCAACCGCTTATAAGAATCAAAAACAGTAATAACAAACGTGATTCTTATAAGCGGAAATCACTGTATATCAAGCCTAAAAAATCAGCATTTGATGCAATTTTGAATTTTTAAAATTATAATTTTAGTAAAATTTATACATTTTTTTATTTAGAATGCTCTTTTCTTTGAAAAATATATAGGATATCTAACAAAACTGGTTAATTTTACCTAAAATTATATACAAAGACACGCTATTATACTAATAGAAATTTTATGATGGTATCTGCTATAGATTTTAACATATTTTCCGCGATGTCAGAAAAATCACTTTTCTTTTCAAAAAGTGATGTCATGGTGTTGCTTACAATACCGTGTCAACAATACCCTTTAAATATTGATTACATAAATTAATTTGCACATTTATTCCCTACCACCTAAATATTTTTTTTCCAAAAATTTAATTGTCTGAAAGATTAAGGGTTTGGAATCCGCCTAACATATTTTTATACAATTAAAACTTCTGTAACATACGGTGTTCCAATTTCTTACCTAAAGAGAACGAAAACTCCACTGGTTTTCCCTTAATGCATGTTCGACTTCGATAAAGTCAACTTTTTGGAAATGCACCCAATTTGTAAAGTAAATGTTTTGAGTAAGAAATCGATAATGGGTTATGATTTATACGTATTTCTGTTTAAATGTAAATCAACGACGATGTAGACAGCTGGTCAAACTGTCAATCAATGAACATTTCAAGATATTCATGTTTAATCTATGTATACAAAACAGTTCCGTAACTGACTCATTCACTGACTGACATACAACGCACAGACAAAACCGCTGGACCTAAAGGGCTGAAGTTTTGCATGGCGATTCTTCTTATGGTGTAGGGGTGCACTAAGAAAGATTTTCCAAAAATTCTTCTTACATTTTTTTAAATTAAATTTTTAATCTGTTTTTTCTACTTTTTTTTACGTTTGCATTTAAAATAACACTTTGAGGATTATAAAATTTATATCACGAGAAAGATCATAAAAATTCCTTTATAATGAATTTTTTCGAATCTTTACCTCCATTTCCTGATTTTTGGTGAATTTTTAAAGATTCATTTTTAGAATTTAATTTATTAAATGCCGATCACGTGATTTCTTCTTCTGGTACTTTAAATAAATTTATCGTCACGTGCATAACAACTAAATAAACAAAAAATATTTTTTTTCCCTTGCTATTGCGCCAGACGATTGGACATTATCCAAAAAAATATTAAAATGCAGTAAAAGAAATGTTCTACAAACTGTACTATATTAACTGAACTATATTCTTTAGTATTCTTTATATTAGATTTAATTTGAATATTTTCTTCTACATTATTTTGTCTATAAAATTATCCTTTACGATTTTCTTATATATATATATATATATATTTTACATCAATTGTATACATTGATCGTCGTATTTATCATATAATATATATATATATATATATTTGGCATGAATTGCATACATTGACCGTTGTATTTAATTTGAATGTACTACGTAGTGAAGTACGGGTTTTCAGCTAGTATATGTATATATATTGTCACTTAGAAGTGCGAGATATACCGATTAAACCAACACGCTGTTACGAAGAGATTTATTAGTGAGCAGGAAGCAATCACACAAATCAACTGCCCTCAGCCTGAGGGAAGTCTCTTATATACAACGTAAGAACTTTCTAGAAACAAGGTAAATTAGCATAACAAAATAACATAAATTAAATCAACATAAACAGAAACTTCCTCGAAAATTCGAGAAAAGCAACATAAATGAGAATGAAACTAAAACCAGAAGTTACTGACTGGACTCGAACCAACGCCCTGTCAGTCATTAGTCCAGAGCCTTAACCATTTGGCCGCGCTGCTACTTGCAGCTACTATGAAATGTCGCGAATGGACGGTTACTATGAAATGTTGCGTTTATGAAATGTCGCGAATGGACATCTCATGAAATAGTAGCTTACATCGTGGCCGGAAATAAGAAGATCAGCTTCAGGAACAAAGGCATTTATTAAAGAATAAAATAACACATCTTATTCAGTTCGAGTCAGTGCAGCGTCTGTCGTAAGAGCGCCAAAATGCAATTAGCTCAGAAAGGTTGCCAGAATTGGCGGAGGAAGTGAGTGTGGAAAGGAGAGGGGTTTCGCCAAAGAGTAGAAAAAGGGGTTACCAGAACAGAGATAAAGTTCAGTTTGGGCGATTATAGGTTGTTAGTAATATTATCATATATATATATATATATATATATATATATATATATATATATATATATATATATATATATATATATATGAGAGAGAGAGAGTTAGTGAGTTTCAATACGCGTTATTTGATTTTTAAAGTAATTTCGTAGAATCTATTAATTTTCTAAAAACAAATAGACCATGCATATTCCTCATATATCTTCAATGTGGAGTATCATGTTCAGGACTACAATAACATCTTGTATCATCTGATAGTTTAAATGATTGCACTGTTTTATTTCATTCCTTCTCTTTTTAAGCTGCCTGAATGGTTTTCTGATTTCAAGTGGTTCTCATACTACATTGCATATGCTAACAGTTTCATGAATCCGATTATTTATGGCGGATTCAACAAGACCTTCAGGGAAGGATTCTGCATTGTGCTTCGTTGTGGATATAAAAGAGACAGATACGGAAGACCTGGTACATACATTTCTTCATATCCTCTTATTTTAAAGTATTACAATATCTATCAACCCACTATATTCTTTATAAATTTCTATACCCGTCATTCACAATAGTAAGAAAGTTTTAAAAATCAGAATTTTCTTTCCATTTCAAATATTTAAATCATATTACTTCTTCGTGATGATGTTAAAGAAATCTAACAGATGACACAAATCAATATAAAAACAAATAATAAATTAATATCAATTTACTTAGTTATTTATTATGATACCTTATTGTGAGACTAAAACGCCCCCACCGTCACACTCTCTGTGTATTTATCACTCACCCCGTACAATTTTGAACCACATGCCTTGCTTTCTAACCAGGCAACCTGTACCCATTACGTCCCTACGCTATGTTATGATCCTCATCAATTCTGATATTATGATACCTTATTGTGAGACTAAAACGCCCCCACCGTCACACTCTCTGTGTATTTATCACTCACCCCGTACAATTTTGAACCACATGCGTTGCTTTCTAACCAGGCAAGCTGTACCCATTACGTCCCTACGCTATGTTATGATCCTCATCAATTCTGATATTATGATACCTTATTGTGAGACTAAAACGCCCCCACCGTCACACTCTCTGTGTATTTATCACTGACCCCGTACAATTTTGAACCACATGCCTTGCTTTCTAACCAGGCAACCTGTACCCATTACGTCCCTACGCTATGTTATGATCCTCATCAATTCTGATATTATGATACCTTATTGTGAGACTAAAACGCCCCCACCGTCACACTCTCTGTGTATTTATTACTCACCCCGTACAATTTTGAACCACATGCCTTGCTTTCTAACCAGGCAAGCTGTACCCATTACGTCCCTACGCTATGTTATGATCCTCATCAATTCTGATATTATGATACCTTATTGTGAGACTAAAACGCCCCCACCGTCACACTCTCTGTGTATTTATCACTGACCCCGTACAATTTTGAACCACATGCCTTGCTTTCTAACCAGGCAACCTGTACCCATTACGTCCCTACGCTATGTTATGATCCTCATCAATTCTGATATTATGATACCTTATTGTGAGACTAAAACGCCCCCACCGTCACACTCTCTGTGTATTTATTACTCACCCCGTACAATTTTGAACCACATGCCTTGCTTTCTAACCAGGCAAGCTGTACCCATTACGTCCCTACGCTATGTTATGATCCTCATCAATTCTGATATTATGATACCTTATTGTGAGACTAAAACGCCCCCACCGTCACACTCTCTGTGTATTTATTACTCACCCCGTACAATTTTGAACCACATGCCTTGCTTTCTAACCAGGCAAGCTGTACCCATTACGTCCCTACGCTATGTTATGATCCTCATCAATTCTGATATTATGATACCTTATTGTGAGACTAAAACGCCCCCACCGTCACACTCTCTGTGTATTTATCACTGACCCCGTACAATTTTGAACCACATGCCTTGCTTTCTAACCAGGCAACCTGTACCCATTACGTCCCTACGCTATGTTATGATCCTCATCAATTCTGATATTATGATACCTTATTGTGAGACTAAAACGCCCCCACCGTCACACTCTCTGTGTATTTATTACTCACCCCGTACAATTTTGAACCACATGCCTTGCTTTCTAACCAGGCAAGCTGTACCCATTACGTCCCTACGCTATGTTATGATCCTCATCAATTCTGATATTATGATACCTTATTGTGAGACTAAAACGCCCCCACCGTCACACTCTCTGTGTATTTATCACTCACCCCGTACAATTTTGAACCACATGCCTTGCTTTCTAACCAGGCAACCTGTACCCATTACGTCCCTACGCTATGTTATGATCCTCATCAATTCTGATATTATGATACCTTATTGTGAGACTAAAACGCCCCCACCGTCACACTCTCTGTGTATTTATTACTCACCCCGTACAATTTTGAACCACATGCCTTGCTTTCTAACCAGGCAAGCTGTACCCATTACGTCCCTACGCTATGTTATGATCCTCATCAATTCTGATATTATGATACCTTATTGTGAGACTAAAACGCCCCCACCGTCACACTCTCTGTGTATTTATTACTCACCCCGTACAATTTTGAACCACATGCCTTGCTTTCTAACCAGGCAAGCTGTACCCATTACGTCCCTACGCTATGTTATGATCCTCATCAATTCTGATATTATGATACCTTATTGTGAGACTAAAACGCCCCCACCGTCACACTCTCTGTGTATTTATCACTGACCCCGTACAATTTTGAACCACATGCCTTGCTTTCTAACCAGGCAACCTGTACCCATTACGTCCCTACGCTATGTTATGATCCTCATCAATTCTGATATTATGATACCTTATTGTGAGACTAAAACGCCCCCACCGTCACACTCTCTGTGTATTTATTACTCACCCCGTACAATTTTGAACCACATGCCTTGCTTTCTAACCAGGCAAGCTGTACCCATTACGTCCCTACGCTATGTTATGATCCTCATCAATTCTGATATTATGATACCTTATTGTGAGACTAAAACGCCCCCACCGTCACACTCTCTGTGTATTTATCACTGACCCCGTACAATTTTGAACCACATGCCTTGCTTTCTAACCAGGCAACCTGTACCCATTACGTCCCTACGCTATGTTATGATCCTCATCAATTCTGATATTATGATACCTTATTGTGAGACTAAAACGCCCCCACCGTCACACTCTCTGTGTATTTATTACTCACCCCGTACAATTTTGAACCACATGCCTTGCTTTCTAACCAGGCAAGCTGTACCCATTACGTCCCTACGCTATGTTATGATCCTCATCAATTCTGATATTATGATACCTTATTGTGAGACTAAAACGCCCCCACCGTCACACTCTCTGTGTATTTATCACTCACCCCGTACAATTTTGAACCACATGCCTTGCTTTCTAACCAGGCAACCTGTACCCATTACGTCCCTACGCTATGTTATGATCCTCATCAATTCTGATATTATGATACCTTATTGTGAGACTAAAACGCCCCCACCGTCACACTCTCTGTGTATTTATCACTGACCCCGTACAATTTTGAACCACATGCCTTGCTTTCTAACCAGGCAACCTGTACCCATTACGTCCCTACGCTATGTTATGATCCTCATCAATTCTGATATTATGATACCTTATTGTGAGACTAAAACGCCCCCACCGTCACACTCTCTGTGTATTTATTACTCACCCCGTACAATTTTGAACCACATGCCTTGCTTTCTAACCAGGCAACCTGTACCCATTACGTCCCTACGCTATGTTATGATCCTCATCAATTCTGATATTATGATACCTTATTGTGAGACTAAAACGCCCCCACCGTCACACTCTCTGTGTATTTATCACTCACCCCGTACAATTTTGAACCACATGCCTTGCTTTCTAACCAGGCAAGCTGTACCCATTACGTCCCTACGCTATGTTATGATCCTCATCAATTCTGATATTATGATACCTTATTGTGAGACTAAAACGCCCCCACCGTCACACTCTCTGTGTATTTATCACTCACCCCGTACAATTTTGAACCACATGCCTTGCTTTCTAACCAGGCAACCTGTACCCATTACGTCCCTACGCTATGTTATGATCCTCATCAATTCTGATATTATGATACCTTATTGTGAGACTAAAACGCCCCCACCGTCACACTCTCTGTGTATTTATCACTCACCCCGTAAAATTTTGAACCACATGCCTTGCTTCCTAACCAGGCAAGCTGTATCCATTACGCCCCTACGTATGTTATGATCCTCATTAATTATGATATGTGAGAACGTTAGTACAAGAACATTGATAACGAATTTGTAGAAATTTCAGTCTATTACCTCTATCAATTTGAAATGAAATGTCCGCTCACAGCATTCTACTACGGTCGCTCAAATTACTATTTAACCCCTTAACGATCGCATAATTTTTAAGAAAACGGTAGAAAAGGGTGCCTGTTTTTCTCAGGAGGATTCCATTTATTTCTTGATCTGCCACATCTAGTTTAAAAAAAATAAAAACCCACCCCCAATTACATTATAGATAGACTGGTGCTGCCATCTAGTATGTAAAATAAGAAATGACAATTTTTCAGGATAAATTAAATGCATTGTTTTTAATCTTTTTGGCGTGTTACTTTTGAACACTCTAGCTCGGAAATATCATAGGTGCGAGAAATAGAGGGCGAAACATCCCCCCCCCCCCTCCGTAATTTTGACGGGAGCCAGAAGGAAGGGGTTAATACTATTATACTAACAAATTATATTTCGTATACATCATAATTACACCATGCATGCACCTCATAATATACAATGTACGGATCTCTGGCTTTTTATTGTCATAAGTCTTAATTGAGAGATTTGGGGTAAAATAATTTGTGCATTTAAAAGATTTAAACTAGTTATATTTTAATATTCTAAAATTTTAAAGGGTACATATTTTCTCACTTATTCTTCTTACGTTAACAACAGATTTAAATAACGTTGAGCCTGAAGATAGTGATTAAAATCAGATGTAGAAAGAAATAAATACTTCTGAAATGTTTAATCAAAGAAACTTCTGACTGCGAATAAGAAATACCTCTGCTTCAGGTAAATAGATCAGTTACTTTACGCATCTTGAATCTGTGTGAATACATGCATTTCCCCTTGGACACTTTGTTTCTCATGGATTGGAATACTGTTTTATATCCCCCAAAATGTTACAAGCAAATAGTAGCTATAGTACAAGCAATAGTAAAAAATAGTATCTCCTATATTAAAACTTTATAAATTAAGTAATACCTTCAAGTAAGGCTTCGCAAATAAATTATTAAATTATACTAGATTTAGGTTATTGCACAACAAACAATATTTGATTTATTAATTGACCAATGAGCGTAGCAGGTGGTGTTAAATAATGTTCCCAATTTCTTAATTTCTTTTCGAAATGGGTATCTGGCATATTTATAAGATAAAATTAATGTTAACGTAATTTTTTAACCTTGCTAATCAAATATTTAAAATAAACTAAAATCTATTGATTGAATTATATGAGTTCTTCTATTTAAGTTTATATCAAATATTTCTGTTCTTACAATTTATTTTCCCTTGTGCTTTTACCTTCAATATTAACTTCAATTATTAACTTCAATTGTCAAAGTTCGGCAACTTATTAGTCGTTATAGTAACGTTAATTCAACATATAATGATAACATGTCTCTTTCCCATATGATAATTAATTACATAATGCACTACAAAAAATTCTCTTAGTTAAATGCCACAAAAGAAAAAAATTGAATTCTTAGCGTATAAACTAGTCTGTTATACTATTTTAGTCTGTTATAGAATTAGGGGGAAAAAAAGAAAAATAATGTAACGTAGGTTCCATGACTTTTCCATCTTCTGTTCAGTTTAAGTAGTCTTTCAAGCACAAAAAGTATTGTTTTTGCATAATCTTTTTGCTTCATGGCATAAGGGCTTAACCGATTTCTCGGAATGAAAAGGTTTAATTGAAAACTCGGATAATCAATGCTCTACTTCAAATGATTCAATTTATCTAAGTACGAAAATTTTCGGTTCACTTTACATTAGCAATTTGCAGGAATGGATCGATAATTTAAGCTCAGAAATTGCTTTCAAATTGCTTTTACTCTTACATGTAGAAAAACTCCATCTGATGTGAAATTTTCTTTTCGGATTAATTATCTTAAGTTCGACAATTCCAGAATACTTTGATTTGAATTGTCTAAGAAAATACAGCACAACATTTTTCTTCCTTTCAGAGAAGAAGATAAATTTCTCGCGCTTGCTTGATGCATTCCATTTAAGAAATATTTAAATTAAATAAGTGTACTAGTGCTTCATTATTTTTCAAAATAATTTAGTCCTAAGTATTAAAATTTCAGGATGAAGTGCGTAATATTACGTCAGAAATTTGCGTTATAGAATGAAATGCCATTTAAAAGTGGAAAGAATTTAAAAAAAAAAATGTTTCAAAAAGAAGTAAGTCAACAAAGAGAACGTTCATAAAAATGAAACATTTTTTAAAGACATTCTCTAAAAATATTTGACTTTCTAAAAAAGAATGTAGGCAAGGCATTACTCTAGTATGTAAACATATAAATCTTTAAATTATTCTGCATGGAGGAACTAATAATATCAATTTATAATGT
>OU015492.1:226891763-226941763 GCA_907164885.2 Dolomedes plantarius | reverse complement strand
CTTGGCTTGGAATTTTCTCGGATTTCAGCCATTCAGGCAATATTCGAGAAGAAAAATACGTAATGAATAAAAAGCGGACCCTGGTGAATTTATAGTGTGAACATATAGAATAGGTTGGTCAGTAACAAAATATTTGAGAAGCAATACAAAAACCATCTAAAAAGAGCCTCGACATTTTCAAAAAAGCGAAAAATAGTAAAATAAATGCTACAAGTATTGCTATTTTTCTAAATGCAACCTTTTTTGTTGCTATTCCATGGAAAAGAGAGTAAAAGTAAATTTGGTTTTAAATAATAAACTCGATTTTATGAAAGACTTTATTCTGGTGTTATGAGAGATAAATTACAATAATAGAATAAAACAATTTTCATGAGTTCTTATATACGTTTTTATTTTTAATAACGTGATCAGAGAGATTATTTCCCCATCAGAAATATGTCTATATTTTTACATCAGAAAGGTAATAGATGTCTCCCCTTTCAAGTTATTGATGACTTTAGACTGAAAATTATACCATAAGTCGGGAGCAGGCAAACTCCTCTGAAAATGCTTGTATGCGAAACATTAAAGCAGACGATACAGATTTAATTTGCAAAATCCATGGAATATTTCATCCATAATATTAATTCACATTTGTATATTTCATAATTACACTTTTTTAACAAGTTCCAACCATAAAAGGCAATGTGAGGACCAATTTTAACGACATTAAGCACTGGTATACACTTATTTCTTTGATGCTTAAGCTGAAACTGACTTTCACCGCTAATTTTCACGCGGAATATTTAATTTGATTTTTAGGAAGACGCAAATGAGTATATATGTAATTATTTTGGTCTATGAATGAACTATTTGTTTCTATCAGGACATAGATTTATTTTAAATGAATTTATTTCCTCTTCTCTGGATAAATTTTATGTATATTAATATGTAATAGCGTTTGCGTTTTGCTAAGAAATGTAAACATGTTGTGCCAAAAACAGTAAAACTGTTTAAGCGAGTAGAGTTGGAAAGAATCCAGTTTCATATCAGTCTATCTATTATGATAGATCCTAACATACACTGATTATATTTTTAGCTGATAAGGTTTATTCGAGGAGAAAAATCATGTATTCTTATGTTGCGGTCTTCCTCTAACGATCAAGCCATTTTGTGAAGCTTAATAAATTATCAAAACTAATGAAGATGTGTCTATGACTCGTACATAGAAATTTTGCACAGAAGGAAAAGCAATTTTTATATAGTTCATTTCATTTAAACTATATACACTGTATATAGTTTAATTACAACTATAGCACTGTATATAGTTAAACTATATAGAGTGTGACAATTATTGAGCTATATGAAAAAAAAAAAAACGTGATAACTTTTGAACCATTGGCGAGATTGAGTGAAAACTTGAATGCAGGGCATGTTGCGATCTCTTTTAACATGCACACTCGAATTACTGTTGTTGTTCATTTTTCGTTGAAAATGTCGAAATACGGCCAAATATATCCATCGTCAAAGGCCTACTATTTGAGCAAAAACTATTGCAGAATTTTGCTCTTCGTCTGCGCCACATTATAGCCATTGATGGCAAGCATATCAAACACGTCATAAACTAAATCCGATTATCTGTAGTTACTTTTCACATCTCTATATATTCGAGATGTTCTGCGGACCACAGCGTGAGCTTAAACGGCGATTATATAAGAACAACCTCCGCGCAAAAAGCGGCGACCTGTATCTTAAAAATTTTAATTCCTAAAAACAAATCCTTTTTTTTGTTTTTTAAAACTATTTCAGTGGCAACAATTTTAATTCCTTAATTTGTTAATTAATTTATTAATTAGGTGCTAAAACATAAAAAATTCTTAAGTTTCTTAAACCACCAATTCTACCGACAGCTTCAAAACTAATTTCTATTTTGCCGTGTTCCAACTGGACTTATAAATTTGACCTTATTATAACCTATTTAAGTTCGATTATACATTTCTTATTCATCAAATTTTAACACAAATTTTAACACAAGGAGTGCTCACTTAGCAAACCGTACAACAACAAAAAACTAGCTACATTTAGGTGGGCCAAATTAAACCCCACCATTAAACAAAAACGGTATACACTAAACAATGCATAATAATCAAAACATAACAATACAAAAACATCTAATACATAATAATACATAACATACCTTGCTTTTAGGTATAATATATAATACACAATATGTTTGGTGAGTGCAATAACTTTACATAGAATTATTTTCTTTTTACTTACACTAAAAATTAGAACCTTACATTTATTTACTGTTGATATATTTCTTTACTATTAACTCATTAACAGCTTATTTTATAATTATCACCTTACTACACGAGTATCACATTTCTCAGTAATTCTAACGCATCGCATTGCTTTGCAATTACAATTACTCTTACTTTATATTTAACAATTTACTCTGTTATTACATTTCACAATAATTTAACACATTGCATTACATTTCAATTCTCTATATATAAAACGCGGCAAAAAAATCGACGATATTTCTACACTCTGCATAGCAACAGCTGCAACTACCATATGTAAACATTAGCGGCCGTCCGCAATTTGCAACCGCGTGTCAACATGGAATTACGAACTGAATTCAGGAATGCTCGAAAGCGAGCTGCACGATCGAGTGGAAATGGGAACAGTCTCAAGAAACAAAGCGAAGAAGAAATAATTAAGAGAGATCATAAATGATCGCGAGGTTAGACTTAACCGTCGCCGACATAGCAACCAACAGCCAATAATAGTCAATTTTCTACACTTTTTTCAGCACTTGCTGAATTTTTACTCCATTTTATAAGTGAAGAAATTTACCCAACAATTTATTATTTTATATGATTAAGTGTAGGTATCTGAATTGTGAACAGTAGTACATACAGAGAGTTGTGTAATCTACACTATATTTTATATTTTTTATTTGTCATAATGATAAAGTATATATATCTTAATTTTGAAAAATAGTACACACAGAGAGGGATGTAATTATTAAAATCATTGGTGTTGGGTTTCTCAGTCTTATCTTTAACTCTGTTCTCAAGTAATGGAAATTCACATTTTTTCATCACAATGTTTTAGAATCAGCCTTATAGAGAATTCTCCTTGACAACGTATATTTATGATGACAGGTAATGGTAACATTCCTTACATATGTTACTTTCAGTTGAGTTGTTTTGCAAAAGAAAATATAAAACTAAAAGCGACCATGCTGGTCACTCAGTTGCTAGTTTGAATAAAAAATTTTAACTCGGTAGTTCTTTTAAAATTTGATTTTTTATTTCATATAGCTCAATAATTGTCACCCTGTACATAATTCTAATATCCTATCAAAACAAAAGTCGACAAAATTCATTTAATAGATAAAGCGCTCAAAGAAAGTTTTAAATCATCTTTGTTTTGACCTTGTAAAATACAGCAACACGTGATTAGACCAAATAATAAGGAATTGATCTCTAAATTCGTATGGAGTGAGTTTCATACTTTTAAATCCAATTGGTATTTTTAACTGCTTTTTGCGCATCTTCATTTTAATTAAACCTAAATACTTTAACAAAGTTTATATTTTTGGATACAACTGTATACTGTTGTTTGAAAATGCACTTTATTTAATGTTCTTATGATCAACAGAATAGAAACGCATTTTTTTTTGTAATACCATCAAATTTATGATATTTCTGTACAGGGTGCTAATGAAGAGTATTTATACAAAAGTTCATATCAGTGAAATATTTTGAGTTTTTTTATATAACTTATATAGTAATGGTGTATAAATGTGTCTAGCTTTTAATGTTATTATGTTGTGTTGTGTTGTGTTGTGTTATATCACCTGCATATCATAACTGTTGTCACAGTATTATAGCAACCAATAAAATGCTTGTGTATAATCCATGTAACACTTTAATTATTTGATTTGTTGAAATGGGATTGAAAAATTTTTTTCATGAATAATTTGCTAAATTTATTTGCTCCGATTCGAGTAAATGTAGTAAGTAGTAATAAATGTTTAGCTTATATCTCCTATTATATTCCAACTCCTAAAATCTGTATTAAATGTCATATGTAGCACATATAGAGTACAAAAGTTTAAGTAAACTTTGAAAAATTATTTTAGCTATTGGCTTGATTTTAGGTGTATGGTAGGATTTTTTTTATATTCTATTTATATTTTTTCATCTGTAAATTATATGGAATAAGTTTTATCATGGCACTCTCACATGCCTTTTGTAGAAAAGCCGTGCGCACTTGCAGCATCATTTCCTTGTTATAGAATAGCATCTTTTGGTTTAGCTCTCTGTTGTTGAGTTAAAGACGAATTGAGAATTCATCGGTCTTTTACACGAGAATTTTTAACCGTATCTCATCATGAAGCATTGAGACACGGTTAATAGCAGTTAACGGAATTAATAGCAATTCCCTTTCATTTTGGTGGAAATGCTATTAATTCGATATCCACTCTATGCCTCCATACCTTTTTTTTCTCACTTAATATATATTCCTTGTGTTGTTTATAAAAAGGATAATTTAATGTCAGAGTAATAAAAACATTCGATATTGAAGCAACAATAAGTAATAGATGTGATTATATCTCTTTGAATAAAGCTGTGATTACCACAATCAGCTGTAATAGTTATCGTAACGAAAAGATACGCTATGACGTATTTACACATTTCAATAAGGCCCAGAAATATAATTTATATCCATTTCTAATCGAGCTTAAAATTAGATTTCTTAGAGGGTTTATAAAAGATTCAAAATGCCCCGTTCTGGTAAAAACCTTTAAAGCTTGCCAATTCATCACTCTAACTCTATGTTCTTTTATGTGCTATTTATTTCTTTGTGTACTAAAGTTATGAAAACGTTTATAACAGCAAATCTTTTTATGTTTAAAATGTACATGAATATTTCGTTTTTGATAGCTTGAAATTATAGGTGCCACAGTTAATGATAGTATTTTTCCTGTAACAGGAAAAATAAGAAAATTTGAAAACAGGATTAATGAATTTTGAAAATTCATTAATCTATGTATCAATTTTTTAATACCTTAATAAATGGCATAAGTCATCACGTTCTTTAGCGAGAATCTCACGAATATATAGTAGTAAATTCTTTATTTTATTGAGGTCTCAAACTCGGAGAAAACTCTTTTAATTATTTCAGTTCTTTAAATGATGAAAACAATAAATGCTGTTTTATTTCAAGTTCAAAATTTATAATAGCTAAGCATTTTTTACATAATTTTCAGAGAATATTAATTCTTAACATGAAAAAAAGGTTTTGATAATTTGTCTTGAACTGCATGATTTTATCTTTAACCTGAATACTATATATTTCATTAAGAAGTCCGAAAAGCTGAAATATAGTGTATAACAAAATAATTAATCATTCCCTGTTATATTTTCTTGTTTGTACTCGTAAATTTTGCTGTCTTTATATTGTATACTGTCGCACAATGTATAAATTAATATAACTTTAGATGTATCAATAAATATGAATATATTTAATAAGAAATTATCATTTCATTTTCTTATATTTTTCTTACAATCTTTTACAGACTCCTAAATATATAAACATTTTCGCCTCAGTTTCTGGGCCGTTTTAGATTTTCCTTCATAATTAATTTTGAAATGGAATTTTGAAATAGAATTAGGGATGATAAATTACTTCGCCTACGTGAAATGCAAACAATGGTTTAGAGTCTTCAGCCTGCAGTAGACAAGTGATAGGTTGACACATCTTTTCGCAAAAAAACGCAAAAGCAATCACATAAAACATATAAATATACAACAGCAATTATTGCTTATTTTTTCCGTTATAGTAACCGGAGAATGTTCCCCCATGAACAATGTTTGTAATAAGTAACGAAATATGCTAAATAATTTTCGTATATACTAAAATAATTAATTATTAGAAAAAATACCTGCTCTGAGATATACAGGATATCCGGAATAAAAGTATCCAAAAGTTATGATTTATTTTTACGGAAGTACCCTTTAGAATTTTTTTAAAAAAACATTTAAATAGGAAGAACATCTCACCAAGTTTTAATATCAATCATAGATTTTTATCATCTATATATATAAAACAGTTCCGTAACTGACTCACTGACATACAACGCACAGACCAAACCGCTGGACCTAAAGGGCTGAATTTTTGCATGGCGATTCTTCTTATGGTGTAGGGGTGCACTAAGAAAGGTTTTTGAAAAATTCTCCTTAGATTTTTTTAAATTAAATTTTTAAGCTGTTTTTGTAATTGTGTTAAGTTTGCATTTAAAATAATAATCTGAGGGTTATAAAATGTATATCACGAGAAAGATCATAAAAATTCCTGTAAAATGAAATCTTTTTCGAACCTTTACCTCGATTTTCTGATTTTTGGTGAATTTTTAAAGATTCATTTTTAGAATTCAATTTATTAAATGCCGATCACGTGATTTCTTTTTCTGATACTTTCAATAAATTTATCGTCACGTGCATAACAACTAAATAGACAAAACAATATTCTTTTTCTTTCTAGTGCAGCAGACGATTGGATATTATCCAAAAAATAAATATCCCTTACGATTTTTTATAAATATATATATATATATATATGTATATATATATTACATCAATTGTATACACTGATCGTCGCATTTATTATAAATATATATATTTATTTTTTTTGGCATTAATTGCATACATTGACCGTTGTATTTAATTTGAATGTACCCCGTAGCGAAGCGCGGGTTTTCAGTTAGTAGTATCATAGATTTCGATGTGTGCACATTTTGTAGCAAGACTAACGTCCAAATGGCAGTCCAGTTCTCTCCAAGCGTTTCGTAGCATATCAGGCGTTATTAGACTTTTTTCTTGGGAATTCATTAAATCTGTTGTGTACAAACAAAAAAATGAAACTGTGGATGAGTCGAAGAAGAGTATCATTCAAGAAATTTGTGCACTAACTCCTGATATGCTACGGAACACTTGGAGAGAATTGGATTACCATTTAGACGTTAGTCGTGCTACAAAAAGTGCACACATCGAAATCTATGATACCGTGATCGAAATCTATGATTGATATTAACACTTGGTCAGATGTTCTTCCTATTTGAATAATTTTTTTAAAAATTCTAATGGGTAGTTATGTAAAAATGAGCCATAACTTTTGGATGCTTTTAGCCCGGACACCCTGTATTTAGTTATCACCTAAATACCGTAAAATTATTCTCGATTAGATTATTGCATTGGTACACTGAACGTGTTCTTGAGGAACCGAAGCATAGGCCATCAGTATTACATTCACGAGGAATAAATAGTTTATTATCACGAGTAAAGTAACTTGAAGTGAGCTAATGAATTTAAGGTGACTGCCTACGTTCGGAGCCAATATTTAAAAAAAAATTTAAGGCTCTTTCGGTCTTTTATGATAAAATAACATTTAAAAATAGAAAATAAAAAAACTTGCCTGTAAATACCATATTTTTTTATAAATTGGTTAATTTGAAGTACTTTTTAATGAAATTTAGCTAAAACGCCTATCACTCTGCACAAAATTCAAACGCTACTATTTTAATTTCCTTCTCACCCATGATGCATATAACAGTTATCTTTAAAATGACCCTCAATCTAAGAGAAATTTTAAAATGCAAAAATAATGCAGACAATTCTATGTTCCAATATGAAAAGTTTCCTCGATTCGTCATTCCTTTCCTTATAAAAACAGCCGCAAATAAAAAAATTTATTATACACCAATTATTGTTCTTTTTTGTTTATTTTGTATTTGCTAAGCAAATTGTGTTATTATTGGATATTTTTGAAGGCCAGTGAAATATAATTAGGTTTTATTTACTTTTATATTTTGCGTTTAGTTAATTTTCCTTAGAGAAAATTTTAAAATGCAAAAATAATACATGCAATTTTATATTTCAATATGAAAATTTTCCCTGATTCGCGATTCCTTTCCTTATAAAAACAGCCCCAAACAAAAAAACTATTTATTATACACCATTTATTGTGCGTCACCCCATTAACAATAGCATCTAAAACATTTCCTGAAAATTTTATCAAATTATATGCATATAATTATGTGAGATATCATGATAACGGTAGAGATTTGTGCTAAAAGACATAATTCTGAGAAAAACGCATTTAATGCTGTGTGTCACTTCAATTTTGTATCAGACGATGTTTTTAAAAATAGCTATAACTCTGCTTCTAATTAATGTAGAAAGAAAATCAAAACGGTTTTGAAAAGAGAAAAGATTGAATTACACGATTCTTGCAAAAAATAAAATTGACCAAAATAGTCAAAAAATGGCATTTTCAACGTAGGCAGTCACCTTAAAATTCTAGTGTCATTTAATATCATATCCTGCATGTATTATATAGTAACCATGTTCATAAAAACATTTCTAAGTGCTCCCTCAAATATTGAAGCCTTTTTAATGGCTTTAAAATGCCTAGAAATTTATGATTCTGTTCCAAACCAACTGACTTCTATTCATAATATATCTTTAGATGAATTAATAACAAGAGTTATTAACAAATTTCACTTGTGAACAATACAAGAGAAGACACACAAAAAAAATCTGTGTATGTATATGAATGATACGACATTATGAGTTATATTCTATTCAGACTTTCTGTAGTACTCTTCTGTAAAATGAACGAAAAATAAAAGTAAATTTTAGGAAAAAGACCCGACAATATAAACGCTATCTATCGTTATAATTTTGAGTATTGATACCAGTGAATTAAACACCCATTGAGGGTTTCCTTTTTGGTCGATCAATATCCGAGAAAACATTTTCATTTAAAATGACATTTCATTGGGATCTTCTATAAATAAAATATTAAACATTCTCAAAATAGAAATCTATCATTTTAAATGAATAAATAAAAGGATCGTCTGAGATGGCATTTCAATAAGGCATATTATAATTTTCTCTTCTTTGAAAGCTTATTGAAAGACTAAACGAAAGGCCTCGATAAATCTTTTAGTAGTATATTTGTTGACAGTTTGTTTAATAACGCATTCTCCTTATGAATGAGAATTATGAACCATGGATATTTGGAGTTCCATTAAAGGCTGGCATTTCTAAAATAAATACCAGTTTACTCGGCATAAATCCGAATAGAGCTTTAAAAAGATTATTTCATATATTGAAAAAAAAAAAAAGATTTTTTAATACCATCCAATTTGCGACCTTATTTTATCGACATGTGTACAGAGGCTGTTCACACATGTGTACACAGGCTGTTTTTTAGACGATGTATATTGTATTCACAAAACTAAATTACATAAAATTCTTGTGTTTTAAATGTTCTATTTCACATCCGTTATTCTGAACTATCTTTCGACACCGCAATTTCCAGGATAATAATGCCTTTTGAAGTGTCAGAAGAGGTATTCTATTCCATTCCTCCTGAACAGCTTTCCAGAGTCCTGTAAGGGTTTTGGGACGACGTTTGGATAATGCAGATTTTAAAAGTCCGAAAGCACAAGAATCCATAGGTGATACATCGGGAGATTTAGTAGGGATATCAGTGAAGGGTATGGCCTTGATACCAGTTTTTTCTTCCATTTCTTTTAGGAAATTTACAGTGGATTTTGATGTGTGACTGTTAGCTTTGTCCTGTTGGAGTCTCACAGATTGATGGCACTGTGGGTAAAGCGATGGTATTTCATTTAGAAAAATTGGCGATAAAATATGTTCCTGATAGTATTTGGAGTTAATCTTGGCATTTTTTCCCACTCTCTTTATTTTTAACTTGCCATTATAAGAAAAACCAGCAACAATCACGAATCCCTTAGAAAAACTTTCTTTCAATTCTTTGAACCATGTACTTAAATTTTTTTCTCCCCTTTTATGATAATAAATGGCTCTTTTTTTGTTGCAATCATTTAAATACACCCATGATTCATCTATTGTAACAATTGTTTTCCATTTTTCTTTGGATAAGTGTTTCTCATATAGAATTCTGCAGCGTGTCCTGCGTTCAGCGATATGATTTGGAAGAAGACGTTGCACATTGCGTTTTTTCGCTTTCTTAAGATTTAAATCAATTTGTTTACAGTGGACACCGAGCATTTTAATGATTTTGCAACTGTCCTTTGACTAGGGGGATTTTCTTTTAACATTAAACAACGTACCTTTGCAATAGTCGAAGATGTCCTTTTTTTCCTTGGATACTTGTTTGGAATTTTTGTCCCACTTGAGGCTCCAATTTGACGTTTTTTTCCTTTCTTGTTGACGATATTACCTATCGACGCTTTAGATATCACAAAACCATGACTCTCACATCGTTTTTGGATAACGGAGTATGCATATTTCTCTTCGGAAAGAGCATAAATGTAGCCTTCGAACCACTGCTTTGTTAAAAACGCCATTTTGAATAAAAACAAAACTTTCAAGCCGCAGATAATTTTGACTTTTAAAAACAGTACAATTGCAATTATTTCTTTTGCAGCAAACGATTTTTTATTACCGCTTACGAAAATCGTCTAAAAAATGTGCGAACAGCCTCTGTATAATATGCAATCACCCTGACTTTTAAATATACTATCTGATTAACAAAGTTGATCCATGCAAATGAAAATGGGGAAAATACATCATAAAAACAGTCATTTTCTTAAAATGTAGTATAGAAAAATGAGTATGGCTGCCAATTTAAAAGTAATTGATGTAGTTTTCACCAGGCTTGGGAGCACTGGGTGACATTATTTGTGTGGACACTTAACAAATATGAGGATCTTCAAACACTTGGATATAAATATGAGAATCAACAAGAATTTCTAAAAGAACGACGTGGAAGTCAGCGGCAAAAGCAGATGCAGGAAAAAGGTCTGTGGAACCGGGAAAAGATATTTTTATGACCACAAGCTCACGAATGGGACATACCCGAACACGAAATATAAAAGTAAATTAGGATTGTTTGGGTAAATAGAACAGAGAACACGGAATAAGGAAATGGAATTAAAAATTGCTCAATACGATCAAATGTTGAGAAGATAGGCATCTGAAACATTAAAAGAAACATTTATGCACAAGAGTTTTTCCAGGCAACAGATAAAAGTTAAGCAGACACGCCATTGACTAAAACTTCTAATATCAGTAATAGTTCAACTAATACTTATCTGCCTTCCTGAGTGCATTTAAAGATCAACTTATGTACCACTGCATACTTAGGTTTTTCACGATAGCAAGCGTTAAGCGAATTTTGTATTCGCCTCTTAAAGTATATTGAAATATTTGAACGCTCATGAAGGCTGTAAAATCGTTTGATCAATTTTCTAGGTAATGCAGCCTCTCTTCTTTGGCGAGTTTTCGTTAATGCAGAATATATTTTAAGAAACTAAAGATCGATATCTTCATTCTATCTTGTAATGTTTTAAGCTTTGTAATTACTATTAAAAGTTCACGGTTAATTTCCACTTAATGCATGATTTTAGTTTATTTCCTTCCTCATTAAATATCTGATTAATGTACTTTTCGGAAATTTCAATCATCCTGGATTCAGAAAAAAAGGTACATTAGATCTTGCAAAAGAATTATCAACAATGAATTTAACTGTTACACAAAATTTCTATTTGTAGAAAAGTGACCTCTGTTAATTATCACCATTAAACCTTTAAGGTCGATTTTACTTGTCACATTTCTTAATGTTATCTCAACCCCATTTACATGCCAAGAGATTGTTTTAAGAATTTTTAATCTACCTAAAGGTCTCGGAGAAACAATTATCCTAATCCCTGATATGTGTTGTGTTAAGTATTTGACGTCAAAGGTAAAATGAAGTACTGAGGGGAAAGTTTCGAAAAAAGATTAAGATGTGTCGTGTTTATTTTTGACTATTTAATGCAATTCATTTAAAATAGTGGTATTCACTTTCTAAATTACATTGGAAAAGGCTTAAAAATACAATGAATCTTCGTGAATTAATCTGTCATGTTTAATTAATTGAGGCACAAAAGCTAAAACAATAACCTGATTACAACAACAGTGAAAAATAGAAATCCCCAATACTCTAAAAAGTAATAAAATAAAAAACAATTTCCCTTGGGAAATTTTCACGGCATTATTGCTTTTACAAACTATTTAAATAAGACTTAAAAATATTAGAGTTTTATCAGCATGAATGAATGCCATTAATTTTTTTTTTATTATTTATCAGTATATAGGATTTAATTCAATTGTTTTCAAAGTTATTTTGCCTCTTTTTTTTTCAAAATATATTTAGTAATGCAAAATTTAAACTAATTAAGTAATACTGGCTTTTTATAATTCTTTAAAAGGAGTTGGACTAATATCGATACAACAGAATTTCTTACCCGTCTAGCAATTCTAGAACCACCACCAATTAAGATATTTCTCTTTCTATCTGTCTTAAAATTAGCCATTTAAAATGGCTTGGTACTTCCAGTGTTTTATCTTTCATTTTTTTTTCAAATTGACTCGATTTTGCCGGTCTTCCTTCAGTGGATCTCGGGACATTGTGAAGCATTTAAACATGACCAGACTGATCATCTAGAGAAAGAAAAATCTAAAGTTTTGCCCGCGGACAACAAGCCATGATTTCTTACAGCCACACTTTTTATTCACGGAGTCATAGCCCTTGAACAGCAGTCGAATCTCAGGAAAGGAAATTCTTCATCGAATTGGGGAACCTAACAGATGTCGTCGGACAGCTTTACGTTCCCTGTGTTGGTTGGTTGGGAACAATCACTACAGTCACCATCTGCTACGCACTGGCTGATTACAACTGGTCCTATGGTTTTATCGTCTACTAACATCCATGCTGGCTTCAAAATCTTAGATTTAGGTTGCATAATGTTTAAATTAATTTAAACATTAATTAAAACTCAATTTGAAAATAAATAAATTTTTTATAATATTTTTAATACTTATTAATTTGAATATTTTCTTCTACATTATTTTGTCTATAAAAATATCCGTTGCGATTTTTTTATAAATATATTTTTTCTTTTTTTCTTACATCAGTTGCATACATTGATCGTTGTATTTATTATAAATATATTTATACATATTTTTGGCATTAATTGCATACATTGACCGTTGTATTTAATTTGAATGTACTCCGTAGCGAGGTACGGGTTTTCAGCTAGTCCCCATATAAATATGTGATTTATGTCATTTAATGTTAAAAGTTCTGTGGTATCAAAACTTTTGTGTAGCGTCTGGCCATTTATAATCGCTTTAAAAATTTTATCAAAATTTTCAACAAAACTAAAACATTGACCAAAATCTTAAAGTAATAAAAACAAAAGAGGATGACGATGTAGCTAAGATACGGGAGGAATGAACTCCGTCATGTACAGTGTCTAAGAAATTACTTTCGGATTCTCCGTTCTTGCAAATTGCAGACCTTGAACCGGCGCCTTGTGTTAACAGAATAAAAATCTTAAAATTTCCTCTCAGCGTAAAGGGAACACGAAAGAACATCCCATTTATTATTCTAGATAAACGAATAGGAAATGTAGGGGTAGATTGTTTCGAGAAACGGCATAGGAGGTCGGAGGCGGGAATTAAACACTAAATTGGCGTAAGAATGCGTCCGTAAAAGGAGAATTTTCTTCAACGAGGCGCTGAAATGGTGGAACATTTTTCTGAACGTGTTGCGCAGTCGAAATGATTCTTTATACATTCGGAGGAAAAGAAAGATTGTTTGTAAAGCATTTATATTTAGGAAATGAAAAGACAATTATGTGTCTAAATTATCTAATAAAGGAAAGTGTATTTAAAAAACATAAATGACTTAGAGTTAAATTTAAGTAATTTTAATTGACTATCTGAAAACCCGCGCTTCGCTACGGAGTACATTCAAATTAAATACAACGGTCAATGTATGTAATTAATGGCAAAAAAAAATATATATATATATATTTATACGACGAAATATATATATATATATATATATATATATATATATATATATATATATATATATATATATATATAAATACGACGATCAAAATATACAACTGATGTAGAAAAGAATATATATATTTATAAAAAAATCGTAAGGGATATTTTTATAGACAAAATAATGTCCAATCGTCTGCCGCTTTAGCAAGAAAAAAAAATATTTTTTTGTCTATTTAGTTGTTATTCACGTGACGATAAATCTATTTAAAGTACCAGAAAAATAGAGGTAGAAAATAGAGGTAAAGATTCGAAAAAGATTTCATTTTTATGGAATTTTTATGATCTTTCTCGTGATATAAATTTTATAACCTCAAGTTATTCTTTTGAATGCAAATTTAAAAAAAGTTACTCAAACACCTTAAAAATTTAATTTAAAAAATATAAGAAGAATTTTTCAATAATCTCTCTTAGTACACCCCTACACTATAAGAAGAAACGCCATGCAAAATGTCAGCCCTTTTGGTCCAGCGGTTTGGTCTGTGCGTTGTATGTCAGTCACTGAGTCAGTTACGGAACTGTTTTATATATATAGATTATAATGTAGACAAATATTGTTCAGCAAAACACGGGTTCCTTGGCAACTGGACACACACAATAGCAACGCCATCGGTCCCTGCCGGGGCGCATTCAGAACGCAGATTTTACATCGTTATATCGGACAGTATAGCGGAGCAGCGCGAAAACAGATCAAGGTTAATATGAGAGGCGAGGAAGTAGAGCTAGGACGACACATTTTGCAGAAGGACGAATATTTTGCAGAAGGTTGTAAAGTGTAGGGGCACTGACCGCGAGGAAATCTTTTTATTGGCTAGAATTGGTTATCTGACTTGATTACATAAGGGTCGTATGATGTTCTGAAAAGCGCACCTTGGCGAAAACTACACTTGGTGCTGATTCATGTTTACAAATATATTTAACATGCGTGCACTAAGGGGTAATTTGGTTGGTTAGTTCGTTATTTCTCAGGTCGCAATTAGAAGAAAGGGACTGTACTTTATTGAGAGGAAACAAGGATAGTTTTAAATGCGCATTAGATATATAATGGTGGGTCGTTATTATCTATCACACACACACACACACATATATATATATGTGTGTGTGTGTATATATACAGTGATTTCCGCTTATAAGAATCACGTTTGTTATTACTGTTTTCGATTCTTATAAGCGGTTGATTCTTATAACCGAAACTTCCCTTTGGACAGGCACACATACACAAATATATACTTGTACATATATATAAACACACAGGCACATATATACATAATTTACCATTAAATACTCTTTAATTTACGTTATTTATCATTTATTAAAATTATTTTTTATAATTTTAAAAATACTCAATTTCTAAACAAATACTATAACTCAATTTCTAGACCTATAAGTAACAACACATGATTATAAAATCAACAAGAGGCAGCTTCTCTTTGACTACACTTTGGAAGAGCATCATATCTAATTAACAAGTTCTGTTTTTCAGAAAAACTAAGAGTTTTCCTTGTTTTTATCATATTTGAATTCGACTATCAAAAAGTTCTAACACTAACTGGCAATTTTGTTAGAAAACTAAAGTGAATACTAGCGACGTATGCTTATTACAGTCTCAGACGAAGATTCACTTTATAGCTTACGTTTCACGGTTTGATTCTGAATCAAACCGTGAAACGTTTGATTCAGCATCTGGTTCATCTGATTCAGCAAAATGAATCCGTTTACGTTTCACGGTTTGAAGTGCTGAATCCACTGTCCCTTTTGCGTAAGTGATGGTGGACACTTCGCGGAAGATTTATGTGTTTCAGGGTCCAGAAATCCGCAACCAGGAAGTAAGTGGTGGGAAAAACGGAGTGCCTGTCTGGAGAAAAGCGAAATCGGACCCGGGCGGGTTAGATGCCCCTGGGTAAAGCTAATAAGACAGTGTTTAGCAAAAACGTATAAGGAGAAACTCTTATGTTATGTCTAAAGGAATGTATTTTACGATTGTTTTCCACCTCAAAGTTTTATCAATATTTCTTTTCAAAAACTTAAGAAAGAATTTCGTACCTTTTGAGAGTTCAAGTGGCATTTTTTGGAAAAATGAAAGGAAGGCGAAGATTGCAAACTGATTCTTATAACCGGTGGATTGATTCTTTAAAGCGGAAATTTTAACATGGAAATAATACATTTGTTTTTGTTGTTACGATATTGATTCTTATAAACGGTTGATTCTTATAACCACTGATCACTATAAGCGGTGGTTACTGTATATATATATATATATATATTGCGTCATAACATTGAATGAAAATTCTTTTTGGTGAAAATACCCGAAAGAAAATACATTTTACGTTGAGATTGTGAACGGCAAGTTCTTTAATTTTTCTATTGTTTAAAAATTACTCCCACCATCGTCTTCTCAAACATAAGTCAATCATAACGGCCCAATACAACAGGGAGGTGGCCCCAGAAAGGGGGGAGGGACTCTAAAGACATCACAAGAGGGAACGTCACGTAGGGAGGGGCTGAATAGAAGATCCTCAGTCATGTGCATAGTATTGCAGAGTGGGCAGAATTGAGAAACGGCTAGTTTAATTCTATATAGATGGGCTTGCAAGTAATCATGTCCGATGATGACTCTAAAGTACGCCCCTCCCTCGACTCTTTTAAAATTGTTGAATCCCTTAATCTTACTATAGATCGCTTGTTAGGAAAATCATTCTATATATAATAGCCGTTCTCTCTGTATAACACTTCCGGGCTGTACTCATCTTTCAATTGAAGCCCTCGGTAAACAAACAGCCGGTTAGGCTAAATTTCAATTGCAGATGTGGATCAGAATTTTTCTTACCTAAAAACTAATATCTTCTCCATCAAATCACGTTTGTTCAGCCTATTTTTCTATAAAACATTCAGAACTAAAAAAATGGATGTTTCTAGCTGTATATTTAACAGTTTTTAAAAATCTGTTTCCTTTTGCGATGAATTCTGAAAGTAAACAAACTTGAATGTGAATGAATGAAGTAGCTCAAGTATTCATATCGCGTAGTGAGCCGTAAAAAACTGGATGGCAGTCTACGACTCCAATCGCATGAAAAACTAAATAAATAAAAAATAATGAAAGGGTTTGTTTTTACAAGGTGTGGATTAAATGTAATATTGTTAGATAAATCGGGATATTTTTTAACTTAAATATACTTTTTCCATTATGACGTCATTATTAGCATTATGACGTCAAAATGACGGGTTACCTTCTAGTATTAACAGAATGATATATAATTTGAAATTTTTTTCGCGTACGTTTATAATATTTAATTAAGTCGATAGTTCTCAATTTAATAACTAACTTAAAACAAACTGTAATAATAACTTAAAAATCCTTTTTCTTTTAAACAGTCAAAATTATCCAAATATTAGTATCTTTTTCAGCCTGATAATTTATGAATTTTTAAATGTTTGCTATCATTAAGGGAGAGCGAGAAGAGTTCTGGAACACAAAATTTTATTTCTTTTATTTACACTCAGTTTGAAAAAATTTTTTGTTCTCAAATATGTCGGTATATAAAGATGATTATGCATATAAAAGTACTTGAATTGTATGAAATTTTACTTTTAAAAATTTAAAAACTCAGAATTTAAAACCCGATTATTTTTTGACATACCTGCCAAAACCAAGAAATTTAATTGAATATTTTACCGCTCAATGGTTTGACATCATTATTCAGGTATATAAAAAGTTATTAAAATTTATTAGTAAAATTTTCAATCTGTTGCTAGGTCAAAACTATTTTTTGAAGTGAATTTTGATTGAAGGAGTTTTTTTTTCAGAAATTCTCTTTTTTAAATGACTTTTTTAGAAGTTGAAGAAAGGAATGCTGTACGAAATTTTATAGAAGTAATCTGCGAAGATTTTAGATGCATTCTTTTAAAGTTAGCAAACAACGAAAAATTCAGTTTCAACATAGACTCTGAGTACAAGTACGAAATTTTATGTAAGTAATCTGCGAAAATTTTAGATGCATTCTTTTAAAGTTGGCAAACAACGAAAAATTCAGTTTCAACATAGACTCAGAGTACAAGTACGAAATTTTATGGAAGTAATCTGCGAAAATTTTAGATGCATTCTTTTAAAGTTGGCAAACAACGAAAAATTCAGTTTCAACATAGACTCAGAGAACAAGTACGAAATTTTATGGAAGTAATCTGCGAAAATTTTAGATGTGTTTGAAAGTAATTTAGTTTATTCTTTCGCCCCTAGATGTCAGACAAATGTAATTGTATTTTGAATAGTTTTGTATTCATAGATTGGCAACTCATAGTAATGTTTTGTTTTTCAGCAGAGTTAATTTTGATTCGATGTAAAACGGTTGTGTTCTATTTAGCTTCGTGCTAAGATTAGCATTGCGATGCTCTTCTGATTTTCTATCTACGTTTATGTGTGAAAATAAAGTACCTTGTCTTTCTGTCGTCACGCCAGATGATTATTTGCAGCCGTTGTTTTTATTTCCTGAACTTTAATCCGAAGATTTGAACACATGGCTCCCGCCGGGTCAAGATGCATTCTTTTAAAGTTGGCAAACAACGAAAAATTCAGTTTCAACATAGACTCAGAGTACAAGTACGAAATTTTATGGAAGTAATCTGCGAAAATTTTAGATGCATTCTTTTAAAGTTGGCAAACAACGAAAAATTCAGTTTCAACATAGACTCAGAGTACAAGTACGAAATTTTATGGAAGTAATCTGCGAAAATTTTAGATGCATTCTTTTAAAGTTGGCAAACAACGAAAAATTCAGTTTCAACATAGACTCAGAGTACAAGTACGAAATTTTATGGAAGTAATCTGCGAAAATTTTAGATGCATTCTTTTAAAGTTGGCAAACAACGAAAAATTCAGTTTCAACATAGACTCAGAGTACAAGTACGAAATTCTATGGAAGTAATCTGCGAAAATTTTAGACGCATTCTTTTAAAGTTGGCAAACAACGAAAAATTCAGTTTCAACATAGACTCAGAGTACAAGTACGAAATTCTATGGAAGTAATCTGCGAAAATTTTAGACGCATTCTTTTAAAGTTGGCAAACAACGAAAAATTCAGTTTCAACATAGACTCAGAGAACAAGTACGAAATTTTATGGAAGTAATCTGCGAAAATTTTAGATGCATTCTTTTAAAGTTGGCAAACAACGAAAAATTCAGTTTCAACATAGACTCAGAGTACAAGTACGAAATTTTATGGAAGTAATCTGCGAAAATTTTAGATGCATTCTTTTAAAGTTGGCAAACAACGAAAAATTCAGTTTCGACATAGACTCAGAGTACAAGTACGAAATTTTATGGAAGTAATCTGCGAAAATTTTAGATGCATTCTTTTAAAGTTGGCAAACAACGAAAAATTCAGTTTCAACATAGACTCAGAGTACAAGTACAAAATTTTATGGAAGTAATCTGCGAAAATTTTAGATGCATTCATTTAAAGTTGGCAAACAACGAAAAATTCAGTTTCAACATAGACTCAGAGTACAAGTACGAAATTTTATGGAAGTAATCTGCGAAAATTTTAGATGCATTCTTTTAAAGTTGGCAAACAACGAAAAATTCAGTTTCGACATAGACTCAGAGTACAAGTACGAAATTTTATGGAAGTAATCTGCGAAAATTTTAGATGCATTCTTTTAAAGTTGGCAAACAACGAAAAATTCAGCTTCAACATAGACTCAGAGTACAAAAGTCCAGGCTATTTCGCATGGCCAATGGTGCATTAAAATGCTGTGCATGGCAACGTACTGCAATGATTCTAAAAGTTCTATTGTATATTTAAGGGGATGGTAGACTTTCAAATTACCAAAAATCGAGCAAAAATTGGAATTTTTTTGGGGGGTGTATTAATATGTTAAAAACATGTAAATATTGGAATGAAATGCATTTAAAATGTGTAGTGAAAAGAAAAATGAAAAATTGGTGGCTTTAGAGTAGTAAGTATTAAAGGTAGATAAAAAATTATCTTTTAAATGACTTTTTCTCAAAATGAGAAATTTCCAGATTTGCAAGTCTTTAAAATGCTCCTCGCGTCATAATTTTTGACGAAATTTAATGAAATTTATAATAAAGATTCCTGTAATACATCAAAATAAAGTTATGTATCCATTTTAGGATTCGAGGTCATTTAGGTTATAAAAGTTTAAATTTAGTGTAGAAAAGTACAAAAATTTCGCGAAAATTCAGAGTACAAGCATAAAAATATTTTCTAAAAATTAACTATTCAACGAAAATACAAAAAAATACATAACTTTGTTCAGAAAGTATTTATAAGTAATATAAATGCAAAATTAAGGAGAAAAGTTTAAAATTGAGTCGCAAGGGGCATTTTAAAGAAGGGTAATTTAATTTAAATTTTTTAATTATAAAATATTTTTTTAAAAATATTTATAACATTTTATAAGGTGTTTAATATTATTATACTTTAATGAATATATATACAAAATTTCATATCTCTGTGGTAAAAATTTCAAAAATCGTTTTGAAAAGTCCACCATCCCCTTAAAGCCGGTCGGAGGTGGCCATGTGGTAAGCGCGCTGGCTCTCATTGCTGAGAGTGCTCGGATGACATCCCGGCACGCTCCGCTAAAATACCTCCGTTCGTGACGTCCTTTCAGAGGGGGTAATGCTGGTCCGCCTATTTGGTGCTGTCATAATAAATGGAAAAACTGCGGTGAATAACAACAGGTCAATGTTTATCCGACAAAGTGCCTCCTCATTAGGAAAAACAATATTTAATGCCAAAAATGAAAAAAATAAAATAAAATAAGGCTATATTTTTAAGATTTTTGAACATCTTTAATAGGATGTCCGCTTCTGTTCAGGTAAAAAAAAGATTTACAATTTATTGGCTATCAACTGGAAATTTATTGGTATAATATTTTGTTCAACCCGGACAAAGTCGGGAAGGGCCGTTAGTCTACCAATGAATCTTTGGACACCAGTGCAAATGATGATACCTGCGGTCCTGAATACGTCACGCCCTCCACCGTTAAACACGTGAAGGAAACAAATTGGCATTAGTCTGATGCAAGATGCCACGAAGTGCAGAGTTATCTGATTTCGAGAAAAGTGTAATCGCCGGGTGCCACAGAAATGGCCGGTCCTCGAGGGACACATCTAGTGAGCCTAAAATCGACATTTGCCTATGTGATTCAGAAGTGGAAGTTGAGAGGTGATTGTCGGAATGTGCCCCGAGTCCGCAGACCCACGAAACTGGGAGGTAGAGACCAATGGATGCTAACCAGGGAATTTCGGAAGAACCGCGCCCAACCGATGGTCCACATACTGCAGCAGTTTCAACAGGCATCCGGGAGTGTTGCTTCGATGAATACCATCCGTAAGGGAGCACATCTGCTTGGTTTTCATGGTCGTGCTGCCGCCCATAAGCCTTCGATGACAAAGTCCAATAGCGCTGCTCGGTTAATTTGGTGCAAAGCACGTCGAAAGTGGACCGTAGATAAGTGAAAACGGTTCTCTGGAGTGACGTATGAAGGATCACCCTCTGTCGTTCGGATGTTAGGGTCTGCTTCTGGCGTCTGCCTGGAGAATGCCTCCTGTCAGAATGCATTGTGACTACAGTGAAGTTTGGCGGAGGTGGAATTATGGTCTGGGGGTGTTTCTACCAGTATGGACTGGGACCCTTTGTCCCAATAATTCATGATAAGCTTAACACCGACGCCACTACACTATTTTGGATGGCAGCGTGCTTCCTACGTTGGGGCAATTTGACGGGTTTGAAATATGTTACTTCCAGGACGACAACATGAGCTGTCATGTTGCGAGGTCCACCGTGGATTGGTATGGTGACAATGGGGTCAACCGAATATAATGGCCTGCCCAGAGCCCAGACCTGAACCCTATCGAGAACCTGTTGGACTTGTTGGATTAAGGGCTGCAACAACCGTCCAAAATCGATGACGGTACTTAGATGTGTTCTTCAAGCCGAGTGGAGGAAAATACCACTAGCCGTCATAGAAGGATTTGTGGAAAGCATGCCCAAGGAGGGTTGAGGCTGTAATTGTCTCTCGCGAAAGCTCTACCAACTATTGAATATGAATAAATTTTGTTTTTCTTTTCTATTACAGGTGTCGAAATATTTATTGGTAGATAGTGTATTTTGTTCGATAGAAGTTTTAGCGAGAATTTCATATTGAAGGGGTTGGTGTTAGTGTTAAAGGCTGGATAACACACAATATAAAAACATTACATCAAAAAACTTTAACAACAAGGGACATTCAATCTCGTTCTTCTTTAATTTTCAATATTTTACTCTATATACCTCATTAATATTCTTTTCTACTACATTGAAGAAACTTAGAATCCACAAATAAGTATTTTGTGGAGGAATAAGACCTGTTTATCAAAAAATTCTTCAAAAATTCTAGAACTTTTCAAAAGGCTCCATGCGTATTCATTTTCCTCTGCTTTCTTCCAAATTTCTCAGAATTGTTAATTGAAGTGTTTGTCACAAAACTCGTGCATACTTCTTTGAAATCACAAATATTTTTCAAATTTATAGACCATAAAATAAAGTAAGAACATAAAAAAAAACATAAAAATAGCAGGCAGAACAGAAAAAAATAAGACTTTAGATTCATACAAAAAAAAATGCACATTTATATTTATGTACACTTAGTAAACGTATAATACAAAATTTAAGGATTTTAATTAATACAGAATATAATATAGGGCATTTTGAAAAACGTTAGCATTTTTGAAAATTTTTTGAAAATCAGGCGTCATTCTGCCAAAAATTCCTTATTTTGAATTTCAAGGGGTTTTCAATGTAGTAAAAAAGAAAATAATTATTCTCATCTTGTATATCGAGTTAAATATTGTAAATTGAAAAATTCGAATTTGATGGTCGCTTGTCCCCTTAATAAAACCTTTAGTGACGTTAAACACAGATCCCACCAGTCGATCTATTAATGATGTTTTGCCCTAGCGAGTTTGAAAGCTGAGCATTTATGCTCGCGGGCGTTCTTCCGAGCGTGCCAAAGGCGGGGATTTCTGATGTACAATTTGCACAGCGCTGTTGCCACAAAAGGTAAATGAATATGCTTGCATAAAGTTTCACGCGCCACTTGACATCCTATCATTTATACACATACAAATGTTAATTGTAAGATCAAGTATCCTTAAGGGGATGGTGGACTTTCAAATTACCAAAAATCGAGCAAAAATTGGAATTTTTTTGGGGGGTGTATTAATATTTTAAAAACATGTAAATATTGGAATGAAATGCATTTAAAATGTGTAATAAAAAGAAAAATGAAAAATTGGTGGCTTTAGAGTAGCAAGTATTAAAGGTAGATAAAAAATTATCTTTTAAATGACTTTTTCTCAAAATGAGAAATTTCCAGATTTGCAAGTCTTTAAAATGCTCCTCGCGTCATAATTTTTAACGAAATTTTTATGAAATTTATAATAAAGATTTCTGTAATACATCAAAATAAAGTTATGTATCCATTTTAGGATTCGAGGTCATTTAGGTTATAAAAGTTTAACTTTAGTGTAGAAAAGTACAAAAATTTCGCGAAAATTCAGAGTACAAGCATAAAAATATTTTCTAAAAATTAACTATTCAACGAAAGTACAAAAAAATACATAACTTTGTTCAGAAAGTATTTATAAGCAATATAAATTCAAAATTAAGGGTAAAAGTTTAAAATTGAGTCGCAAGGAGTATTTTAAAGAAGGGTAATTTAATTTAAATTTTTTAATTATAAAATATTTTTTTAAAAATATTTATAAAATTTTATAAGGTGTTTAATATTGTTATACTTTATTGAATATATATACAAAATTTCATATCTCTGTGGTAAAAATTTCAAAAATCGTTTTGAAAGGTCCACTATCCCCTTAAGGGAACAGGGGACCTTCAAATTCGAATTTTTTTTTTTATTTTCAGTTTTTAGCTCTATATACAAAATGAGAATAATTAATTTTCTATATTGCTATATTAAAAACCCTTAGAATTCAAAATAAGGAATTTTTAGCTGAATAATGCCTGTTTTGCAAAAAATATTTCAAAACTGCTAATGTTTTTCAAAAGGCTGCATGCGCATTCTATATTAATAATAAAAAATTTAATAATTTTAATAAGATTACCATATGTATATAAATATAAATTTGCATTAATTTTTTTTTGTGTGTGTGAATCTAAAGTCTTCAAAAAATTTTTTCTATTCTGCCTGTTATTTTTTTTTAATATTTTTACTTTATTTTATGGTCTATAAATTTGTAAAAAAATATGATTTAAAGAATTATGCACAGTTTCGTGATAAACATTTCAATTAACAATTCTGAAAAATTAGGTAGATATCAGAAGAAAATGAATCTGCATGGAGCCTTTTGAAAAATTCTAGCATTTTTGAAGAATTTTTTGATAAACAGGTCTTATTCCCCCACAAAATACTTATTTGTGAATTCTAAGTATCTTTAGTGTAGTAGAAAAGAATATAAATTATACTCATGGGATATATAGAGTTAAATATTGAAAATTAAAGAAGAACAAGATTGAAAGTCCCTTGTCTCTTTAAATAATATGGACTGTAAATCAGTTCCTCTATTATTTTATTTGTCCATAATATTGCAGTGCATATAATCGAATTTTTTTGACTCAGTTTAGTCTTTAACAGAAAATTGAGAATCCTGATTTTGCTCAAATCATCGAGGTAGTTCAGATTGCTAACCGAAGTTGATGAAAAAAATTGTGAAAATGCAAACAAGTGATGTAGATTAAAAAAAGAAAATACAGGAAATCTTTTCGAATATTTCAAATATGAGAGTAACATTTTTAAAGAGATTTTGAGCTTGATTCTGCTCTCTGTATACATCCGCAAAAGGAAAAAGAGTTCGTATTTACTCGTAGAATGTCGCAATGGAGATCTTTTTTTTTTTTAAAAAAAAAGAGACAAATAACGGATAATATATAAGAATTTGAGGCAAAGCAGACTTTTATGCTATGTTTTTATTCTTCGGTCGCCACTGTCATGTTTTCTCTGTTCCTCTACCTGGACTGTATCATAAGCGATTTTTTTCCTAGTTTTATATTCTGGCTATTTTACTTTACTATCAAGTAATTTGGTTTGGATATTTCATCATCTGATGACGATCTGCTTCAATATTTATTTTTACCATGTTTTTATTAAGGGGATGGTGGACCTTTCAAAACGATTTTTGAAATTTTTACCACAGAGATATGAAATTTTGTATATATATTCATTAAAGTATAACAATATTAAACACCTTATAAAATTTTATAAATATTTTTTAAACAAGATTTTATAATTAAAAAATTTAAATTAAATTACCCTTCTTTAAAATGATCCTTGCGACTCAATTTTAAACTTTTCCCCTTAATTTTGCATTTATACTGCTTATAAATACTTTCTGAACAAAGTTATGTATTTTTTTGTACTTTCGTTGAATAGTTAATTTTTAGAAAATATTTTTATGCTTGTACTCTGAATTTTCGCGAAATTTTTGTACTTTTCTACACTAAAGTTAAACTTTTATAACCTAAATGACCTCGAATCCTAAAATGGATACATAACTTTATTTTGATGTATTACAGGAATCGTTATTATAAATTTCATAAAATTTCGTCAAAAATTATGACGCGAGGAGCATCTTAAAGACTTGCAAATCTGGAAATTTCTAATTTTGAGAAAAAGTCATTTAAAAGATAATTTTTATCTACCTTTAATACTTACTACTCTAAAGCCACCGATTTTTCATTTTTCCTTTCACTACACATTTTAAATGCATTTCATTCGAATATTTACATGTTTTTAAAATATTAATACACCCTCAAAAAAAATTCCAATTTTTGCTCGATTTTTGGTAATTTGAAAGTCCACCATCCCCTTAACTCGCTTTCTTGTTTGCTTGTTTATGTGTTTGTCCAGTACAAACGATTTTTAACTAACTTCCCGACTAGCTAGATATTTGAAACTTTTGGAATAACTCGGAGAACCATGACAATGCATTTTTTTAATACTTTTAGCCATCTTTAAGCAGATTTTTAACCATGTTTTTATTATTTTCAGTTAATTTTGTTTTGTAGACGAGTGCAGCCATCTATCGACCCGGAACGGAAACGAAAAGTTAAACGCAAGTTAACTTCCAATAAACTTCATTTTCTTTCAATTTGATGGGATAATTCATCAAAAAAAATTTTAACAAAGTATTTATTAATACATAGAATTGTCAAATTTATATAATTCAACAGACAATTTAAAAACATGGTATATAAAAAGTCTTTTTTTATCTTGTAATTATTACTGAACTTTAATGGTCAAACAGAATTTAATAGCTAAAGTTTTATTTGTCCATAACATATTTTCAATGTTGATCAGTGTAAGAGAGTCAATTATGCATCGCAAATAGTTCTTTATGAAAAGAGACATTCTTTATCTTCAAACTGAATATCTAGTATTAACACAAAGACAAACGCAAACTATTCATTTGGGGTAAAATTATACTTGTCAATAGTTCTATTATTCGCTACGATAAAGATTAATTTTCGATACCAAATCGTCTCGCAGAACGATAATATGAAAATGTCCAAGATTTGAAGAGTTAGTTTTTATTATTTCCACTATCAAGGACGTTGATAAAAGTAATCAGGAGAAAATAAAGATCAAAATCATATTTCCAGAGAGCCTGTTACCTCTAGATGTCAATTTGTCTCCGAGGTACTGTTCATTATCCTGCACTAGAAAATATGGGATCAGTTCGTTAGAACATCAAGTATTCAAAGAAAAACATTTGTAAGAACACCGATTCGAAATAAATGTCTCGCGAGACATTCATAATCTGGTCGGACGTCCGAGGTAGAATAGGGATAGTGCGTTTGGAACTGGGGGTGGTCGATTCAAATCCTGACGAACACCATTAAATACCTTCGTGTCTAGGACGGATATTGGCACGTTAAATCCGCAAACAGGAATGGTCTCTCCTGTTTGCGGATAACAAGGTCAGAGAGGGTGGTAAAAGGTGCGACTTCTCCAGATATCACCCCTGGGGCTGCTCGGTTAAAATGCAAGCGGCACCTGGTTGAATCGATCTCCGATCCTTGTGGCATTGTAAACCGGAGCCGCACTCCTCAGCCCGCTAGCCTATATGGATCTGTTCTGGAATACATTCGGACAAGGGGGGGCTGAGCATCAAATAAATCTCAGATTTAAAAACAAAAAAAAAACAACTAAAAAAACAAAAATATTTGATTTAATAAAAAAGATATATTTGATTTAATAAAGTCCATTGAATCGCTGAACCCGATCTGGGGATTCGTAACAATATCTTTGCATAACAGGAATGTTGATGCTTAATTTCGTTGCCACGGGCCGTGGCGGCATTGTGGTACAGCGCGCTGGTTTTCGGTGCTGAGGGTGCCCGGATCGAATCCTGGCGTAGCGCCCCTAAAATGCCTCTGTTTGTGTCGTCCCTTCATAGGGGGCAATGCTGGTCCGCATATATGGCGCCCCCATAATAAAATGGCCAGCAAAACTGCGGTGAATTATAGGCGAATGTCTTCGCGACAAATGCCTCCACATTTTAAAAAAAAAATTCGTTACCACAAATTGTTTCTAGAAAAATTCCAAATTTTTTTTTAATCATCAGATTATTTGATATAGCACAGACGAAATCTTTTTTTCTCGTTCTGATCTTATTTTGAGCATTTATTACCTAACACCTAACATTATTAAACATTTTTAATTTCTTTTTCAATAAAGGACACGTAAAATAGATAAAGGAAATCCAATAATTTAATAGACTTTATTTGTTCTCTAATCTGCCCCCTCCCCTTTATCGGGAAGAAATTAATTTCTGCCCCCAGAATCACATGAGTGCAATTCCAATATTGTAAAACATTATCTTTCTCGCGTTCTCTTCAAAACAATTACTTCATACTTCTCTTAAGCAAAAAAAAAATTCTTCTGTAATTACTGTGATCACGTAAATATGTCGCAAGATCGAAATCTTTAAAGTATTTAATTTTCACTGTCTCAAAAGCTGTCCTTTTTAAGTGATGGTCTTTGAATTACTAATTTTACTGCTTATGGCATTGGGGGGGGGGAGTGATTAGAAAGAGTATTTTGGAATGGATAAAGGTTTACTTTGTGTTTTATGTTACTAATAACTTAAAATAAGTACGTCATTAATTTTAAACTAATACTTATTAAGTTAATACATTGCGGATAAGCTTTAAAATTTAAAAAATAAACTTGAAGAGTTAAAATCTGTTCTTAAAATCTAGAGACAATAAAATAAACGTGATTCCATAAAATAATTTTACTTTTTTAAAAATATTGTCGCATGTTTTAACTATCAACGATAGACGATCGTTCCTAAAAACAGGAAATTTAATTCAGAACATTTAATTCTTCCCCTCTATGTTATATTCTGTTGCCTAGCAACGCTGAGAATTTGTTATCTACTTTTTGGCAATTTTGATTAAAAAAAGAAAAAGTATTACCTTTATGTTATTCTCCGCGGCGTTAGCTGAGTAATAGACCTTTTGTATACATTAAAATTTGTAACTAAATATGAAAATAAATATTGAATTGTAGAACAGAATAATTACGAGTACTGTGAGTTGTCTCTAAGAAGATAGTACTGTAGCGTACTGGAAATATGGTCTTATTTTTTTCCCGAGACCCCAAAGGAGCTTGAAACACAGCTGCGTATTTTTCAAGGAATGCGTTGCTCGGTTCCACCAGTTCGGAACACGTGGGGGGATTAAAAGACGTTTTCCCCACAGATGCAGCCACTAAAGCTGTCATCTTAACATTTCTGAAATGCAATAAAGTTCGGCGTCTAAGAAGAGCTGTCAGCCGGTAATCTGCCGGCCCCTCCACCCCTTCTGAAAATCCAGACGTAGAGAGAGACGCTAGAGAACGCGGCCTGTGCGCATGTGGGTTTTAGGCTCCGTACGTTGTGAATCTGCACGGGATTTTAATTGAATATGTTGCACTGTTTAAATGTTAATTTGTTGTTAATAAATTGTTGAGTTTTTATTTTTTTTAAATTGGCCTTCGCTTTTAATTAGAACTCTGTCTTTCTTTGTTATGGATCCCATGATTGTAATTTTTAGCAACGCCTCAGAGAGAATCGCCTTACCTACTTGTCGTGACGCTACAGTACATTTGGTGATCCGTATTTAAAATCCAAAACTGATCCTATGGAGAAAGAGCAAGCGGAGCTAGAGCCAGTGTTGCCAACGTCTACGAAGCGCCTCCCCCTAGCGCCATCTCGAAATCCCACTGTTTCCCCCTAACACCAACTTGAGATCACCCTAGACCTTCCTAAAAGAAATTCTGGTTCCAAATAGGCATCCTGTTGGAGAGATAAATTGTAATAAATAGAAAATACACACTCGCATAATGAAATGGAGGTTTATTTACATTTCACATATGTATGGAACTTATAGTCTGATAAAAAAAAAAACGCGTCTCGATTGTGCAAAATATTGAAAAATGTTCCCCCCCCCCATAAAATGCCGCTAAAAAAATGGGGCCCCTAAAAAAAAACCTTTTTGCCTAACTTACCTCAAAATTTAGGGGGAAAACCCCCAAGTTGGCAACACTGGCTAGAGCACCTCAAACCAGAAGTCTCTAAAGTGAGCATTAAAATACAGTGATTTCCGCTTATAAAAATCACGCTTGTTATTACTGTTTTTGATTCTTATAAGCAGTTGATTCTTATAGCCGAAATTAAGTTTTTGGACAGGCACACACACACACCTGTATATGCATATATGTTTTAATTTACCCTAAAATACTCTTTAATTTACGTTAATTATATTTTATTAAAATTATTTTTTATAGTTTTAAAATAACAACTTAATTTCTAGACTTACAAGTAGATACACATAATTATAGTAAGAGAAGAAAAAATCCAATATTTGTTGCAACATACCTGCTTAACAGTTTAACATTTCAACTACAGGAAGGAAGCAAGTAAAATATTTCTATGGTAGTTTGACGTAATGGAGTTTTCAGGAGTCTGTTTATACCTCTTTCAATACCAATAGTCTCAGACGAAGATTCACCTTCTAGCTTACGTTTCACGGTTTGATGACGTGCTGAATCTACTATTGTTACGTTTGTCTTAGTCATAGTGGACACTTCGCCGAAGGTTTATGTGTTTCAGGGTCCAGGAAGCCGCAACCAGGAGGTGGGAGGTGGGAAAAAAGAGTCCTTGTCTTTTTTGTCTGTGGAGAAAAGTGAAATCGGACGCGGACGGGTAAAGATGCCCACGGGTCAAGCTAATAGGACAGTGATGTGCTAAAGCGTTTAAGGGGAAACTGTTATGCTATGTCTAACAAAGAAAAGAACGTATTTTATGACTGTATTCCGTCCCATCTTATTACTCTTTCTTTAAAAAAAATAAAGGAAGAACTTCGTGCCTTTTGAAGGTTTAAGTGGCTTTTGTGGAAAAATGAAGGAAAGCGAAGTGTGTAAGCTGATTCTTAAAACCGGTGGATTGATTCTTTAAAGCGAAAATTTTAACATGGAAATAATGCATTTGTTTTTGTTTTCAAGATATTGATTCTTATAAGCGGTTGATTCTTATAACCACTGATCACTATAAGCGGTGGTTACTGTACTTCCATTCTGGTCTCAAAAACCATAATTTTTTTTTTCAAAATAGGCTCAATTTAAAATCAACAGTATCGGCTTCGAAAGTACGGAGTTTAATTACCTTATTTCACTAATGGAGAGAAAGTTTGTTGAAAATATTTGGGATGTCATTTAGAGTAATAGTAGTATAGAAAATACACTGCTGCTAAAGAGAGATTGTTGAACACGTCCAAGGAAAGTGAAAATGCGAGAATCAAAAAGACTTCTTGACAGGAATAGAACTTGTGGCGACTCTAAACCTATCCAACTTCTACAAAAAATTAAATTATTCGCTACAAAAGACATTTCCGATAATATACTTAAAACATTTTGATGGAAAAAATACCCACATCAATTCGGAACATTCTTACTGCAAGTGACGAAAATCTAGGTATATTGGCAGTTATGGCACACAAAAGCAATGAACTGAATCCGGCTATTGATGTGTTTAGTGTTTCAAAAATAAAAGAAATGACGTTGCTCAACAAAAATTATGAAAAACTGTTTTTGACAAAATTTCGATGCTGGAACGAAAATTCACGAACTGAGTGTGTCCAATCGCGCCCAAAGCGTGATATCGCAACGAATTATCAAAAGATCGTGCCACAAACCCGAAGCATTTCTCGAAAACGCTACGATGCTAAAGGAAAATTATGTTATTACCAGTTTCGTTTTGGCTCAAAAGTGCCTGCCGGAAAAATGTACACCCCCCTAAGCAAACAAGATGCTTGGAAACTTGAGCCTGCAGTAGACAAGACGGGCGGATTCTGCTCCAGCAGCAATAACTAACCGCCGGAACTTTCGTTTGTTTATGAAAGATCGGAAAACAAAATTGCGGTTTCTGATAGATAGCGGAGACGATGTAAGCATAAAAAGAAATCTGATTTTACGCTATGTGCGGCTAATGGGTGAGAAATTGAGACCTATGGAATTATATTAATGCATGTGGATTTGGAATTCCGGCAGGATATACAGTAGTCTTTTATTACAGGGCCGACCAGAGGGGGGGGGCGACTGGGACACTTTGTCCCAGGCCCCCAACTGCCAGAGGGGCCCCAAAATTTTTTTAAAAATTTACTTATTAGATTTCCCCCGAAAAGAAAATTCTGAAACGTGTACCGTACTTCAAAATTCAAAATAATCTCCTAAAAAAAGAGGCCCCAAAAAAAATTTTAAACAAATTATTCTATTAATCAGATTTCTCTCACTACAAAATAGTCTTCTGAAAAATAGTCTTGGGGCCCCAAACAGAAGTTTCCCTCAGGCCCCTTAGAGTGACTGGGCGGCCCTGCGATAGTGTCGAAATTTTCGTTCATTATTATATTTATAATATTGATTTATATTTACATTATATTTACATTATTATTGTATATTGATTTATATTTACATTATTATATTTCGTTCATTATTATATTATATTTATTTTTTTTCGTTCATTATTGTATTTTCGTTCATTCGACACTATCGCAATCCCTTATTGCGACAGTGTCGAAAGGAATTCTAGGTGCTGATTTTTTAAACAAATTAAATTTACTGATTGACTTGAATAAAATAAAATTGATTGATGGAGTAAAGCAACTGAGTGTATGCGGTGATGTTGCCTGTGTTTCTCAAGAAAGTGACATCAGCACAATGAACAGTAGTACAAAATTTTCTAAACTATCATCGCACTATCCTCATTTAACGAAGCCGAACTTTCTTATCACAGCACTTAAACATAACGTAAACCATTATATCGCAACCAAATGCCAACCGATTTCCTCGAGATCTCGTCAGTTAGAACTTAGAGAGATAAAAATTGCCAAAGAAGAATTTAAATTCATGTTGGAAATCTATACTAATATATAAAGAGAGTGAGCGGATTTTGTATGTGGAGGGTAATCTCCGGAACCACTGCACCTATTTGAAAAATTCTTTCACTATTTCAAAGGTACTTTATTCCAGATGGACATAGGCTATATATTATGTATATCTGATCAGTAGAAAGGAAGTTAGGGGCCTAAATGTTGAGCTGATGCTTAACCTTTAAAATTTTTCCTGTGTCAACCATAGTCAAGTAACCATAGCAACACATCAAACGATATTTTCATTTATTATCAGTAAAACATTTAACATTTCAATTTTCTTTGTCGGCCATAGTCAAGTAACCATAGCGACACATCAAACTACATTTTCATTTATTATCAGTAAAACATTTAATATTTTAAAGAATCAAGTGGAGGAGGTATTGATAAATGCAAAAAGGATTTTTGAAATTGGCAACATTTAAGGGTTTATTGAAGAAGATTACATTTGGAACTACGTTTTTTATTGGACATTTAAGGTAAAAAAACAATTTATTGGCTATCAGCAGGAAATATATTGGTATAATATTACAGAACTTTATTTAACCTATAAACTTAATGTTTTTGAATTTATGTACAATTTTATGCACAATTTGCGTAAATAGAACTTGAATTATTGAACTTTAGATAATAGTTCTACCCGAACAAAGTCGGGACGAGCCGCTAGTGATATAATAAAGCCTTCTAGTTCGCCTTGGGCAAGTCCAGTCCATTTAGTTGCAAAAAAAGATGGAACACTTCGCCCATGTGGTGTCTACAGACGGTTAAATGATCAGACAATACCCGATCGGTATCCCATACCAAGAAACGAACACTTTCATCATCTCTCTATTTTAAAAAAAAAGTAACTCCCGCTGCCGCCGCTATCAAAACCAGTGGCGTAGCAAAGTGGGGGGGGGCAAGGGGGTCTATCATGCCCCGGGCGCCACTCGCAGAGGGGCGCCAATGTAAGATCCACATATTATATTACTATATGTTTTCGAGGTGGATGCCAATATAAGGTTTATATATTATATTACTATATGTTTTTAAGGGGAGGGCCCCAATATAAGGTCTATATATTATATTACTATATGTTTTTCGGGGAGGGCGCCAATATAAGGTATATTTATTATATTACTATATTATTTTGTAGGGGGCGCCAATATAAGGTCTATATATTATATTACTATATGTATTTAGGGGAGGGCACCAACATAAGGTCTATATATTATGTTACTATATGCTTTTCGGGGGGGGGGGAGTGCCACTATAAGGTCTATATATAATGTTATTATATGTTTATCGGGGGCGCCAATATAGGGTCTATATATTATATTACTATATGTTTTTCAGGGGGGGCGCGTCACAAAGGTATCGTGCCCCGGGCGCCAGTTATGCTTGCTACGCCACTGGTCAAAACCGCTGGGGGTATGGGGTCGAGACCGATACCAATAGATACAGAAAAATGTGGTGAACAAAATAAGACATGTCTCATCTTCGTCGGACTTCAAGTTATATTTTTTGGTATGTTTTGTGGGAAAATATTGACTTTTTCATCTTCAGATTACGATAACTCACCAAACTATGATCGTAGAGTTTTGATCTTTTTACAATCTAAGACTACAGACATTTCTCTTTCAAACTAGACCTCATTTGTTTAAAAATAATTTAAAACAGACTAATATTTTCATCAAAAAATGAAACAGTTTTTCAAGAAATATCGTCACATGTGTGGATGTAATATCGATGGTCCTCGAGTTTCTATCTTACAAAGAAAATATTAACATCATCTGGAAGATGAAAGCTTTCTTATTCATATGAATCTCATTTCAAGTCTCTATCTTAAAATTTCGATTTTTAATTGAATTTTAAAGGTGATAATTCAACAGTGATGATTCAACAGTGATTCCCCTTCGCATAAGAGTGACAACAGTAAATGGATGGAAGTTGTTGCATTGCAGAGAATCACCCCTATGTATCTCGCTATTAGCCCTAACAGAGGAGCGAAGCCCCTAGTATATTAAGAAACACAAATATTTTGTCTAAAATTGACCTGTTCAAAGAATATTATCAGTTTCCGATTGCTGAGGAGGCTAAATGCAAAAACGCAATTATCACTCCTTTTGGGCCGTACGTATTCACTGTTACGAGTTTTTTGGTTTGTAAAATGCCCTAGTGACATTTCAGCGATTTATTCACGAAGTTTTCCAAGGACTTAACTTTGTTTTATCCTACTTTTAGACGATATATTGATAGCGTGAAAAACCGTGAATATGTAGAAATATTTGGTATCGAAAATATTTTGGAATAAATGGCCTAATTATGTAAGAAGATATGTCACATCACAGATATTTTCCTGAAGAAAGAGCTTGTTGATGAAATATTAGAAAGTGCTTTTGTTTCTTATGTTCTTCTGGATCTTCATCGTTTACCTGTTCATCCGCTATTTTTCCACAGTCTATTTTTGAAATTTCTCCTAATCTTGATAAAGTGTCTGCCACGATATTATCCTCTCCTTATATGAGTCTAATGTCCGTTGAAAATTGGAAAATGTAATAGAGATGACGTAACTGTCTAGGAGATGCTTTTTCTGGTTTTGTTTAAAGGTAAATATGAAGAGCTTGTGGTACGTGAAAATTGCAAATTCACGACCTTCTAAAAAATGCATAAAATACTTCAGAGATAAATAGATTCTTAGGAGTCAATGGCGTAGCGAGCATAACTGGCGCCCGGGGCACGATAACTTTGTGGCCCCCCCCTGAAAAACATATAGTAATATAATATATAGACCCTATATTGGGGCCCTCGATAAACATATAATCCGTATATTGGGAATTAACCCAGTAGAAAAGGATTAATGAAAAAAAGAAAACTAAAGGAGTAATATTAGAAAATTAACTTTAAATAACTCCAAATAACTACGAAATAACAAATCCATGCGTTCACTTACCTTGGACATCTAGAATTAACATATAGTGGGTGCGCATGCGCAGTTCTTATGAATGATTGATTCCATCGTCTGGAGATGAAATATTATTTAAAAACTGTATATATTTAGAATTATTTTAAAGCTTCCAAACTTATCTTAGAATTAATTATTTTAAGGCTTCAAAACATAAGTATACCAAGTTTCAACCAGATTCGTCAAGAAATGTATATTTGTATACGTTACATACATACATAGACACTTTGCTTTATTTATATAGATAGATATATGTTTTGCCCCGTAAAATAGAAATATATTTATTGTATTATTTTAGTCCTTTTTGTTAAAAAAAATATGTTAAAAGCTGAATGCTTCAAAGGAAATATATTTTTCAAAATATTAATATGTTTACACTCGAATCCTTTTAAGTTAGATTCTCCTCATGGTTCCAATTCTTTATAAAATGTGTCCAACTTATAGATTTCGTTATACATTATTGGTACTATAGCTTTTTGCAGTAAATGTCTTGAACTCGGAACAATATCCACCCTCCTGGAAATAATATTTAATATGTAATAACTATTTTTTTACATTATAATATACCTAACTGGTTTAATATTGTCAAATGATTAACATATTTCATTTTAATGTAACTAAATATAGTCTAATTTTTTATATTATTAGTTTCACTTTTCATTTACTTAAATTCAAGTTGAATACATTTAAAATTAATGCATCTTCCCCTCAAAAAAGCGGAGAATAGAATAAACAAACTGAAAAACTTTGCTCACCACATTTATATATGTTTAACCATACGTTGCTCTTACGTTTAGCTTCATCTCTTTATTTTGACCCTTTGAACATAACGATTATATTAATGAATGTGTGAAAAATAACATGTTTGGTTATATTAGTTGTTTGAAAACAACTGATCTTGCATTTATGGTGCGTGGAGCCCTAATTGCAGATTTCTATTAATTTTTACGTTTGTCAGTGGCTTCTACCTATACTTTATTTTTTTTTCTTTTCTAAAGAATCTTGCATTTATGGTGCGTGGAACTCTTAATTGCAGATTTCTATTAATTTTTTTGTTTGTCAATGCCTTCTAGCTATACTTTAATATTTTTGCTACGAAATCTTGCATTTATGGAGACATTTATTAAGCAGATATAAATTATGGAGATGTTTATTGCTACAGAATCTTGCATTTATGGTGTGTGGAGCCCTAATTGCAGATTTTTATTAATTTTTACGTTTGTCAGGGTCTTTTACCTATATTTTAATACAGGGGTGTCCAGCCCGTGGGCAGCATGCTGCCCAAAGCAAGTGTTAGTGAGGCCCAGAGTGTTAGTGAGAGAGAGCTCAAAGTGAAAAAAATAATTAATAGCCTGCCTTGATATAAAAAATAATGCGGAAAAGAAAAAAATGGACCATGTTATGCAAATCATCTTCAAAATGGGGAATTTTATGAAGGATTGGGGATTGACTCATAGCCAGTTTCAGGAATTTCTTAAAAGCTTGGATGCTGAATATGGCAATACTTTTAAGAAATAAGGTAGCTCAGCGGAGAAAATATTAAAAAGGTTTTATAGCCTACTTGATGATATCAAATTGTTTATGACATTGAAAAGTAATCTGTGCCAGAACTTTATGATAACTGGCTTGCAGATTTAGATAGATCTGAATGTCCATTTAAATGACTTAAACACCCGTCACTTCATGGATTTTACTTGATTCGGGTTTTACTTGATTCAGTGCAAAATCCATGAAGTTGAAATTATGGCAAGCCAATTTAAATGTTAAAAATTTTTTGCGTTTCGAGACACTGACCAAGCACAATTCTAAAAATTTTACAAAATATGCAGCCCTACTTTCCGATTTAGTACACGAATTTAAAATTGATTTCAGGACTTTGGGGAAAATAAACAATTTTTTTTTGCATGTTTTATACTCTATTTACAGTCGATATAGATATAATGCTAGCAAATTGTCAAATGGAATGCATACAGTTACAATCTGACATCTAACTTAAAGAGAAATTCAATCGAGTCTCTTTGTTGTACTCATAAATCATACCTGCCCAGATATAAATATCCTTCACTGCATAGTTAAGCGTTATTCTGGTCATCAACGTTTGGAAGCACGTACATCTGTAAACAACTATTTTCAAGAGTGAAGCACACTAAGAGTCAAATTAGAACCAAAATTTATTCGTTGTGTTTTAGTATTGATGTGTATGAGATTTCCAATCCCTTTTTTTATACTATGTTATTTATACTGTGTTTAATTTTTCATGCAGAGTTCACAAGGCAAAAGACAATGTGACATTTTTACTTTTCAGCTTTTAGTGATGAAAGGCTGAATCTATCTAAATTCTGAGATGTGTATAACATTTCACATGTTTTTTTCCTATGTTATTAACTGTGTTTAGTTTTTAAGTTGACTTTGGTTAACAAACATTCATATTGAACCCCGAATCAAGAAACGAGAAACATAGTTTATCAAGGTACTTGAGATAAGATTTGGATCAGTTTAATTGAACAGAGATTTATATGGAGTTTAATAAGGACAGGATGTTTCTATTATTGTACAGAATCTTCCATTTATGGTGCGTGTAGCCCAAATTACAGATTTCTGTTAATTTTTTCATCAGTCAGTGCCTTTAACCAATACTTTAATACTTTATTTATATATTTTTTTGGCTACAGAATCCTGCATTTATGGAGGTATTTATATGGACAATTAGACATTTTTACTTTCAGGCTTTTAGTGATTTATTATAAATGTATATATTTTATGATATTTATACTGTTATTAAATCTATGTTATTTATACTGTGTTTAGTTTTTAAATTAATTTTTGTTAACAAACATTAGACAATTTGACATTTTTAATTTAAACTTGAAAAATGAAAGGCTGAATCTACTAAAATTCTGAGATATGTATAACATTTCACATGTTTTTTTTTAAATGTTATTTATGCTGTGTATACTTTTTTAATCAATTTTGTTTAACAAACATTCGACAAAATGACATTTTTACTTTTCAGCTTTACTTTTTAAAACTCTTAACTTTCCAAGAGACAATTTGACATTTTTTCCTTTTCAGCTTTTAGTGGTTTATTATAAATGTATATATTTTATGTTTTACTTGTCAGCTTCTTTTGCTCCAAAGATGAAAGGTTAAATCTAGATGAATTCTGAGGAGTTAATTATAAATTTATATATTTTTATATTGGATTTTTTTTTATTATTTGGATGTATAACATTTCACATGCTTATTTTTCTATGTTATTTATACTGTGTTTAGTTTTTAAATTGATTTTGGTTAACAAACATTCAACAAATTTACATTTTTACTTTTCAGCTTTACTTTCCAAAAGACAATTTGACATTTTTCCTTTTCAGCTTTTAGTGGTTTATTATAAATGTATGTATATTTTATGTTTTACTTATCATCTTCTTTTGCTCCAAAGATTGAAGGTTAAATCTTGCTAAATTGTTATATTTTAAATTGATTTTGGTTAACAAACATTCCACAATTTGACATTTTTACAATACAGTTTTAGTGGTACAGTGATGAAAGACTGCATCTACCAAAATACTGAGATATGGATAACATTTCACATGCTTTTTTTTGGCTATGTAATTTATACTGTGTTAAGTTTTTAAATTGATTTTGGTTAACAAACATTCCACAATTTGACATTTTTACTTTACAGCTTTTAGTGGTACAATGATGAAAGACTGCATCTACCAAAATACTGAGATATGGATAACATTTCACATGCTTTTTTTTTTGGCTATGTAATTTATACTGTGTTAAGTTTTTAAATTGATTTTGGTTAACAAACCTTCTTAAAATTCCGGGCAACGCCGGGTACTTCAGCTAATAACATAATATATAGACCTTATATTGGCACTCCCCCCCGAAAAACATATAGTAACATAATATATAGATCTTATGTTGGTGCCCTCCCCTAAAAACATATAGTAATATAATATATAGACCTTATATTGGCGCCCCCCACAAAATAATATAGTAATATAATATATGGATCTTACATTGGCGCCCCTCTGCGAGTGGCGCCCGGGGCATGATAGACCGACCACCTTGCCCCCCCCCCTTTGCTACGCCACTGTTAGGAGTTCACGATCGTATGTACTATAGTTTTTCTGGGTATCATTTCATTTCTTCGAATAAAATGCAACAGGTTTCCGATGCTTTTGTTCATGCTGTTGTAGTACTGCTCCTATCAAATACTGGAAGTTCACGAGACGGAGACGCGTCATTAACACCAAATCCTGATGAAACGACAAGACTTATAAACTGTGACCGGAAAAGTACGCTCAGTGGAAGAAAGATAAGATTTCCATCATGATATGCTGACTATATTTAAATTAATTATGTTTTAACTTTAACGGTTTCTATTTATATCTTTATACATTGCCTTTTTAAACTTTCAAGTCTATTATATATTGTGCTATTGTAAATAATACTTTAAGTCTATTTTTTTTAGGAAGTCTATCAAAAGAGTATGAATGAATTATTTTCCCCAGTTGTAAATGTTCTCCTTTTTTATAGTTTTATCGTAACTATTTACTGCATAAAATTTTAATACAAAATACCTATGTCAGTAACATAGTTACTGGGAGGGGAATAATGTAGTGGAAAACAATAGTATATGTTTAAAATACTTAATCTAAACCACAAAATATTCTTTTTTAATAATGGTAACAATAGTGAATTTAATTCCTCCACTCTGTGTTATATTCTGTTGCCGAGCAACGCTAAAAGTTTGTTATCTAGTTTTTGGCAACAAAAAAGGAAAAGAATTACTTTTATGTTATTCTCCGTGGCGTTACTTGAGTAATATTAACCCTTTTATATACATTAAAATTTGTTACTAAATATAAAAATAAATATTGAATTGGATAAATAGGAAGAACATGATACGGTTTCTCGCCAAGCCCTTTTTTTCTCAAAATACAGTAACCACCGCTTATAGTGATCAGTGGTTATAAGAATCAACCGTTTATAAGAATCAATGTCACAAAAACAAAAGCAAATGTATTATTTCCATGTTAAAATTTTCGCTTTAAAGAATCAATCCACCGGTTTTAAGAATCAGTTTACACTCTTCGCTTTCCTTTCATTTTTCCAAAAAAGCCACTTAAACCCTCAAAACGTCCGACGTTCTTTCTTTATTCTTTTTAAAAGAAAGAGTGATAAGATGGGAGGGAATACAGTCGTAAAATGCATCCCTTTCTTTGTTAGACATAACATAATACTTTCCCTTTAAACGCTTTAGCTAAACACTGTCCTATTAGCTTGACCCAGGGGCATCCTAACCGTGCGGATCTGATTTCACTTTTCTCCACTGACAAACAAAGACAGGGACTCTTTTTTTACCACCTCCCACATCCTGCTTGTGGTTTCCTGAACCCCGAAACACATAAATCTTCGGGAAAGTGTACACTATGACTAAAGCAAACGTGACATTATTAGATTCAGCACGTTATCAAACCGTGAAACGTAAGTTAGAAGGTGAATCTTGGTCTGAGACTACTGGTATTGAAAGAGGTATAAACAGCCTCCTGAAAACTTCATTACGTCAAACTACCGTAGAAAACTTTTTATTGCACCCTTCCTGTAGTTGAAATGTCAAACTGCTAAGCAGGTATGTTGTAATAAATATTGGATTTTTTTCTTTTCTTATTATAATCATGTGTATCTACTTATAGGTCTAAAAATTAAGTTGTATTTTTAAAATTATAAAAATAATTTTAATAAAAGATAATTAACGCAAATTAAAGAGTATTTTATAGTAAATTATCTAATATTTGTATATATAGGTGTCTGTGTTCCTGTCCAATAGCCTAAATTTCGGCTATAAGAATCAACCGCTTATAAGAATCAAAAACAGTAATAACAAACGTAATTATTATAAGCGGAAATCACTGTATTTCGCTCGTTTTGTGGGTTTGCCAGAAAGAGCAGTGTTAGTTTACATGGTTCTTAGATTTGTAATGTCACATTGACGTGATATCGCTTCAGGTTGGCGACCGTATCAAGTTCTTCATATATATATATATATTTTATATTTTGTAGTTTACCATTAACATATTGATTTTGTGTATGAGGAAGGCTGATTTTTTCCAAAATTTTTCGCTAACCATGCTTCATCTTGAATATAAGGTTCTAATTTAGAAAGAACACGTTTAAATTACAGCATTATTTACAATAAATCATTTCGAAATTTAATCCCTTTGTAATCTACTGGATAGTTTGTTGCCGTAATTTTAAATGTACTATGAACTGACACCTTTGAAAAGAATTAATGTTCGTCGGTTTTGCGGCCAATGTTTCCTTTCTGTGGAAAATCTTGGGGTAACTGAGCACTTGAACTGAATAGAGATTGAAAAACTGTCAAAGGCCTTTTGATTTATCGTATGTCGTTGTTGTCTATTTCCTACGAAATTTTCTGCACCTCTACTGTCAACACATCCAATCTGTCTTAGAGAAATGTCACGATGGAATTTCTACGTCTTCCGCATCACACTGAAAAAGAAGTTTTATTTTAACTTTTAGAGCAACGAAGAACTTATCGTTTATGAAGAATGGGATAAACATAATCTTATGGACTACAAAATTTTTTAACTTTGCTTCCAATTGCACGAGCTTACGACTGTTTTTTCAACTGAATATTAATTTTATACCTCGTAGCTTAAAGTAAGCAAACCTTTTGTTTAAATGACGTGATATAAATATTCATCTTTCTCCCTTTAATTCTAGTGTGAAAGGCAGATTAAAAAGTACTTGAAACAAATTCTTATTTTCATATTAAGGGGACAGTGGACTTTCAAAATTGTGAAATTTGTCCAAAAATTCAATTTTTTTTGTTTTATTATATTGCGAAACTACGGACGAGTAGGAATGTGTTGCAAAAATAATTTTAATTTCTGTGATTACTCTCCTAGTTATAGACATTTGTATTTAATTTAGATATTATGTGGTTACTAATAGCAAATAAATGTTATCGAAAATAATTATGCTTCGTAGCTCAAAATTTCTAAATTTTGTAGTTGAAAAGAGGATTTAAAGATATTTTGCGTAATAAAAAGTGTGTTTTAACTATTATTATTTTATTCTCTTTATATTTTTAATGAATGCAAAAATAAGCAATAAGATTCATTGTTAGTTCTATAAGGTATCCTGTAAATAAAAAAATACCATATTATATGCGAAAGAAATGCGAATGGAACATTTTTAATGAGGCCAATTTTTGATATAATTAATAATTCCTAATTCATAAATTATTAATATTTCATCTTTAAATTTTAACCACTTTTACATATATATGGTACTAATCACATATTCAAATTTCATGAAAATCCCTTCAAAACAAAAAAAGTTATGTTTGAAGGTCCACTGTCCCCTTAAAATCTTTTAACTTCCCCCGATATTTATAAAATAGATATATTTCATTTATAAAAGATATTTATAAAAGAAATAAAAAAAATATCGTCATAATATATCCCTCAAATAATGTAAATACCCTGCACATTTTGAGCTATCGAAGCTTCACAATATCGCTACAACATAGACAGGGAAAAAAAGGATAAAAGGCATTTTGGATGCGCCAATCTTATCACATTCCAAACACACTCTCTTTAGACACCAGTTCCAATGCATACATTATATGTTCTTCAGTGGATGGAAAATTGCTTTCTCGTGTTAATCAGTTAGAATCATATACAAGTCAGGATTTTTTTTAATTCATTATAAATCTTTACAAAAAAAGAAAAGTTAAGATAACTTTATCCCTCATTTAGCCCTTTTTAAAATTTTTTGCTTTTGTAGAATTATTACACACGATTGATCGAACATCAGGTTAAAACACTAATTATTAAAATTTATACATATATTCCCAGGAGTCATCGATTGAAAATTTAATGTTTGAAAATCGAAAGCGTATAGTAAAGCTTTACAGAGGCTGTTCGCACATTTTTTTAGACGATTTTGGTAAGCGGTAATAAAAAATCGTTTGCTGCAAAAGAAATAATTGCAATTGTACTGTTTTTAAAAGTCAAAATTATCGTCTGCGACTTGAAAGTTTTGTTTTTATTCAAAATGGCGTTTTTAACAAAGCAGTGGTTCGAAGGCTACATTTATGCTCTTTCCGAAGAGAAATATGCATACTCCGTTATCCAAAAACGATGTGAGAGTCATGGTTTTGTGATATCTAAAGCGTCGATAGGTAATATCGTCAACAAGAAAGGAAAAAAACGTCAAATTGGAGCCTCAAGTGGGACAAAAATTCCAAACAAGTATCCAAGGAAAAAACGGACATCTTCGACTATTGCAAAGTTACGTTGTTTAATGTTAAAAGAAAATCCCCCTAGTCAAAGGACAGTTGCAAAATCATTAAAATGCTCGGTGTCTACTGTAAACAAAATGATAAACGTTGATTTAAATCTTAAGAAAGCGAAAAAACGCAATGTGCATCGTCTTCCAAATCATATCGCTGAACGCAGGACACGCTGCAGAATTCTATATGAGAAACACTTATCCAAAGAAAAATGGAAAACAATTGTCACAATAGATGAATCATGGGTGGATTTAAATGATTGCAACAAAAAAAGAGCCATTTATTATCATAAAAGGGGAGAAAAAAATTTAAGTACATGGTTCAAAGAATCGAAAGAAAGTTTTTCTAAGGGATTCATGATTGTTGCTGGTTAGTTATTATTATCCATTAAGGCATTATTATCCTTGAAATTGCGGTGTCGAAAGATAGTTCAGAATAAGGGATGTCAAATAGAACATTTAAAACACAAGAATTTTATGTAATTTAGTTTCGTGAATACAATATACATCGTCTAAAATATGTGTGAACAGCCTCTGTATATCAGTTTTATATCAAATTACGAAAAGCTGTGAATTTAATATTTATTTTCTGGTGCTTTAAAAGGACAATATATTTACAATATGCATAAAACGGTAACCTATTTAAAAAAATAACAAAATTTGTACTCCTGGAAGGAATAATAGAAGTTAAATATTTGAAATTCCAATGTTTTTATCCGATGGTGATTATTCAAAACAATTCAAAACAATGTCAATAAAGCGTTATATATTTGAAAGGATTTTCACAAGTCTATCAATTTTAGGACGGAGAAATTATTTAAACCACCCATATACTGTCCGACCACAGTACGCAGAGCCACGGTTGGCATATTGCCAAGACGATTCTATTCGCGCTGTAGGTAAGGCTGCTGAGGAAGGAGGGGGGAAAAGTCTCGTATTCTCTCGACATTCCTTAGAATCGGTTACTAACTGCGCTTGCTTGCTTTTCCTCCTCTGTTATTTTGATTATTATATTAAATTTAATGGATCCTTTACCCAACACAACTGCTCGGAATAAGCCGTTCAGTAGTGACTGTAAACGTATAATACACAATGTAATTAAATTGTGTGATAAAGAAGCACTAGAAGGAAATGTTATTGTTCCACTTTCGCAATCCCTAAAGAGAGCTAGTGAAATGACCGGGATATCGATGTCCAGAGTAAAAAGAATACGCAGAGATGCAAAGGGTGAAGAAACTCCAAAATTTGAATCTCCGGGGAAATAGAAAAAAGGAACCACCGAAAGCGTAGCTTTAGATAATTTTGATTGCGATGTAATCCGAAAATATCCACTACTATAACACTTCTATTTTTTTAAATAGATTTGCTTCTTTCTTTTTATTATTTTGAAATTATTATTCACATATTCGATCAATAATAAATTAAAAAAAAAATAACTTTGAAATTGCGGACAGAAAGCAGTCTGAAATACATTCCGTATTTCATAAACAAACACATCCGAAAATATGACGTTTTCCCCTATTTTCTAAGTAGACTAGCTTTTCTCGCGCATGCGTAACAGCTTCCAGGTACTTTGCTTCCGTGGTCGGACAGTAGTGGTAGCAGAAGGGTAAATTTCAACGAATAACAAGTTCTGAGGATAATTAAGAAAAATTTAAATTTTTATCTGAAATCGAAACTGAAATTGCTTAACTGAGGGGTCTGCAACTGTTTTGGCTCGCTTTGTGGAGGCGGAGGGCTGAAACTTTTAAAATTATTGCATTTATTATTTAACTTTGCATTTCAGGATAGGTGTATATTAAATCACAATAATTATAAGACAAAAATAACTTTTTATATACCATGTTTTTAAATTTTCTGTTGAATCATATAAACTTGACAATTTTATATATTAATAAATACTTATTTAAAAATTTTTTGAGGAATTATCCCATCAACTTGTAAGAAAAAGAAGTTAATTCGAAGTTAACTTGCGTTTAACTTTTCATTCCCGCCCCGGCCGATAGATGGCTGCACCAGTCTACAAAACAAAATTAACTGTAAACGAATTCAAAGCTGCTTAGAGATGGCTAAAAGTATTAAAAAAAGCATTGTCATCGTGTTCTGAGCTATTCTAAAAGTTTCAAATGTCTATCTAGACGGGAAGTTAGTTAAAAATCGATTGCAAGACTTGTACTGGACAAACACACACAGAAACAAGAAAGCGAGTTGATAAAAACATGGTAAAAATCAATAAATATAAATTTAATTAAATATTGACGTTATTTCAGGCTCTCTTAGAATTTTGGGCTGACTTTGGCAGTTTTTACGGCTGTCTTGGCGGGCCACAAAAAAATAATCTGTAGCGTGCCGCAATTTGTCCAACCCTTGGCTTATCTCAGTCTTGACGGTTGATAATTATATCATTTGCCATGTGCATTTCTTTCAGCTAAAGACACGGAGAAATTTCTCATTAAATTTGTGAATTAATGTTAAATCTCCACATCTCTGTTTCTAATCAATCCCTAGAAAATCTGAAAAGCAATTAAACGAATAATACTATAAAGCGCGATTGTGGAAATTTTCGGATGCTAGGGACCAACCTTACTTACATTGCATTTGGGAAATACACGATACAGGTTTACACAAATCGTTGGGACTCATCTTAAATGTTAATAAATGTTCAGTATACGATATAATTTTATTGATTTTAATTGTGGATTCTAAGGAGCAGTGTATTCCTGTTTTGACAGCCTACAATGCGCAACAGTAATCTATATATGAAGCGGTGAAAGACAAATTGGTGTAAGTCAGTAAGTCAAGTGGTGTAAGTCGAAAGCGTTTTACTGCAAAAACTACCAAAATTTCCACCATAAATTGAGCAAATTGTAAATGATAATAATTATTATAATATTACAAATAATAATTGTTTGCAATTCCTCTATAAATTGAACATGGCGATTACATTTTTGCCCTCAAATAAAAAAAAGTTGAAAATGTGACTTACACCACTACGCCTTTCACCGCCTCATATATAAAACAGTTCCGTAACTGACTCACTCACTAACTGACTGACTGACTGACATACAGCGCACAGACCAAACCGCTGGATCTAAAGGGCTGAAATTTTGCATGGAGATTCTTCTTATAGTGTAGGGGTGCACTAAGAGAGATTTTTAAAAACTTCTTCTTAGATTTTTTAAAATTACATTTTTAAGCTGTTTTAGTAACTTTTTTTAAGTTTGCATTTAAAATAATAATTTGAGGGTTATAAAATTTATATCACGAGAAAGATCTTAAAATTCGATTAAAATAAATCTTTCTCGAATCTTTACCTCTATTTTCTGAATTTTCGTAAATTTTTAAAGATTCATTTTTAGAATTTAATTTATTAAATTCCAATCACGTGATTTCTTTCTCTGGTACTTTAAATAAATTTATCGTCACGTGCATAACAACTAAATAGTCAAAAAATATTTTTTTTTTTTCGGCAGAAGATTTGACATTATTTTGTATATAAAAATATCCCTTACTATTTTTTTATAAATATATAAATATTTTTCTACATCAATTGTATATATTGATCGTCGTATTTATTATAAATATATATATATATATATATATATTATTTTTTTTTGGCATTAATTGCATACATTGACCGTTGTATTTAATTTGAATGTACTCCGTAGCGAAGCGCGGGTTTTCAGCTAGTTACCAATAAACGTCATTAAAATCTTGGACTGCGAAAACCATAAAAGACTGCAATTTAGTTCAAGATTAAATGGAAATGGATGATATTATAAGAAAATGTTTCCTCCAACCTGTGAAACTAATCAGGATACAAGGAAACACTAATCTCTCTCAATTTTTTATAGTAAAAAAGGCGAGACTGATACTTGAACATTACGACTGACATTTTATATACAATTTATTACAAGAAAATATTAAGGTTTTTCAATTCTTTAATGAACTGTGTATTGCTAAAAAACATATATTGGCAAAAGACGTTTCCGTATATAAAAAAATACTTATGAAAAGTTCCCTTCAAAGCTTTGAGTTTCTTTTCCAAACGAATATACAGCCGCAATAGATGCATTTTATTATAAAGAGAAAGTAAATTATGGAAACATCAGAAGTAAAAAATAAAAGCTTCAATTTCAATTATTTTTTAACTGTATGGCATTAGATATAGGTACAATTTTAAAAAATACATTCAGAATAAAACAGTGATAAATAATCAGAAATAGCGATGGAAGAAAAACTTTGCTATATTCACGATTCTACAATGATTTTTTTTTCAATTTAATTTATCTAAAATTTATTCTTCGTCTTTAGACTGCAGTTAAATCATATATTGCAAAAATAAAACATTTCACTCCACAGTTTTTCACTTTTTTAAGCTTTATCTAAAATTTTTTTACCTAACTTATATTTACTTTTAAGGGAACGGTGGACATTAAAATTTACTTTCTTTACTTTTCATCATAGAGATACGAAATTTTGTACATATACACATTTCACTATAAATAAATAGAATACCTTAAAAGAAATTTCCAATCTCATTATAATTTTAAGATTTAAAAAAAAAATTAAATGTATAAACAAAATTTTAATATGCTCCTTGCTACTTAATTTTTGAGATATTTCCTCGATTTTGCATTTTAATCTCTTTAAACCGTATAACAAACAAATCTGGGTATCAATTATTTAATCCCTTAAATAGTTAATTTTTGAGAGATTTTTTTCTGAATTCCGTCCCGATTTTCATCAAAATTTTGCCTTTTAAAAAGTTATAAATCAAATTTAACTACCTTAATGAAGTCCAGTCGCAAAATGCATACCCAATTATTTTGTAAACAGCATCAGGATTCTTCCTTATCAATTTCATGAATTTTGAACAACAATTAAGTTAGCATGGAGCATTTGAAAAATCTAAAAACCTTGAAAAATCCGTTTTGAGAAAAACAGATTTAAAATTTATTACTACACATACCCATTATAAATTACTTTGTAGAAGCTTCATAAATGATTTTTTACTTGAAAAAATTATTTTGGTACTAATAATCTACAGAAATATATATATATATATATATTTTACAATAAAACATTCAGTATTACAATGACGAGATTTGCTCAAATAAAGGTCCACCGTTCCCTTAAATATGGTACCCAGCGCAATAATACGCTTTTCCTCCAGACTTAAAACTGTTCGATACTCCATTGTTTCGGCCATTTTCGTTTAGTCCCACTCATCCCGTCGCAGTGACACGTCAACGTTTTCAAATATTTGCTTCAATATCCTTAGCTGTCATTTCCATCATCGTTAAAATTGCGTTGACATATCATTCCTTAAAAAGTTTAATGAAGTATGCTTCAAAGTTTGTGTACCGAGAATATTTACTAATTAAAAATGTAAACTTGGAAGTTATTTAAAAATTTCTGTTTATATATTGTTCGGATTCAGAGCTCTTCTAATCCTTCACACGTTCGAGTCACCAAGCACAATGCAGTACGGTTGCGTAAGTATTTCATTAAACTTTTCTTTAAGCAGGTATTAATATAATTAGCCCTTATTTATTCCGTGCTGTTTATTAGCCGTATACTTTTTAATGGTTGAGTGAATTGTGTGCAAATTATGTCTGTCAGTCTTCTGCAGTTTTTAATTTGACATTGAAAAACCAAAATGTTAAGTGACCTTTCTTTTTCTTTTCATGACACGAAGTTTGACTAAATTTAATGTTTTTCATGAATAAAACATTGTAAGGTAAGGTAAACATTGTAAGGTAAACATTGTAAGGTAATTCACAAGAATCGAACTTTTGAGTGAATGAATTAAAGAAGCTGCTTAAGATATGCTAATTTCGGCATACGCGCTTAGTATAAATACCATGCAGCGTCATTAATGAAAAAGGTTGTTAGGGTTGAAAAAGGTTGTTAAAGGTTAAAAAAGGTTGTTAAGGTTGATAGATAAGCGAGAGGGAGCTACGAGTTAAGCAGCTCCCGGTGTTATCCTGAGCTAGTGCTTAGCAGGCCCAAAGTTTACGTGGCAGTACTGCTGGTTTGACTCTCTGCTGGTTTGTGAGTATTTGAAATGTATATTTCTATTGAATGCTAATATATATTCCGTACAAGTAGTACGTATGCTAATTGCTGTAAAAGCAATTTCTATATGTGCAACGAATTCAATAAACATTGTTTCATGTATAAACTGTGTTTGTATGAAATTCATTTAGAGTGCCACTTCAAATTATATACACCCAAGTCTGGGTAGAAGTGAGCTATTTTCTCTATAACATATAT